>JARHVA010006717.1:265000-357500 GCA_037957365.1 Torreya grandis | reverse complement strand
TAGTCATCTAGAATCTTCCCAAAATGAAATATCACCGTCTACAGCCCCAATAACACTTCTTTCGTGCACCCTGTACACTTGATCTCTTTAGGATGGAAGTGGTGTATAAGCTATTGGGATGCATAAACTACACCTTAGAGCTCAACATGACTTTTGATAGTTTTCCTTGCATCCCAATAGCTTATTCACCTCTTTTATTACCCCATATACATTCTCAAGTTAACTATAATTTTCCCTCCATACTATAAATGAAAGTGGTTCTCCATTTGGTTTTAGGCCTAAACTATGTTTGACAGGCCTACTTGCATACTTAAGGGTTTAGAACATCCTATTGGGTATCATCCTTCTAAAAATGGTTCCTAATTTTGGTTTTAATTTTTTCCATATTTTCATGCCTTCTCCAATTTCTCATTGGCCCTTTATCTCATCCCTTCCTCTACATTCCTTAAGGTTACAGGTTTTGCTCATAAGGGAAGTACCCTCTGTTTGAGATAAAATAGAGGGTACTTCCTGTATTTGTCCAAGAAAATTGTCATTTTAAAATATTCTCCAAGTCATGGATATTATATATAAAAAAATTTCTCTTATTTATGTCATATTACCTACTAACTCTTCAAAAAATCAAACAAACTTCTAGAAAAGGAAAACTATGCAGGGTTCCAAGATATGGACTATGTATTCCATTTGAAAGTGTCTTTTCTCTATTTGCTATCACATGGTAGGAGACTATTGAAATTTTTTTAATCATTATAAGTCTCATTCAAACACACTTATCATCTTATACCCATATAACCTTCTCATTTCATAGTTCTCCAATTGACTATCTTGAACTTTAGAATGTGTTTTTGCTTGAGAATGACCCTTATAGGTGTTATTTACATGAGTCAATATTGAAATAATGTTTAAAGACCCACTTATATTTCATTGGAGTTACTTGTTAAATTTTTTAAGTCATTTTTTTCACTTTTCCTAGTCTAAACCATCACCTAAAAACCTTGTCTCATTTTCCTATCTATCTACAGTCATCTATAGTGGTTGTAGGGTCCTGTAGGTGTTTATGAACTTCAAATATCATCATATTTGTTTATTAAGATACATTAAACCATTGAGGAATATTCCAATAACTTTTAAAACCATAAACATACCCTAACACTCATACATGCAATAAAGGAACAACTTTTCAAACTTGAATCCTATGTTGGTTGTAGGTACATCTTTTCAGGCCATCTGTACACATTGTCTCCTGTGTAGGTCTATTTTAGACTTGAAACCATGCCTAAAATACCTATACTTTAATTTTCATGTTTTTTATTTCACTCAAATTGACATTAAAAAATGAAATATGTTTTTTTCTCTTTAAGGAATTAATGATCACTCAAAAGGTTCAAAACCTGTAGATGTTAATGGAGTTCAGTGTTTTGGAAGGTAACTTTGAGGCCTCAAAAAACTAGACTCCATCAACTCTATTCCCTCCAAAATTTTCCAATTAATTTTATTTTATAAATGATACAATATTAATTAATTAGGATTAATCAAAAATTTAATGATTTTTTTATATGATCTTGATGAAAAAGGTTTCAACCTCTATTTTCATAGTTTAGGGAAGGTGTCTCTAAAGTAGTCATTTGCCCCTTGAACATGATTTCCAAAATTCATTGGCTAAATTGACCCTAAAATAGGCCTATTATGGTAAAAACCATATGTTATGGCTTCCAATTAAGATTTCATCACCTATTTTAATATATCAAAACACTTTTAAGCTCTTTGTTAACACCTGTAGGTGACCACTGTCATACATAGATAGCAATGTGAATATGGGCAGTGTGTGTTATATTTGAATTTCAAATGGTTTTTTACCTGTCTCAAAATTTTCACATAGACTCTCTTCATTTTCAATACTCCCTTTATCAGTTCAATTACTTCTTTTCAACATGATTGATTTCTATGAGGGCACCTGTAGGTGCATTCTGAGTTACTTATAGGTAGAAAAACATGAAATGTGTAATATACTCAAGAAACCTAACCTCCATGTAAATTTATTTCTCCTAATGGTGTTTAAATTAGACATCAATATTATTCAAAACTCAAAACAAGCGTTCACTCTTCCTTTTCAATATTAAATCTGCCATGAGAGCTCCTCTCTGACTTTGTGTGATAGTGATAGGGTAGACTGATTGTATTGCACTCAATGACATTACTTTCATGGAGATTTATTTATATAATTAACTTTAGATGAAATTATATAAAAATAACATTATAAATATTATAATTAACTTATCACAACTCCTTGGATCCATTTTCAAAGCATGAAAATCCTGTTAGGTGAAAAATTTTACTTGTTGCGTAGAAAAGTGATTCCTTTTGTAACCTAAGATACTATGATCATAAAAACATCATGAAAAATGAAAAAATCAATGGATATTAGCTAATTATGGATTAAAAATAATCTATAACCAATATTACCAACTGGATTGTACGTAAATGCCCAAACCAAAGCAAAACCTATAAGGTGCACAGATTGGTAAGCAGAAAAACATAGTCCACTTCATGAAGATGTTTGATAAATAATAGACCACAATTATTCAAAATAATTTTTATTTAAATTAATATATATAATTTTAATTTCACATCCCAAAATCATTTGACCTAAAAGTTCTCCAATTGTCTGTACCAAGTACAAACCTAAAGATTGGTTATGTGTGCCTAGAAGGATGAAAAAGGAGCAAAATGGTTTTATCCCAAATTTGATACTTAAAAATTAATTCAAGAATTTAAATGTATCTAATGAAGCTAAATATTCATATCATGACCTTACCCCATGTTTCACACTTCCCCATGGGTCATACAAGTGCCAAACTCTTCTTTTTCCCCAAGAGCTCTTTCTTCTGAAGAACCTACCACTTTCAATTAGAAATAGTTACCTAAGACATAATAGGACACATGTCATGTGACATAACCTTTTTACACCTTTAAATTTCCCTAGGAGGCCGTACAACTCATTTAATACCCTATTTTGACCCTCAAAATGACCCAAAATTATATAAGGACTACAAAAATAATGCCCAAGGCTAATATGACATTAAATAACATTAAATGACCTATGATATACCTTATGACCAAATATTAAACCATTAAAACATCTAAAAAACAATTTTTTACCTATAGGGGTCCTAATTTGACTTGCAAGGTCAAATTTGGTCAACAATAACATTGAATAAATTTATGTATGTTCTTTGTGGCTTCATCATATGTATTCTCATATACCATGAATTCATCCATATAAATATCTATGAAATCATGGGATATGTCATATAAAATGCTCAAAACATATCTTTGATAGGTGGCATGAGCATTACATAATGCAAATGAGAGTTTAAAATATGCATAGGTACCCTATGGAAACATAATGGTGGTCTTATCTTGGTCCTTAGTGATATTCTAATTTTATTCTAACAACTAAACTCATCTAGAAAGGAGAATTACTTCTTCCCGCAGAGTGTTTCAATTACTTGGTTAATTAAATGAATATGAAAGTGACCCCTCCTTTTGGAAACATTAAGTTCCATATAATCCACACAAATATGCTATTTTCCACCATTTTTTGGCACAATGATAAGGGGTGACACCCACTTGCTATCAAAGATAAGATAAACATATATTGCATCCAAGAGTTTACGTAATTATGTTTCACTATATCCTTAACTACAAGGTTCATACATATTTATGGTTTTCATATGGGTTTTCATTCCTCCTTGATACATATGTGGTTCATACATAAGTATGGGTGTATGCCCATCATGTCATGGTATTACCATGAAAAATTAGTTTTGTGCGATTGGATAATGGTCACTAGTTGTGTTTCTTGTTGAAGGTCCATCTTATTGTTTATATTAAGAGGTCTTAAATGTATGATTTCTTCTTCTTTTTTTAAATGAGGCCATGGAATATATGTTACCCAATAGAGGATTGATGCTGAAATGGTGTGGCAGTAGCTAATGAAAATTTCAAATGTCAACTATGGATCTGAGGATCCTTTTATTGGAAGTATCTTGTTAAGGGGACATTGTATACATTGTGATTGGTTGTCTATTTTTGTTTCACTCTGATAAGTATTTCTTAGCATATTATAAATGACCACATCTTTATCTTATACATTCAATGAAATGTTATGTTAATCATGAGCAGGGTCTGCAAAGGAGATTACTCATCCTCATATCCTATCCAACATGGTCATTCTACTTCACAAAGATTGAGATGGTTATAATTTAGCCAACTTATTTTTAGTCTTTACAATGCATAATATGTAGCTAGCTAGGGTCTCTTAGGATAATTGGTTGTCCCCCAAGTTGGTTTTAGGCTATAATATTATAGAGTCTATTAGTTAACCCCTTTATTCCATGATGATGACCAGGTGTTCTATACCCTTGAGGTTTCACCATTGATCTATCTTCCATTTGTATAATTATGGGGTTTTGGTGAAGGCCTTTGGGGTGAAGTTTTTTCATCATTTATTTGGTCACCACTTTAATGGATTCCTCTAAGTTTATTAAGGTATTTTCATTAAGGGTGATATAGATGAGGATGTCAACTACTAACATATATGAGTCATAATACTCAGGTGGAATTATATTTCCAAACATAATGTCCTCAAGTTGTCTAAGTACTTGGACCATATTAGGATCTTTTTTGTTTTGGCTAAGATTATTTAGACACAATTTCTATATAGCGTTGGTGTAAATAGGGATGAATTTTATAGATTTAAATAGTGGGATTTTTACATAGACATTTTTAAGCTATCCGAATAAATCAAACATAGATTCATGTTATTGTTTTTGGAGGTTTGGTCTCTTGTGAAAAGGAAGGGTATTAGGTTCTCATTGTATAGTAAATATATTTGGTTACAATGTCAATGACCTCTTCATGATGTGCATTATTATGGGTATGGTGGGTTTTGTGATATTCATCTTGAAAAAAATTGTACTTTGTTTACCTTCATTGAATAACTTGGGTATTGCATCAATTATTTAGTGTATGTCGGTTGAGATAAATTATTTATGGGGTTAGGTATAGATTGGTTAGGTAATTGAAGAGATCTAGGCTGATTTGAAGTAGCATCATTGGTTGGTATTGTTATTGAATTTTTTGGTACCCATAATTATTTTTAAATGTGGATGGTTTCTTTTCCATGGTTATTTCTATTTATTGGGGGGTGGGTACCACTGATAGTTTTGATTTTATGGCTACTATGACAAGGGTTGGAATTGTTGAAAATTTACCTAAACTTGGAAACTTAATTGTGTCCAAGTTTAGTTTTGTGGTGGCATTTTTTGTGTTTAATTCCAATGGGTGGATTCATACTAATTTTGAGGGGAAAATTAAAATTATGAATTAGAAAATGGAGTGTTTGATGATATACCTATATTTTTAGGTCTTCATGATAAATTTTATTTTTTGGACATGTAAAATACCTTGTCTATCTCCTTTGATTATGTGGGTTTATATTATGATAGGGTCATCTTGTTTTATCCTTTCTGCCTTTATGTGAACAGTCTAACATCAACATAATACTTTATTTATGTGGAAATATGAGAATTACACAATCAAATATTATTATAATTCTTCTTTTTTTTTCATGTATATAATGAATCAATTTTGCGGCCAAGTGGCTAATAATATATTATTTAATATCCTACACTAGGTTACTAAATTCCATCATTTATACCCCATTAGTTTTTTTAGAGGACGATGATGGAAAAAAATTATTGTTGTAGGTTTAGTTCATTATAAACATGCATTAAATTATACACAAAAGGATGATATCATCAAATTTTTTTTGTGAAACATATCCATTAATCATGAAATTCAACACTTCCAAGCATTATTCATTGATTCCTTTCTGAAATATCAAATTAATGGACTTTATAACCAACTTGTTCTAATTATATTTTTATAACCTAGACACAAATATTTCGACATAGTCTTCTAGTGGTTCCTCCTTTTTTATGACATATGAAATATGTCATCCATTATGAAATATTTTTGTTTGTAATAGTCCTAATAATTAGAGAGAAATATATATGTAATGTCTTTTTTTGATTTATGATTTAATTCTTCATCGATCACATGCACCATCATAGGGTTGAATTTTTTAGAGTTGCTAAAAATTATTTTAGCTTGTGTGCATCCCAATTGTATTTATAACAGAAAAACATGATGCTAAGATTTAATAGGAATGTGTCAAATTAGACATTTTTGTTTTTTATCGGATTTCCTAGTTTATGCTTAATAGTATGCAGGTCCTAAAATGGGTTATAGGATGTATGGGTTCCCAAATATGTGGAAGCTCAAAACTTTGTCGTGAAGTGTGTTCTCTAGGTGTTCAAGAAATTTTAGAGGTGAATGTTTAGTGGAAGGTGTTGTGTTGACCTTGTTTATTTTGAGATTCTAGGGTTTTAGGCTCTACTAGAAAAGAAGTTTGCCTTGTGATTTGAGGTCTAATGCTTCTTAATATGTTAAATGGTCCAAATGGGTTATCAAATCAAGCTTCACAAAGATCTGAAAGTTTGTTTTTTTCAAGTTATTCATGTATTTGTCAAGATGATGGCCTAATTGGCTAGTAATTTTGTTAAGGGATGTTACAGAGGATGATCTTGGTGATGAAAATTAGAGTGATTGAGGTGGAATATGAGATTTATCTATATATGAAGTTTCAAGTCTTGAAGGTTCATCTACTAAAAGTTATGGGCTCTTCAAGTTTGAGGTAGGGTTATAAGAAGAATAAATAAGCCTAGTGAGAAGATGAGTGCATTTTGTTCAATTTATCCAAATTATTAGAGTATGCATATTTCAAGGATAATTATCAGGTTGATTGGGATCATGTCTCCTATTTGGTGAGTGGCATAAAGTTATGTTGGTGGTCCTTAAGGTGGTTTGAGAGAGAAGGCTAGTGAGCTTGTATGGTGATTCTTCATGGTGTATGAAGATCTAAAGATACTAAAGTGATGTAATGGCTCATAAATCTTAGATGGACTCCCTCTCAGATGTTTATTTATATGTTTCATTATATTTTAGTATTATTGTGTGTTCTTTCTTCTTTGGTTGCGGTGATTGGTTTAAGACAGTGTTGGAGTGAAGCAAGAGGAAAGTGTCAAGACAAAAATATGTAAGATCAAAGTAAGGGGGAGTTTATATCATATTTATAATTTGGTCTTCTCCTGTTGGTAGTATTTTTAGGTCCTTAGGATCAATTGGTGTCCACTTTATCATTATTTCAAAGGGGGAGAAAGTTCCTATTTTGAGAGTGCTTCAAGAGTGAGAAGAAATGTGAGCTATATATTGCTATATGATGTGTGTTGACATAAATGACAAAGGGGGAGATCCTTGGAGTATTTTTAATGATGTCATTTAGGCTTATAAGTGAGTGTATGAAGTGTTTTGATAGCCTAAGTAATAATGACAATGTGTGTAATATGTTTGTCAAAGTGTGCTTGAAGTTGGCTTGGTTGATCTTCAGTTATGGATTTGTTAGAGATGTTCAAGGATGTGTATGGTGATTTAATCATGATCAAAGGGTCCTATTAGAATTCAATAATGGTTTTATTTCTTGTGTGCATGATTGGAATTCACCTAGTTCATCATTGTTCTCATCTAGACATTTTGGGTCCAATAGTAGAAAATCTAAGAAGGAAATTTGATGATATCATAATTGTGAAATGTGGATGAGTCATGGGGATTTGGTCATATTTTTGTGATCACATTAGTCCCTTATTTCTATGCACTAAATCTTAGGTCATGCACCTAAGCACAATCAAATATATGTGGGTATAAAGTTAGGCTCTCATGTATTTTTATAGTGTTTTCTATGTTCAAATAAAGCTGAGTAAGCATGTTGATGATATTAGCATTCACACACATGGAGGTTTTAGGAGTAAATGGTCATTATATTTTATTTATTATTATTCCTAGTTCTTATGTGCTATATATCAGGTCATGTGCCTAAGTGCATCAAAAGATATGAAAGTGCAATTTTAGGTTCCCAAGTAGTTTAATAGTGTTTTCCCATACACAGCCAAATTTGCATGAGGCAAGAAAGAGCCAAGTAATAAATTTGGTGATGACATATCTCTCACATGTGGACATTTCAAGATAAGTTGATCATATGGGTTTGTTCAATTTTATTCCTAGTTTATTTGTGTTAAATTTTAGATTATATGCCAAAGTGCATTAAAAGATATGCATGTGCAAAGTTGGCCTTCCAAGAAATTTTTGACATTATTGGATTTATGGTAGAGAAATATGAGTGAGTAGATTAATGGAAGTATATCCCACTCAGTCAAAGGTTTCAAGATCAGTTTAACATATGGTTGGATTCTCCTATGTGAGGAGATCATATGGTCCAAATTTTAGAACATGCACTTGAGTGAAAAAAATATATAAAGGTGAAAAGTTGACCTTATAGAGAGATTTTAAAGGTTCCCATTGTCATTTTTTCATAAGCTAAATTTTGATCAATATCGATGGATCACATTGCTTGAAGAAGTTAGGAAGCAGTGAGATGGTGCCAAATATTCAATGTTTAATGCTAAGCAGAGATAAAGATCAAGCTTCTTCCAAGGATTAATGGTGAATAGGTAATCACATATATAGAGATCAATGGTGAACTTTAAATTAAAGAGTTCAAAGTTATAGTTTTCTATCATAATTAAATATAGGATGATCTCGAAGAGATTGATGGAGCACATGAGGTCAAAGTTTTCATATTTCATGAGATGTTGTCAATTGTTCAAGGGTTAACATTTGGTCACTACTACACCATGCATTAAATTTTAGATAATATAAATGGTGCATGTTTAATTTTAGTAGATATGACATGAGATGCGAGCATAGTGTTTGAGGTTTAACTATGACCATTTGCTTTTGAATATTTGAATTTGCAAAGGAAAAACTAGTGCTCTATTTTTTGGCTATATATTTTGATCTATGAAAAATTTTCTCATGATGTAAAAAGAGAACTTGTAGAGGACTCCAAGATTCATCTATAAATATATATTTGAATATTTTTAAGTATGTACATTAAAATTAATTAAGGTTAAAATTTGACTATGTGTTCGTTTATACTCTACAAGTAACTCATGAAGGGTAATTGAGCTTGTATTGATTTTGTTTCGATGTTTCATAAAGAATTATATATTGAAAAATGGTGTATACCACATAAGGATTATTTTTGGGAATTATTAAGTTTTTTTCAATCGTATGTAGTATGAACAAAGTTTTAAAAGGTGACTATGTGTTCGTTCATAGTGACTGTGTGCACATAATGTTGTTTGGGTGAATTATACTTAAGTAGAAGAGTACTATGATGGTTATTGGAATTTAAGGAGGACCTATAGATCATGTAGATTGGGTCCATATATTTTTAAAGTTGTCTTTTGTAATTTTCTTGGATAAGTGTCAAAGAGCTGAATGGGTCTCCATAGGACCTAAAAGTGACTTATGCCTATTTCAAAGTGGATTATGCTTTAGTGTGACCCATGTGAGATTCCTTAAGGGTGAATTAATGTATTATGGTTGATAAGGAAATATTTTGGTCTTGATAATTCATGAATGCTCTATATATAGTGAAACCAAATGTGTTGGTTTCTAGACTTGTGAGAGAGACTTTGTGAGACAAGTTCAATGTGGATGTGAGAATTATGGAGCGAAGGAGAGGTAGAGGGCATAGTTGATGAATTGATGAGTAGGGAATATTAATGACAGTGTGTATGACCCTAGATCATATTTTTTATGTCATGAAATTGATCTTTTAGTTTTAGGATATGAGAAGAGGTCTAAGTGTTCATATGAGAATAATTTGAGGGAAAGAGAGATATTGTGGCATGCCTATGTGAGAGGCCTATATGAAATATAGAGAGATTATGTGCAAGGGATATATAAATAGAGATCCATAATTAGGTGTTGAAAACATCAGTTCTAAGGTGGAATTCTTCAAAGGAGGGTCTAAAGGACTTGATCTTCCTTATGGGTAGTTTCTCCTTGTGAAATAGGTGTTTCACTCAATACATTTTGTCAAGAGGATATGATCAAGGTTTGTTGGTATAAAGGAGCTGATCAGTATCTTGTTTGTAATTTATTATATGATATTATTCCATGTGTTTTAGGCTTGAGATTGGTTTTTATTCCCCATGAGGGTTTCCCACAGAAACTATGTGTTATATATTTGATCTTGTGTATCTATTGAATGTATGATCTCTCTTATTATTGTTGCTAGATCAAGTTGATATATGTTGATTTTTTAATAGTTTAAAAGGACTAAAATTGAAATTCAAATATATGGGCTCATTAATTCACCTCCCACTCTCAGTGATTGCACCTCTAATAATAGGAAATGATAATGGTGGAGGATGAAATGTTATAGCCAACTATTGAATCCTCTATCTCTTTGTTGCATCAATATATTTGTTCACTATTTAAATTTCTACTCTAATGTTATACCTAAATGAATGTTCCTTTCATCACAACTCATGGGTTATTTCATCCCATCTTCTTGTGCATGAAATAATATTTGATCTTCCAATTTTATCCAAATGTGACAGATATTGATTTTGGGCTTGAACTTGTTTTCTCACAAAATACAATACCAATTCTAATTATGCCATAAGAATGGTCCAATTCTATGTTATTTGAGTTATCCTCGTGTCTTCTCCCCTTATTATTAACTTGGCCTCCTCATTTTCATGATATTAAGTTATCTCCTTACCTCTCTTATATTCATTAACTAGATATGATGGAAAGGATCTAATTAGCACATCCCCCACATAGATTGGGATTCCATTCTAAATCATAAAAAAAACATAATTATGAAGATATAATTGACATAGTTGGTTTTGGTCTTCATTTTTACTCCTCTCATAGACATTAAAATGTGTGATGACCACTTACTATTGTATGTAGATTATAAAATATCTGCATGAATTTGAATTTAAACCACTAGTTATTGATTTAAATGGCATAGACCCTTTTAGGTGGTCTAAAATATATCTTTTGGATAATAAGTTGGCTTAATTATTCCATTTATTATTTTAGTTCAAAATTTTATTGGTCTTTTTTTTTTTAAATTTTAGCTCTACATCGTTAAGGTTTTCCTTTTTTCCTCTATTAGTTGACTATACTAGTTGTACCATTGGATAAGTATGGATTTAATATTAAACTTCTCTTTAAAATAAATAATTCCTCCTTACTAAGTCCATCCATTTTAGTGTAAATATATTCTAAATTTCTCTCTATGGTTTCTTCAACTAGATATTTTGTTTCTACAAGTTGTGTTATGGGTTGTGTTATAGGAACTCAAATGTGTCTAGTTTCTATTTATACTACCCTTTCTAATGAATCAAACCCATTCTCATTGTTTTAAATTACCCTAATATGTGTCGTAAGTGTTTTAATTTTTCTAAGGGAGGATGCAAATTTTTTATTTTATTCTTTGTTTGGAATAACATGGGTTTCATGTTTCCATACCACCTCTTCATTATCAATGGTTTGTTTTGCCACTCTTATTCATTAATTTGATGGTTCAAGTGCAGGTCATCAGTGTTCCATTTTACCAAAAAATCCAAAAATTGAGTTGAGTGAATTATAAATTTCTTCTTTATTACTACTAGTGGTTTCTATATCTTCTTCCTCTATTTCCTCCACCTCCCGATATAAGCCTCCCCTCTCAATGTGGATAACATTAAAGGATTCATGGGTTTATTATTTTTATAGATTGCATCATTTTATCTATGATTTCATCTTAGGATCACTTGATGGGTGAACCATTTGTATTTTTTTGGGACTTAATATGAGGACATATCTTCTACCCTTTAATCTAGAAGTGGATCCTTACCCATATCATGTGAGGGTAAGGTGGAAGGGATACAACTTATTCTTATTATTATGAAAGTTTTATCCACTCTCACATTTTATTATCATTATTTAAATACCATATTACCTTCTTAATCCTCAACTACCATATTTACTTTAGCTACCACATCTTCAACTATCACTTTTACTTTAGTTGCCACATCTTCCTCTTATACCTCAACTTCCATATTATCTTATTCTTCTTTAGGTGGTATTTTTTTTCATTCTCAATATGTCTTACCATGATAAATTAGATGTTTTTTACTTTATCATTTCTATATCAAAATTTGAATTAAACAATGGGGAGACCAAGCCTTTGTTTTTACATTTTGGTACTCTTTTACCATTCTTTTCAATATATTCATTAGGAAATTTAACACATTGACCATCAAATTATATCTCAAGTGATTGATGATATTTAAATAAAATGAATAAAACATAAAGTGTCTCTCATAATAGGTGAGGTATTTTGTAATAAAGGTAGATACTTCTACCCAAAATGAAATGAATAAAGTTCAAAGTGTGACCCAGTTAGAAGACTTTAGTCATTCATTGGTTGTATGGAATAATATATTGTTATTGTAGATATTTGTATTCATTATCATAATTCCCTTATCCTTGGAAGGATAGTAACCTCTTCCAATAGGTCGTTAGTGACCTCAAATCATATCCCCCTAATGGTAGTTACACCATCTCTTAGGTTTTTTACAAATGCCTTGGTTATTTGAGCATCATATCCAATCAAGCTATAAAAATATTTCAACCAACTTATGTTTATGAATATATCAAAAATATCATGTCTCTTTTTCAATGTTATTAGGTTTTTCATCTCTCTTCAGAATACATCTCCAACCTTTTTTGGTCACTTTTTTCTTGCAATAAATAGTGTTCATAATTTAGATATCATAATGAGAGAGTTACAATTTTGGGAATGTTTATTTTGTTTTATGTTGTTGATGTGATATCCGTCATTACTTATCTATCCATAATTTCCTTCTGACCTTTACTTATTTCTTGTCTTTTTTCATCAATCGTGATAGGACAAATATCTACTTATTTTACTTATTTCTTGTCTTTTGACCTTTATATATTACTTGGAATGTTTTTAAACATGCACTAGTCCATATAAAATCAACATATTTAGATAATAAAATAAATATAAGTGCTACTATTTTACTAAAGTCTTTAATAAATCTATGATAATATCCAACATGTCCTAAGAAACTTCAAACATCATTTTGTTACTATGGGGTTACTAGGTTTTTTATTGCTTTAGTTTTTGCAAGGTCTGCTTATATGCCTATTGGTGAGATATGGTGTTATATTAAAATGCCTTCCATCATCAACATATAACATTTATCATGAATTAAGGATAATTAGTTGTCTAGGTAATTTGTGTCACTTGAATTTTCACCATTTGAGGATATGTCTCAACTCTCCTCATGCAAGTGGCATAATTGAAAATTCTCTATTCTTGTGGGTAGCCTAAGGATGAGGTGAATATCTAGATAGGGCTAACTCCCTTGATGTACCACTTTGGATCACTACTATACCTAAACTTTGGGAGGCGGGGAGGGGGGGGAGGGGGATGTGGGGGTGGGGGAGAAGGGAGAGAGAAAACTAAAAGAAAATTATTCTAAGGGATGTGATACACCAAATATGTTGATGAATACCAACTATATGCATGTTACACATGAAACCAAGAGACTAACCAAACATACACTTCTCCAATCTACATCTTCTCACATCAATATTACATTATGAGGTTATGGATAATGTTTAGGCTAGGAGGACTAGACAAGAGAATCTTAATGGCACTAGTGAATAGACTAACTCACTCAACCTTGACACTTCCTATAACACTTCACATGACCTAAAAGATGAATCTTTTTAACTGCAAATAAGTGAGTGAATGAAATAACATGCTAAGGAAACAAGAGTCATGACTTAAGAAAAATCAAACATTAAAGTGAGAACACTATGAATATTCATGGAAGAGGTAAAAATTAGTATTATTTATTGATCCATTGTATGCAAATTAATAGGGCTTCACCATAATCAGGTGGAACATAAGTTACAATGGCCAAAATGGTTAGTTCTTATAGAACTTTGAGAGAGAGAGGAGAAGAGATAAGTCTAAGGGTCATAAAGACACATGTAAATATTATAAAAGGATTTAATTTTGCATAATAATAGTATGTGGGATGAACCATGTAAGTTTATAAGAGATAAGTGTCCATACAAGGCATCAAACTTATGAAAAGTGGCATGAAATGCCTTGTGTTGGCTTAGAAAATTGCCTTCATCATCCACACCTTTTTGAAAATCTCAAAAATGATTAGGGATAGGTTTTATTATTATAATTAAGTTTAATTATTTTATACATTCCTCTCCATTTATTGTTTATATTCCTAGTCATCTAGAATCTTCCCAAAATGAACTATCACCATCTGCAGCCCCAATAACTCTTCTTTCATGCACCCTGTACACTTGGCCTCAAAATTGTCTTAAATTTTCCATTAAAATACATGGTATATATTTTATGACAATTTTTAATACTCTCCATGGCCTTAAAATCATTAGGCAGACCTTAAAATTAGTTCACTTGAAGTTTTCCACCCTTCTCACTAGCTTGGTCACTATCCCAGTTTTGATTGGCTAAGATGAGAGCTATTATTTAAACCCTTAGGAGTTTTTTAAAGGAATTAAATGACCATAATTAGTTATTAAAATTCTATATCATCCTCCTAGACTTGATTTCACCTGTAGACTCCTTTTAGAACCTATCGAAACACATAAAATAGACAAAAGTACCATGTTTTGTACCCTATTTGTACAATTATGTATAGCTCAAAAGTATGGGGAGTATCTTGAATAAGTATTCTACAACCTCCAATCATCATCATAATAAAATATAGTATATTTCCATCTCCATTTCTCCAAACTGGTCACTCCAAGGGTTTAGCAACGGTTTAGGCCTATTTTACCCTTTTAATCTTCATTTATAAATATGAGACATTGAAATTTAAAAAAAATCCACAAGAATGTTTTTTAGGACCTTTTATAACTCCTATAAAATTATTTTTCCCCCATGCAAATCATTAAGAGAGATATGAGCACTCAAAGGGCTTATTCAAGCTTGTTTCTTCCATTTGCATAGGACTAAGGTTGTCTTGAGTCCAAAAGTGGCTTATTTTGTGATTACACTACATAAAAACATATTTATCATGTCTTAAATGACCTCAAAAACATTTATTTTTCCATTTCAATTCACTCCTAGAGCTATAAGTGACATTGGTTTCACATTTTATCTTTAGGCCTAAACATGTTAAGTAGGCCTAATTACACCTTAGAGCTCAACATGACTTTTGATAGTTTTCCTTGAATCCCAATAGCTTATACACCTCTTTTATTACCACATATACATTCTCAAGTTAATTATAATTTTCACTCCATACTATAAATTAAAGTGGTTCTCCATTTGGTTTTAGGCCTAAACTATGTTTGACAGGCCTACTTGCATACTTGAGGGTTTAGAACATCCTATTGGGTATCATCCTTCTAAAAATGGTTCCTAATTTTGGTTTTAATTTGTTTCCATATTTTAATACCTTCTTCAATTTCTCATTTTCCCCTTATCTCATCCCTTCCTCTACATTCCTTAAGGTTACAGGTTTTGCTCATAAGGGAAGTACACTATGTTTGAGATAAAATAGAGGGTACTTCCCATATCTGTCCAAGAAAATTGTCATTTTAAAATATTATCGAAGTCATGGATATTATATATAAAAAAATTTATCTCTTATTTATGTCATACTACCTACTAAATCTTCAAAAAATCAAACAAACTTCTAGAAAAGGAAAACTATGCAGGGTTCCAAGATATGGACTATGTATTCCATTTGAAAGTGTCTTTTCTCTATTTTATATCACATGGTAGGAGAATATTGAGATTTTTTTAATCATTATGAGTCTAATTTAAACACACTTATCATCTTATACCCATATAACCTTCTCATTTCATACTTCTCCAATTGACTATCTTAAATTGTAGACTGTGTTTTTGCTTGAGAATGACCCCTATAGGTGTTATTTACATGAGTCAATATTGAAATAATGTTTAAAGACCCATTTATATTTCCTTGGAGTTACTTGATACATTTTTTAATTCATTTTTTTCACTTTTCCTAGTCTAAACCATCACCTAAAAACCTTGTCTTAGTTTCATGTCTATCTACAGTCATCTACAATGGTTGTAGGGTCTTGTAGGTGTTTATGAACTTCAAATATCATCATGTTTGTTTCTTAAGATAAATTAAACCATTGAGGAATATTCCAATAACTTTTAAAACCATAAACATACCCTAACACTCATACATGAAATAAAGGAACAACTTTTCAAACTTGAATCCTATGTTGGTTGTAGGTACATCTTTTCAGGCCATCTATACACATTGTCTCCTGTGTAGGTCTATTTTAGACTTGAAACCATGCCTAAAATACCTCTAATTTAATTTTCATGTGTTTTATTTCACTCAAATGGCCATTAAAAACATGAAATATATTTTTTTATCCTTAAGGAATTAATGATCACTCAAAAGGTTCAAAACCTGTAGATGTTAATGGAGTTCAGTGTTTTGGAAGGTAACTTTGAGGCCTCAAAAAACTATACTCCATCAACTCTATTCCCTCAAAAAATTTCGAATTAATTTTATTTTATAAATTATAAAAGTTTAGTTAATTATTATGCATCAAAAAATTTATGACTGTGTTATATGATCTTGATGAAAAAGGGTTAAACCTCTATTTTCATAGTTTAGGGAAGGTGTCTCTAAAGCAGTCATTTACCCCTTGAACATGGTTTCCAAATTTTATTGGCTAAATTGACCCTAAAATAGGAATATAATGGTCAAAACCATATTTTAGGGCTTCCAAGTAAGATTTCATCACCTATTTTAATGAATCAAAACACTTTTAAGCTCTTTGTTAACCCCTGTAGGTGACCATTGTCATACACAGGCAGCAATGTGAATATGGGCAGTGTGTGTTGTATTTGAATTTCAAATGGTTTTTTACCTATCTCAAAATTTTCACATAGACTCTCTTCATTTTCAATACTCCTTTTATCAGTTCAATTACTCCTTTTCAACATGATTGATTTTTATGAGGGCACTTGTAGGTGCATTCTGAGTTACTTATAGGTAGAAAAACATGAAATGTGTAATATACTCAAGAAACCTGCCCTCCATGTAAATTGATTTCTCCTCATGGTGTTTAAATGAGACATAAATATTATTCAAAACTCAAAACAAGCTTTCACAGTTCCTTTTCAACATTGAATCTGCCATGAGAGCTCCTCTCTGACTATGTGTGATAGTGATAGGGTAGACTAACTGTATTGCACTCAATGACATTACATTCATGGAGATTTATTTATATAATTAACTTGAGATGAAATTATATAAAAATAAAATTATAAATATTATAATTAACTTATCACAACTCCTTGGATCCATTTTCAAAGCATGAAAATCCTGTTAGGTGAAAAAATTTACTTGTTGCATAGAAAAGTGATTCCTCTTGTAACCTAAGATATTATGATCATAAAAACATCATGAAAAATGAAAAAATAAATGGATATTAGCTAATGAGGGATTAAAAATAATCTATAACCAATATTACCAACTGGATTGTACATAAATGCCCAAACCAAAGAAAAACCTATAAGGTGCACAGATTGGTAAGCAGAAAAACATAGTCCACTTCATGAAGATGTTTGATAAATCATAGACCACAATTATTCAAAATATTTTTATTTAAATTAATATATATAAGTTTAATTTCACCTCCCAAAATCATTTGACCTAAAAGTTCTCCAATTGTCTGTACCAAGTACAAACCTAAAGATTGGTTATGTGTGCCTAGAAGGATGAAAAATGAGCAAAATGGTTTTAGCACAAATTTGATACTTAAAAATTAATTCAAGATTTTAAATGTATCTAATGAAGCTAAAGATTCATATCATGACCTTACCCCATGTGTCATACTTCCCCATGGGTCATACAAGTACCAAACTCTTCTTTTCCCCCAAGATCTCTTTCTTCTGAAGAACCTACCACTTTCAATTAGAAATAGTTACCTAAGACATAATAGGACACATGTCATGTGACATAACCTTTTTACACCTTTAAATTTCCCTAGGAGGCCATACAACCATTTAATACCTTATTTTGACCCCCAAAATGACCCAAAATTATATAAGGACTATAGGACTAATGCCCAAGGCTAATATGACATTAAATTACATTAAATTACCTATGATATACCTTATGAAAAAATATTAAACCCTTAAAACATCTAAAAAACAAGGTTTTACCTATAGGGGTCCTAATTTGACTTTCAAGGTCAAATTTGGTCAACAATAACATTGAATAAATTTATGTATGTTCTTTGTGGCTTCATCATATGTATTCTCATATACCATGAATTCATCCATATAAATATCTATGAAATCATGTGATAGGTCATATAAAATTCTCAAAACATATCTTTGATAGGTGGCATGAGCATTACATAATGCAAATGAGAGTTTAAAATATGCATAGGTACCCTATGGAGACATAAAGGTGGTCTTATCTTGGTCCTCAGGTGATATTCTAATTTTATTCTAACAACTAAACTCATCTACAAAGGAGAATTACTTCTTCCCGCAGAGTGTTTCAATTACTTGGTTAATTAAATGAATATGAAAGTGACCCTTCCTTTTGGAAACATTAAGTTCCATATAATCCACACAAATATGCTATTTTTCACCATTTTTTGGCACAATGAGAAGGGGTGACACCCACTTTCTATTAGAGATAAGATATACATATATTGCATCCAAGAGTTTATGTAATTATGTTTCACTATATCCTTAACTACAAGGTTCATACATATTTATGGTTTTCATATGGGTTTTCATTCCTCCTTGATACATATGTGGTTCATACATAAGTATGGGTGTATGCCCATCATGTCATGGTAGTACCATGAAAAATTACTTTTGTGTTATTGGATAATGGTCACTAGTTGTGTTTCTTGTTGAAGGTCCATCTTATTGTTTATATTAAGAGGTCTTAAATGTATGATTTCTAATTTTTTTTTAAATGACACCATTGAATCTATGTTACCCAATAAAGGATTGATACTGAAATGGTGTGGTAGTAGCTAATGAAAATTTCAAATGTCAACTATGGATCTTAGGATCCTTTTATTGGAAATATCTTGTTAAGGGGACATTGTATACATTGTGATTGGTTGTCTATTTTTGGTTCACTATGATAAGTATTTCTTAGCGTATTATAAATGACCACATCTTTATCTTATACATTCAATGAAATGTTATGTTAATCATGAGTAGGGTCTACAAAGGAGATTAATCATCCTCATATCCTATCCAACATGGTCATTCTACTTCACAAAGATTGAGATGGTTATAATTTAACCAACTTATTTTTAGTGTTTACAATGCATAATATGTATCTAGCTAGGGTCTCTTAGGATAAGTGGGTGTCCCCCAAGTTGGTTTTAGGCTATAATATTATAGAGTCTATTAGTTAACCCCTTTATTCCATGATGATGACCAGGTGTTCTATACCCTTGAGGTTTCACCATTGATCTTCTTTCATTTGTATAATTATGGGGTTTTGGTGAAGGCCTTTGGGGTGAAGTTTTTTCATCATTTATTTGATCACCACTTTAATGGATTCCTCTAAGTTTATTAAGGTATTTTTATTAAGGGTGTTATAAATGAGGATGTCAACTACTAATATATATGAGTCATAATACTCAAGTGGAATTATATTTCCAAACATAATGTCCTCAGGTTGTCTAAGTACTTAGACCATATTAGGATCTTTTTTGTTTTGGCTAAGATTATTTAGACACAATTTCCATATAGCGTTGGTGTAAATAGGGATGAATTTTATAGATTAAAATAGTTGGATTTTTACATAGGCATTTTTAAGCTATCCAAATAAATCAAACATAGATTCATGTTATTGTTTTTGGAGGTTTGGTCTCTTGTGAAAAGGAAGGGTATTAGGTTCTCATTGACTATTAAATATATTTGGTTGCAATGTCAAGGACCTCTTCATGATGTGCATTATTATGGGTATGGTGGGTTTTGTGATATTCATCTTGAAAAAAATTGTATTTTGTTTACCTTCATTGAATAACTTGGGTACTACATCAATTATTTAGTGTATGTCGGTTGAGATAAATTATTTATGGGGTTAGGTATAGATTGGTTAGGTAGTTGAAGAGCTCTAGGCTGATTTGAAGTAGCATCATTGGTTGGTATCATTATTGCATTTTTTGGTACCTATAATAATTTTGAAATGTGGATGGTTTCTTTTCCATGGTTATTTCTATTTATTGGGGGGTGGGTACCACTGATAGTTTTGATTTTATGGCTACTATGACAAGGGTTGGAATTGTTGAAAATTTACTTAAACATGGAAACTTAATTGTGTCCAAGTTTAGTTTTGTGGTGATATTTTTTGTGCTTAATTCCAATGGGTGGATTCATACTAATTTTGAGGGGGAAATTAAAATTATGAATTAGAAAATGGAGTGTTTGATGATATACCTATATTTTTAGGTCTTCATGATAAATTTTATTTTTTGGACATGTAAAATACCTTCTCTATCTCCTTTGATTATGTGGCTTTATTTTATGATAGGGTCATCCTTTTTTATTCTTTATGCCTTTATGCGAGTAGTCTAACATCAACATAATACTTTATTTATGTGGAAATATGAGAATTACACAATCAAATATTATTATAATTGTTCTTTTTTTTCATGTATGTAATGAATCAATTTTGTGGCCAAGTGGCAAAAGTATATTATTTCACATCCTACACTAGGTTATTAAATTCCATCATTTATACCCCATTAGGTTTTTTAGAGGACAATGATGGAAAAAAATAATTGTTGCAGGTTTAGTTCATTATAAACATGCATTAAATTATACACAAAAGGATGATATCATCAAATTTTATTTGTGAAACATATCCATTAATCATGAAATTCAACACTTCCAAGAATTATTCATTGATTCCTTTCTGAAATATCAAATTAATGGACTTTATAACCAACTTGTTCTATTTATATTTTTATAGACTAGACACAAATATTTCCACATAGTCTTCCAGTGGTTCCTCCTTTTTTATGACATATGAAATATGTAATCCATTATGAAATATTTTTCTTTGTAATAGTCCTATTACTTAGAGAGAAATATAATATTTATTGTATTTTTTTAATTTATGATTTAATTCTTCATCGATCACATGCACCATCATAGGGTTGAATTTTTTAGAGTCGCTAGAAATTATTTTAGCTTGTGTGCATCCTAATTGTATTTATAACAGAAAAACATGATGCTAATCTTTAAGAGGACTGTGTCATGGTCCTCATTTACCATTCTCTTGAATTTAATTAGATATGAAAATGTAATGTTATTCATGGGTTCCTTACCCATGGGGGTCTTTATTTTAAATTAAAATAATGTGTCTTCACTTACATGGGTTTCTCCTTCAATGTATCCCATGATTATTTGAACCACTCATGTACCTGTGACTTTCCCAAATCACAATTATCATCGTTTCTCAATATTATTATCCCAAAACAAGTAGTGAATGATGGATTAATTAATTATTCTTTATGGGAGAGTGATATTTTATGGATGGGATTGATTGAGTCATTTTTTTTGGAAATTGTCTTGAAAAATCAATAAATATGTTGTCTTTCTCACCTAAGTATAGGACTACAAGTTAAATAGTTAATTTTGAGAATGTAATGGATCATTATTATCTTTTGCAAATAATTTTAGGTAAATGAAAATGGGAATGAATAACAAACTCCTGAGTGTAGGGTTGTCAAGTTGGTACTCTTACAAGGATGTCTTTTTTAGGGATATGAGTATCTTTTTATCCTTTGTCTTTAGATAGTTTAACTAGTTCATCCAAGAACCTTTAAATTGCTACCTCTTCTACCTATTTTGATACAGTTTCAAATGATATGAATGGACTGAGTACATGTGTTATTATAAAACTTGTAGTTATTGAATGTTATACCTCAACTTTTTCTCCCATAGAAAAAAATCACTGTACTAGTTAAGAATCTACCTAAGTGATTCCTCTCGTGCTACATACATTGATTCAATAATAATTTAGATATTTTATACCCTATCTTACACATGGTTAGTTCTAGGATGGAATAAAAATATTTTGATTAATTTAAAATATATAGATTGAAATGTTAACTATAAATCAGAAAATTACTCTAGCATGTATGGAAATTATTCTAGAAATCATGAATTCTAGCTTAATCTCCTAGGATACTAATGATTTCCACCTATCCCCAATAATTAAATTAAAATGGTGATAAATATCAAACCACAAATTAAACCTTAGGGGAAAAAATTATGTTTACAACCAAATAGATTAACCTAAGGGGAAGTTGTTTGATTTTTTGATACTACCAATTCATTAATTTTTCAATCTATGATATATATTTGGAAAGACATTGGCACTTTATATGAAACACTAGTCTCTTCTGAGGGTTGAGGTGCTAAGATCACATATAGGGAGACACATGTGAGTGGAAATTAAATAACATGAAATTAAACAACTAGAAAGTATATCTAGTGCTAACATGGAAGTTTCCTCACATGATAGTGAATTTGAACTTTGTATAAATATAAACTACTTATGCATAGAATCAAACATATATTATGGTCTACTTAAATAATAAATAATAATTACACAAAATGTAAAAAAATGAATCTAAACTAACAAACATGATGTTTACAAAAATTCCTCTCAAGTGGGCCATGACTTGGTTGAAGTTGTGTTAGAATCCATTCTTGTTATTATAGTTTTTTAATTTTGACCACTTATTCTTGAATTAAAGAGCATGTATTAATGATAATATTGTGAAAAAAAAAGGTTACATATTTTCATTATAGAATTTTATCTCTATCTCAAAACTTATTGATTAAAATTTTATACTAGTTAACTTATGCCCTACTACCTACCCTTAAAATATAGAGGATAGGGTCTTATTCAATATTTTAAGTTATAATAAAAATTAAAAAATAAATTTTGGTTGTTAGCATAATCTAAAAGAAACAACATGCACATTTGTTGTGACAAATTTACATTCAATAATAAAAAATCATTATAAAATAGGAATTAGAAGAGAGTAGTCTATTCCATTATTAAAATGGTCTTAGAGGTGTGGTCTAATGGAGAAAGAATGATTGTGGGGTGTTTAGACATTGCTTATCAGTTTTCATAGATTGTAGGAAACTCCTTGTACCTCAAATTTTGAAGGAGATCCGTTTCAAGCTACCAACTAACCTTCATATTCATATATGGACATTAACAATAAGTGTTATGGGTTAGCATTAAACACTTATGGGTTAAAATAACCACTAAAGATATTACTATGGGTTAAAATTAATGTTGTAGTTGTTTCTAAGGGTTAGAATGATTGTTACAAGTTCTATGGGTTAGAATGCTTGTTATTGTTATTGTTATGGGTTGACCACCATTTTTAAATGGATTTGGTACCTAGTTATTATAGGTTGGTCTACCTAGTTAAGATGGGTTAGCATACCCGGTTACTATGGGTTAGCCTATGAGAACTCAAACCATGATATATAGTTTCTACAAGTACCTATTCTACTTAATAATTTATCCTTAAGATATGTATGTATTGGTTAGAAATAAATATGAAATAATAATGATATTAAATGATACAATATTATTCATAAAGTAAGTAGTTTAATCATAAATCATCAAATATATATACAACATAATCATCTAGTAGTATATAACATAAAGGTTAATCTATTAGTTCACCATCCGTAAAAAAACAAAATAATACACACTCTATATTTAATAATATTTACACTGACATATCTTCAACTAATGGATTGATATTGCATTTTATTCCTAATTGAATCCATTTTTGATATTGAAAGATCAATACAATCACATTTACTTGTTACACATGTCTTCATCGTAAGGCCTAAGGGTGGGTAGTGGGGATGTGTTATCCCACTAATGAATAGGAGGCAGATAGGGAATAATAAGTGGCCAGTAAATTGAATCAATGGCATGGGTATCTTTTTCGACATTGAAAATCTTGTTATAGAACTATTTATTTTTTTAAATAGATTTCATTCAAATTTTTTTATGTTAAATTTTAATGTGTATGTAAAGATTTAGAGGTTTGTTTGATTTGTCATTAACCAAAACTAATGGCTTTGATTAAATCCATATTTAAAAATAATAATATTTATATGAGCTCACCATCAATGAGAGTAGGTTTGTTATTGTAATGAGAAAATGTTTTATTGATGATTTAAAATTGAGGAAACTTATAAATATATATTATAGATCTATTTTACAATTTTAAAGAAGATATTTTATAAGCAATTACATCAACATCATGTCAAGGTAAAATGTGTCCTCTGAATAATACAAATAATTAGCTTTGTTTTCATAATTTTATAATATTATGGTGTTTGATAACATAGAACCACTAAATCATTGTAAACAAAACTCTTTTAATTCAATTTTGATATTTTATCTCAACAAGTCCTTTGAATAATTAATTAACATGTCAATCTTATATATAACTAAATTTTATAATGATTTTACTAGGCTAGGCTTGCACTAAGTGATTTTGTTAATCTCCCTCCCTAGAAAATATACTATAATACTTTTTATTCTTATGCGATATAATCCTAAAGCTTATATGAATGTGGATTAATTTTACTTTATTTACATAAGTCCTTATATTTTATAGATTATCACTATATTTAAAAATTATGTATATGTATGTTAGTTTTTATTTTTTAATACTTTTGTAAGTTGAAAATGTTGTAACAATTTCTGAGGCATGTTCCTTTTAGTATGTAATTTTATCAATTTGAGTGTCTTTATTTCCTTATAAATCCTAAAAACCTTTGGACTCTAAATGCTTTTCCATTTATTTATACTCATATTTGTCACCATATAATGTTAAAATAAAGATTATTTTGTTGGTTGTCACCATAGAATGTTTGAAGAAAGATTATTTTGTTGGTTTTTGCTCAGTTGTGTTTTCCCACTTTAAGTTTATTTAAAATTTTATTAAAAATCAATCATTCCCTTCTTAATTTGTGCAAAGTACCTCTTTGAACAAAGAATTAATACTAGAGTGTGGTCTATGTGTAAATTTTAATCTAAGCCGACATATTTTATTATAACCATGTTCTTGGAATAGATTAAGGTGTATTAGAACCCATGGATGAGCCAAGCTCAATAGGGAGTCTTATAAAAATTTAACATTATTCTTACATAATTTTAGGTGAAATGAAAACCTCTATATGGTTTAAAATACAATCATCCAAAATGAAACTTACTATTTAAAATTGTATTAAGTTATGTTGTTAATGTGAAAATATAACTGTCTTTTTAGTTCTATGATGGTACAAAATTTAAACATATTTGTTTCCTATTTTTATATATAGAAAGTGGGATGTCAACTTTTATATGATAAATGATTATTTTAGATAATAGTTAAGGGCATGTTTTTATTGTAGTTGTAATTTCAAGTCTTTTCTTAATTTTTTATGATTATACGATTTTTTCAATCCTTTATGCTTATCCATTATGTATGTGGCCTAAAAACATTATTTCTTCTTCTCAAAAAATTATGTACAAATTTATAGGTGTGTTATTTCATTTTTAGTAAAACCCTATGATCTGTAAACTGAAAATACAAGTGTAGTACATCTGAAAAACACTTTTTCACATTTAAGAGATCCTTCAATTTCTCAATTTTTTATTTAATTTTGTATAAAGAAATTAAAACTAGAATTTAAATGAAGATCAAAATTAAATAATAATCAGAGAAAATTAAAATAATTCACTAGCAAATTGATAACGGAGATCGGCTTCAATATCCTACATCTCTGGGTCCGTTCGAAGTGAGGACCATTCTCTTTAATTTTGTGAAATAAATGGCTTCCAAAATCAATACAAGTCTTCAATTCACCTTCTCTGATCTCTGCTTGCCTATAATTATATCTCTCAGACCTAAAAATAATGGCCCAAGGCTTTACAAAGTAATAATAAGACTCTAACCTTCTTAAATCTCCTTACACAGTCAGCTTCTTCTCATCATTCAAGTAGAATTTCATTCCTTTTATAGCACTTCGACCTCCGTAGCTCAAGTGGTCAAAGGCTATTCCTTTTGCACCAAAGATGCAAGGTTCAAAATTGTCGGCCTCCTTTTTAGGCGCTTGAAAACCATCAGTCTTCCTCCTTGGGCGCATTTGAATCTTCTTTATCCCACATGTGTTGGGTATAATAGTTTTTCGAGATTAAAATAGGTAAGTCAGTCCCTTTTCAAATGCTAAGACTTAGGCGCTAGCTTAGGCTACCGTTAGACTTGGTCATTGCATGATTTGTGTGGTGATGTGGCAGCTGGTGCATGTTGGTCTTTGGCACCTTATTTCAAAGTGATAAACATTTGAAACTTAAATACAATTTATAAAATAACATGTGAATAAAAACACCAAACCAAAATTTTTATTTTTTAAACTAAATCATTTTTCCACGTGTCAAATGGATATTGGTCCACTTGGCATATTTAAACAGTTCCACGTCACTTTCGACTCCCATTATTCCCCTGTCACAAGATTTCTTCAACTAGCTATATCTTGAGCATTCGGACTCCGTTTTTCATTCTAGAAGAAGCACTAGAAAGCTCTCGATGAATTCTACAATGTATAAATGATTCAACCAAAATTTTAAGACTTTCAAAAATGGAATGGTACATGGATCCACCTAGATCACTCCTCCCCACTAGGAACTTTTGGACCTCTGAAAGTTAAAATTAATTGGTAATGAGGTGAGGGTATTTTTCCCTCACCTTTCTGACTTCCATCCATCTAGCCTTGCTTGGGTGCATCCCTTTGAGACCAACACAAAGATATTCAACATTACCTCTTCATGAAGTCCGCATATTCCTGTCAAGTGTAGTATCTTCCTACAATTATGTTAGATATTCAGGAGAAAAATCATCAAGGGAAGGAATGGATACACTTTCATCATGATCAATTATCATTGGAGGCTCATACAATTTTAGATTTTCCACATTTACAAGTGAATAAATCTACATGTAAGATGGTAAATCTAATCAGAAAGCATTTGTGCCAATTTTTTCCATTATCTGAGAAGGACCATACTAGATTGGTTTCAGATTTTTACCTTCACCTGTTAATCTTTCCTTACTAATGTGAAGCCATACCATATCACCTACAAAAAATTGGTGATCAATATGATGTTTGTCATGCCTGGCTTTGTACTTGGCTTGACTTTTCTCCAATTGAGTACGAACAGTCTGATGTATGAGCTGTATTTTTTCAATGAACTTCTTGGCTCAAATGGCTTCTTTTGGTTCACCAACAACTATATCCTGTCCATAGCAAACATCTAGAGGAGATTTAGGCAAGTATCGATAACAAACTTCAAATAGAGATTTCAAAGTAGAAGAATGAAGTGCCTAGTTATATGCATGCTTTATGTAACACAATTATTCATCCCATAACTTTGGATGTTTATTGCTATAACCCCTAAGCAAATGTACCATAGTCCGGTTCACAACCTCTATTTGTCTGTCAGTTTGTGGATGAAATTCAGTGCTCTTTTTTAATTTAGTGTCCATTAGTCCCCACAAAGTTGACCAAAACTCCCCAATAAATTGAGAATCTTGATAAAAAATAATTGAAGTAGGCAAACCAAAATGAACCCATACATGTTTATAAAACAAGTGTGCAGTGCCTTCACCAATAATTTGCTTAGTGCAAGGAATCAAAACACACATTTTGCTAAATCTATCCATAACCACATATAAATAGTCATGTTTTTTTTGTGTCATAGGCAACCCCCCCCCCACAAAATCCATGGAGATACTTTCGCAAGGGTGAGTAGGAATAGGTAGAGGAGTGTAGAGTCCCAATTTCCTGTTATTAGGTTTACTTATGGCACAAAGGGTACATCCCTTTATATATTTATCAACATTTTCCTACATACAAGGCCAGTAACAATACATTTTCAAATGTGCAACTATTTTAGCAACTCCAAAGTGACCAAAAATAAGAGAAGTATGTGTTTCTCTAATCATGTGCACCCTCTCATTTTGAGGAATACATAGTTTACCCAAATGATACAAAAGATCATTGTGTACATGATAGTCTAATTCTTCTACTTGTCTACTACTCATCACATCTTTATAAACATCCTGAAAATCAAGATCATTAACATATTATTCTTTATAACTTTCATGAGACAAAGAACCATGTTGTAAAAGAATATATGCAACAACCATAGGAGGCCTAGATAGCATATCTGCAACCTTATTCTGAATACCTTTTTTATACTTGATCACAAGATGAAATTGTTGTAAGAAACCCATCCAACGAAAATGTTTAGACTGTTGTAGTTTGGATTGTGATTGGAGATACTATAAGGGCTGATGATCTATATGTATTATTGTTTCTTTTCCCATTAAGTAATGTTTCCATTTTTTAACACTTTAAACCAATGCATACAATTCCTTATCATAAGCTGGATATTTTCTTACTGCACTTGTACAGGTTTTAGAATGATAACAAATTGGTTTCTTACATTGCATTAAAATAGCTCCCATAGCATACTCACTTGCATCCATCTCATCTCAAATGGTTGTTGTATATCAGGAAGTGCCAAGACCAGAGTAGTACTTATCTTTTCTTTCAAAGTGTTAAAGTCTTTTTGATGTTTGCCTCCCGACTGAAAGACCTGTTTCACACTTGTCAAAGAATGCAAAGGTGATGCAATATATGAAAATTGAGCAATAAACTTTTGCCAAAATTATACTGCACCAAGAAAACTTCTAAACTCAGTTGTGTTAGTGGGTGTAGGCCAATTAACAATGACTGCCACTTTTACAGGATTAATTTTCAATTTACCATGTCCTACAATGTAACCCAAGTATATCAAAGAGGTCTTGCCAAATTCACATTTTGACATTTTTAGATAAATTTTTTCCCTTCGTAATGCATCCTTGACTTTCTTAATGTGGATCACATGATCTTCCCAAGACTTGCTAAAAATCAATATATCATCTATGTAAACTATAACAAAATCATCAAGGAACTATATAAAAACATCATTCATCAATCTCATGAATGTAGCCAGAGCATTACACAACCTGAAAGGCATATCAAGCCATTCAAACAATCCCTGTTTTGTTTTGAAGGCAATTTTCCACACATCACCTTCATTTATTCTTACTTGATGATATCCACTTCTCAAATCTAGCTTAATGAAATAAATAGCATGTTTTAATTGATCCAAAAAATCATCAATACGAGGAAGAGGGTAACAATTCTTAATAGTAATTTTGTTTAAAGCATGAAAATCAACACACATTCACCAAGTGCCATCTTTTTTTGGCACCAAAATAATTGGAAAAACAACAGGAGATGAACTTGGATGAATAACACCTCTATCCAATAGATCCATTACCTATTTTTTGATTTCCTCATTTTCCACCACTGATAACCTGTACATGGCAATGTTAGGGAGAGGAGAATCCTGCAATAGCTGAATTTCATGTTGAACTCCCCTTTTAGGGGGCAAGCCCTTAGGATCCTGAAATACATCATCATAAGTAGAAATGGTTTCAACTAAATCATTCTTGTGTTTAGGATCACACTTTTCCAAAGCCTGAGAATATTCTTTTTCCTTAGACTTAATCAACATGAGACAAAACATCTTGCTTGAATTAACTAGTCTTTTCATTTGCCCTGTTGTAACCAAGGAAAGACTTGTTCTAATGTGATGTGCTCTAACTATATATTCAATGCCATCCTTAACAAGCAAGTACTTACTCTCCTCTCTATAAAAGATTGATTTTCTATCATAAAGACATGGGCTTCCCAAAATAATCCCACATATGTCCAAAGGAACAACATCCAACTCAACCTCATCTACAAACTTAGATGTGATGGCAAACCTTAGTCTACAAGTTTGTGAGACTTGTAGATTTGAATTGTCACACACCCAACCTAGTGGATAAGGATTCAGATGGGGATTGGTTTGTAAGCCTAGCTTCTTGACAACCTCTTCAAAAATTAAATTTGCTTGTGAACCACTATCAAATAGAGTGTTAATATTAGTATGTTTTGAAACAACTCTAATGTGGAACAATTTATTTCTTTTCTTATCAACATGGACAGAATTCTATTTAGAAGAAGATGCATCATTTGATGACTTAGTGCTAGAAACTGAAAAATAAAAATCATTATGTAATCCCATAGCTGTGATCTTAGTTTCATCACCTGAATCTGAACCTAAGTCTTGAACCATAGAATTAGCCTTCTTTTCTTTCTTTTGAAACCTCTTAGGCCATAACTAAGGGTGTAGTTTCCAACACTTAGACTCATCATGATTTTTCTTGCAATGATTACAAAATGGTTTTCCTTCTTCTTTTTTAATAGTAAAAGTGGATTTCTATTTTACCCTTTCGGGATGAACTTTCCCCTTTGGATTGCTTAACATTAGATTGCTTACTTTTTACTTTAGGAAAAGATTCTTTTGATTGTTTTCCTCTAGCATCTAAATGAGTGGCTTGAACACATACTGCATCTAAATTAGTGGGATTGAACATAATAATCATATGTCATAAGTAACTATGTAGCCCACCTATATATTTTAGCAATGTTTCTTGTGTGTATAGAGGAACATTCAAAAGTAAAGCTTTTTTCCTAAATTCTTATGTATAATCTTGAACATTTTTGCCTTTTCCTTGTATGAAACTTTGTCAATCCATCATAGCTTTTTCCATATAGCCTAAAGGATAAAATTGCTTTCTGAGTTCTTCAATAAATTCATTCCAAGTATAAATTAAGTTACCTTTTTGAGGCTCGGCTTCCTTCAACTTACTCTCCCACCAGATGAGAGTTGTGCCTCCCATACGAAGAGTAGCCAAATGAATTTTTGACTCATCCCCTACAATCTTTTGGACCCTACAATAAACTTCAATCTGCTTGACCCAATTATCCAACTTTTTGGCATTAACTTCACCATTAAACATTGGTAATTCAAACTTAATATCCAATTTTAGTGAAGGGAGAGATTCCATAGTTTTTTTACCGTTATCTGATGAAGAAGGTTTTTTGGTTTCTTTACCTTTTGATTCTTGTGAATTACCTTCTTTTTGATTCTCAGATTTCCTTTGTTTGTCACAGTATATTTCCTCAACCATGCTTCTCATGTCCATGAAAGCTTGGTGAAAAGCTTGTTCGGATTCCACCTCTTCTTCGGCCATCCTTGAAGCACACCTTGAACCAATCTCTAGATTATACTCAATGATTTTTCCGTCACCCGTTTGGGATTTAGACCTTGTCAACATACACTAGCAATCACTGTTAAATAACAACCACTCTGAAACCAAAAATTTGATCTGTAAACTGAAAATACAAGTGTAGTACATCAAAAAAACACTTTTTCACGTTTAAGAGATCCTTCAATTTCTCAATTTTTTTGTTTAATTTTGTATAAAGAAATTAAAACCAGAATTTAAATGAAGATCAGAATTAAATAATAATCAGAGAAAATTAAATAATTCATCAGTAAATTGATAATGGAGTTCAGCTTCAATAGCCTATGTCTCTGGGTCCGTTTGAAGTGAGGACCATTCTCATTAATTTTGTGCAACAAATGGCTTCCAAAATCAATATAAGTCTTCAATTCACCTTCTCTGATCTCTATTTGCCTATAATTATATCTCTCAGACCTAAAAATAATGGCCCAATGCCATACAAAGCAATAATAAGACTCTAACCTTCTTAAATCTCCTTACACAGTCAGCTTCTTCTCCTCCTTCAAGTAGAATTTCATTCCTTTTATAGCACTTCGACCTCTGTAGCTCAAGTGGTCAAAGGCTATTCCGTTTGCACCAAAGGTGCAAGGTTCAAAAATGTTGGCCTCCTTTATAGGTGCTTGGAAATCGTCAGTCTTCCTCCTTGGGCGCATTTGAATCTTCTTTATCCCACATGTGTTTGCATCGAACAAGTAAAATATTAACCAATATTTAATACCAATTAATGTTGCTAGTACACAGGGTATTGTTATTGATTCTACAAAATTAGAATTATATGCCATTGAGTTAATAGTAAAAAATCTAAGAAATTAATTATTAACATGTAGAAGTAGATGGTAAACACCATGGGATAAAATTCTAATCAATTTTTTTCTTTTCAAATGTACAATGGACCTTTTAATAGACCTAGAAATAATCTAGATCAACAACCACCTAACAAGATGCTAGAGATGAATATCATGAAGCATCCCTTCCCAATTAGTGTCGAGTTCAAAACACATCACAACATGGTGAGCTAGACTACGTATAATTATGCATTAGATTTGATATCTTTAAGAAATAAATGGAAAGACATGAGATATTTATAAATAAGACATAACCATCATCTTCTACTACTCTAGATCCTCTCAACACAACCATGGTCTTTGAGACGTATGACTTCTCATTTCCAATGGAGGATGAGAATGAACATGAGGATAATACAAATAAGATTCGTGCTTTACATCAATTTTAGAGGAACAATTTCAATTTTAGGAGCAAATAGCTTGTTATGCCTTTCATGCCCCTAAATAATAGTGCTACCAATCCTCTAGATCTTAAGGCTATAAATAAGCTACCCCATATAAAATAAAATGATCAATTTCAAAGTGTAAATTCATAAAATAGAAGAGGGTACAATAGTGTTGAAGACATGAAGAATATCAAAGCTAATACTAGTTTTCATGTGTTAGCCCAGATCATCAAATAGAAAGAGTTACTACTCAAAACTTTGTCTATAAGTTCATATATTAACAAATCAAAAGCAGCACATATAAACATGGTTTTTTTATAAGGACAAGTCTGAGGTACCTCCTTTTTTGATAACCTTTAGATTATTCAAAAAGAATGTGCATAATTATCCGATTGACTTAGGTGTCTTAGCTAATGTTTTACCTATAGCAATCTACATGAAACTGGGGTTAACCCTAGATAAGTCAAAAAGAGTGTTTATATAGCTAGATAATTATTCTATCCCATGTGTTGGAGAGTTGACAAACATACACATCTAGCTTTCATCAAATCCATGTCTATAATAATACATAGATATTATAGTCATGGACATTCCAAAATCCTATGGCTTTTTGTTGAGTCATAATTGGTCAAAGACACTAAATGGTTATATGGATACTAATCTCTCACACATGTGGTTACCTTGGAAAGGACCAGCCAACCAGATCTAAGTAGACCAAGAACTAAAAATGAATTACCTGATCATAACATATAATGATAAGAATAAAAAAGTTTGAATTTATAGCCTCACATGTAGGTGTGTACGCTCTCATTGGCCAAGAAAGAACCTCATGAACAAGAATTTGAAGGACCTGCTCAATTATTGACTCTCCATTTCTATGGAGAAATATCCAAGAAAGGTTTAGGTGTTGGTATATCCCTAATCAACCTAGATGGGAATTATTATTTAATTACTTATATGTTTTAATTCCCTTACACCAATAAGAGATTTGAGTATGAAGCCTTAATCCTCGATCTACAATTATTACTAAAACATAACATCAATTAGTTTTAAATATTTAGTGATTCAAAACTAGTTGCTAACCAAATTAGAAAGAAATATCAATGTGAGTTCACTTAATTAAAAAATTAGAAGCATCGTGCATGGGACCTGATCAAATATTTTAAATCACTCAACATCATGGCCATCCCAAAAGAAAGAAACCAAATGTTTGATTTACTAGAAGCTTTAACATCAAATGTGGCACCGCTCTAAGAGTTTAAAATGTAGAAATTATCTATAAAGCTAGTTCCTTACCCTTGTGTCTTAGACAATGTGGATAACTTCTATGTATTTGAGGATGACCACCATATTTTACAATGTATGAATAGTTGTTGAGCCTTTGAATCTTGGGTAATAAATGAGAAGGATGTTGAACCTATGAACATAGAATATATTGGATAATATGGTGTCCTACAACTAAAAAAAACTACATTCCCATGGGGATGGTTTCCATAGAGTTAGAGTTCAATGTAGACCCAAAAGATCAAAATCAAAAACAACTTAAATTAATTGATTCTAGCTTTGTCAAGGAGAATCTAGGCACTAACCAACATCCCCAATATGTGAATATTGGTTTGAGTTGCATTGAAAGTGAGAAATAAAATTTTAGGGGTATACTAATAGAATACAAAGATGTGATCACCTATACATATGAAGATGTGAAGGTATTCTACCCTAGGATCATCACGCATACCATCCCAGTGAAGCTAAAACATAAGCTCTTTAGGCAGAGATAGAGGCTAATAAATATAATTCTAGAACCTCTCATCTATAAAAAAGTACAAAAGTTATTTTATGTTAGGATTGTATTTACAATCATGCACTCTAGTCGGGTAAACTACATGGTGCCAGTTAGGAAGAATAATGGAGAGATCAAGTTCTATGTTACTTAAAAAATCTGAATCAAGTATCATAAAAGGATAAATATCATATTTCCCTCTTTGGGGTAATTTAAATGGTTATTTAATTTGAAATTATGTCCTTATTAGATGGATTCTTAGGCTATAATCAAGTTCTAGTAGAAACACAAGATAAAATAAAAACTTCTTTCACTACCAAAAGGGCAAATTTTATATATAAAATAATGCATTTTCCCCTAATCAATGCAAGAGTAACTTTGTAGTGAGCTTAGGACTTTTCCTTTTAGGGACTCATTGGCAAATGAATTATCATTTATATGGATGACTTAATAATGTTTTTAAATCATATATTTGATCATAAAATCCATCTACAAAGAGTATTTGATAGGTGTAGAAGATATGGAGTATCACTCAATTCAAATAACTACATATTTGGAGTCATTGAAGGGAAACTATTAGGACATGTCACTACTAAGTATGGGCTATTCGTTAACCCAAAATGAATCCAAGCCATTTCCAAGCTAACACCTCCTAACAATAAGAAATATTTGAAGTCTTTCTTCGGTAAGGTAAATATTGTAAAGAAATTTATTTCTATATTTTTAGAGATTGTCAAACCATTGAATGCCATGTTAAACCAATATACTAAAATATACTGGATAATAGAAGCCAAGAAATATTTTTGGGATATCAAAATTGCCATTACTCAAGATCTAGTCCTAATTAGTCTAGATTTCACCAAGTATTTATACCTTTATTCATTTGCCTCAAAACACACTATAGTAATTATACTCCCATAAAAGATATAAAATAATAAACATATAATTTTGTTCATGAGTACCAACCTAAAAGATACATAGTTTAAATATTCCATGATAGATAAACAGATATATGCACTGTTAAAGTTATCAATAAATTTAGGCAATATATTCTGAGGAACAAGATGTATGCCATCTTTCTTGACCAAATTATCAATCTCACACTTGGCTAGAATGAATTGGGTGAAACAATAGGTGAATGTATGAAAATATTATAGGAGTTTGATCTTGAAATCAGACCAACCAAGATGGTGAGAAGCCAAGGAATCACCCAGATCATGACTAATATTAATCTAGATAGTTGTACTGAATAAATTAATGAGACTCAAGTAGATGGTGGTAAAGGGTATGCTCAAATCATCCACTACTTACTCATGGGTACATGTCCTCATGAGCTAAACAAAGATCAAATATGAGCCTATAGGCTCAAATCAACCCATTATATGATAAATAAAAGAGTCCTACACTAAAATAACTATGAAGGCATATATTTGAGGTGTGTTTCAAAATAATAAGTTGTGGACATCCTAGATAATCTACATCATAATATAGGTAGTGGACTTTCTTTAGCTAATGCAAAATCCAAGAAAATATTGAGGATGGGATTGTACTAGCCTATAATTTTCAAAGATGCACATAACCATGTCAAAACCTACCATGAATGCCAAGTGTTTGGAAAAAGAGAAGTCAATAGTTTCATTCCTCTATAACTATTCATTTAAAGATACCCTTTTTCTAAATGGGGTTTTGACTTCATTGGGCTGATAAACCCAAATTATTTAATAGGACACAAGTTTGTCCTAACATCCATTAACTATCACACCAAATGGATATAAGTCATGGCCACTAAGAATTCCAAAGCGCTAGGTGCTATCAAATTTATAGAAGATAACTTACTAACTAGGTTTGGCACTCCAATCTCCTTATTTTTTTATAATGGTCTAGCTTTCCCATCTACTGAATTTACTGATTAGGCTTATGGAAACCAAATTACCATTAGGTTTTATTCAAATTACTATTCATAAGGTAATATATTAGATGCATCTACAAATAATAATATGATGGATGCCATCAAGAATTCAACATAAGATAAACCAAGAGAATGACATCTACTGTTGAATTATACACTATGGATAGATAGAATGAGAAACAAGCAAGCCCTTAAGGATTCACCTTTTCTTTTAGTATATGGAAAACATCTAGTTTTCCCCATCACTCTTAAAATCCCAATGTACCAATTTATGCAATATTACATGAGGGAAGATGAAATAATCTAGTTCAAACTAATTTACATATTCCAAATGGAAGATGCATGAATTAAAGCACTACATATCTTTAGCCAACACCAAGACATTGTCAAAAGATAGTTTGAGAAAAGGTATAAGATCAAGGCTTTTAGGATTTTAGACCTAGTGATTTTATGGGATAAAATAGATGAAAAGAAAGGATATCATGATAAATTCACTCCTTTATGGATTGGCCCATATCAAATATTTTAAATACTAAGTATCAATGTATTTCATTTGAAGGACCTCCAAGGTAATGCCCTCACTTTTTCAGTCAATGGATAGTTTTTGAAACATTATTTCATGGCTACTCCAATTGGAGATTTTTTTTAATGACTATAAATACATATGTAGATGTAGGAGTATAATAGATACTCCTTTATAAAATATATTTCCTACTTTCTATGTTAATCTTCCTATTTTTCTAGATTAGTGTTTCCTATTTTCTACATTTTCTTTGTGTAAATTAGTTGTTACACTTTCTAGATTAGTTTTTTATAATTATAGAAAAAACCAACTAATTTTATATATTGTAAACTTTGAAATACTTTCCAAAAACAAGGGGATGGTATAAAATCAATCACCATTGGTATTCACAAGGATTTATTTTTTTAGTGCTTGAGTTTTTGGAATTGAGGTATGTGTTATGATTGAATTAATTTATACTTAGAATGAGTGAGTTTGCAAGACCTTTGGGAGTTACCCTGATATACTCATGAAACTTTTAAAAAGACTTTTCATTTATAACGATTAACTACATTATTACATGTTAAAAGTTGGATGTAAGATAATAAACATAGAAATGGATGCACACTGGCAAGGATGTATTGAGTAAAATAAGTTTTTCTTATACATACACCTAGCCAATGGTGATTTCCAACCCTTCTTCTATCTATATTTAAAAAAAAATCATCATGAAAATTTATAGAAGATTGGTGATTCAAGTAATCTCTACAAGGGATATGGATTCTTGGTTGGAAGTGGAGCAAGTCTTAGACTGGAATCATAGGTATCTCTATCAGATATATAGACACCTGGATGGTAGCAGAGTAATGCCTAGGCTTTCCTTACTATGTATTTATAAAATATCAAGTAAAAATGAAAGCTACATTGTTTATCAATTATTTTGTCAAAACTCTCATAACAAGAGGAAAATAAATTTCACAAAATCACACACATAGATCTAAGGAATGAAAAGGGTTAGTATGTTGTATGGGGAAGGAGGATTCCTTTTCTAGGGACCGGTTTACTTATTATTATTTGTTTAGAACTAAAATTCTATTATAATGAATTATTGAAATTTTGGGTTCTCAAATACTCAGGAGTATTTCCCCACTGATTCATAATTTTGTGTGCCCTAACATACACACACTCCATTTTAAAATTCAAATAGGGAATCACTATTGATTGAATATCTTTATTGAAGGTCTTATGAACCTTAGAGGTCTACAACATTAGTTTTTAAAGGTGTAAGCCTAAGGTTATTTCTAAATGTCTAAAGCATGTTTCAAGGTTATGAGATGAAGAATCAAAGCTATGAATAAGCCATATTACATGATATAACTTTTGCCTTTGATTTTCCTTTAACTCAAATCTTATGTACATGTCATATTTTTTATTTAAAATCTAACTGGGCTAATGTGTTGTGTTCTATTTTAGTCTTTACATATGTTATGTCTTTAATAGGCTATTTTGTGCTTAGGTGTTTCTTAGTACATCTATAGGCTCATCTATTCTTTCCACATGGAATCATTCTAATTACCAAGATCCCAAGTGAATAACACAAATAATTTTAGGCAAGTGAAGTAGTGAGAACCATCCACATGTCATCATCATATTAACCTGAAGTTGATGTTAATAAATTTACTTATAAAAGTTAATTGAATAAGTTGAGTAGTGAGATCCATACATGTTCCATAATCCATCTAACCTAGAGGTGATGCCAATAAATTTCCTTATATTATCATTCTAGTAAAACAAAGTAGTGAGAGTCATCCATGTGTCATCATTCCACTAACCTAGAGGCGATGTTAGAAATGTTCCTTATACTATCATTCCAAGCAATTAGAGTAGTGAGATTCATATATTTACCATCATCCCACTAATCCAAATATGTCTCACTTCATGATAAATACTTTATGTTATAATAATGTGGATCACCAAGATCCTACTACATGTCACCATCCTGTCAACCCAAGATTAAGAAGATAAGATACAAGAGGCTAGAGCTCAGTTACAAGTGAAACATTGATACAAAAACACATATCCCTTAGCCACATGAATAAATATCAAAGACATTAAATCCAATCCCAAAAGAGTGAAAAATGGGACATTTATCATATTATACTGAGAAAGCACCTAGGAGAGAGTAAAATAAGCCACATGGCAATGAATTCCATAGAAATTGGCATTTCAAAAATAAAATTCAAATAAGGAAGGTAGGAAAGGAATGGAGCAAAAGTTTTTATTTCCATTAATTCACATGAATTGGTGAATTGATGTACATTCAATTCGCAAATTTATAAAATCTAAAGCAATATAATTTTAGTTTGCATACGTGATTATATCACATTTCCTTCTAGCTACCAAATATAAACTTTGAATTTGAAGATATACTATGACCAAGTGATTTCAAACACTACTCAACCATCTAGGATGAGCTTGATGTTGTGAATCCATAAAAAGAGGAATACCAACTTTCTATTTTTACACAGAGATATAGTGGTGACCTTCTAGAAATAAAAGCAATTAGCTTACATAATGTTGTATCCAAGCCAAATGTAATGCCCTGCATTGTCCTACTATTTTATTTATTTGAATTTTTTTTTCTAAAAATATAACATTTTTGACTTAGTAATACTCTTGTAGCATACATAGTAAAAAATGCATTTAAAAAGTACTATATGCTTCCTCTTCTAGACATGACCAATAGGCAAGTCATGGTCAATTCATGACTCCTTGAAAATAACATCCATATCAAATTGTAATAATGGGATGGAAACCCAAGTATATTTTTGATTCAAGGCCTTACTAATATTTTTCCCATAGCCATCTTTAGACCATGGGTAAGTATTTCCATTTCTTTAATAAATAGAATATATGGCTTTCTAATCATTTATTATGTTAATGAGGTATGGGTCCTATTCTTAGACATCATCTTGACTTCAAAAAAATCATTATTTTTGGGAAGCTAATTATCTCCAATTTGATTCATTAAATCACCTATCTATGGGGTTTACTAGATGGCAAATTCTACATGATGTATTATTTGGTAGATGTTATGACTACAATAGTGCATTAAACTTATGACGAACCTTGGAAACCATCTATAGAATATCCAAAGAACAAGATTTATGATGATTTCAACATCCTCCATGTTCACAAGTTTAATAATCAAATAAAAAGGTTTATGGAGACCTTTTATCCTATGGTGTACCAGACTATATGTGGAAATAGCATACCTAGATTATCAGATCCTATGAATAAAACTATTTGGAAAATAGGGTATTACTAGTTATATAGTAATTACACCATAATCAAGATATAAGGTACCAAGTAACACCCTTTATACTTACCATGAATCATTCTTGAAAAAATAGTTGAGCAAGAAATTACTTCTCAGTTGGTTGATAGTGTTGATATTGAGTTGTGGAGGGATAAGAAAGTAGATATTCACCCAACCCCTCTTTACAATAGTTGAATATATTATACAAGGTGATAAAACTTCTATATGGAAAATTAGGGTTCATTATGGATTGAAATGGGCATTATTTATACATTAGGACCCTAAAAAGAATGTTGGGGGACATATAAATAAATATGAGAAGAAAGTAAGAATCAATTATTAGACACTAATCTTATAATCCTTATTTTGTAATCATGAATGTTGAGGATGATGCTAAATTGGTTATAAGGATGTGTAGACACCTAAAATTGGCCACAACTAGCCTTCGACTAGACTTCAAATTGATTCCTACCAACCATTGCAAATTAATCCTAAAAATCATTAAATGCCCCAAATTTTCTTGCACATCATTAATCAAAGCTTAGAATCATGTTGAGACATCCTTAATTAGGGTATTATATCATATGTATTAATAACCTATCACAGATTCATCCCTAATCACATTTCGGTATCACAACTATCAATTTGGCCTATGGACCTATTAAGTGGGGCACTTACACACTTAATTAAATCTTGAAAGAGCTAAAATGTTAATCAAAATAAATTAACAAGCTAAACAAGAGTAAATGCCTAGTTGAACTATCCATTTGAAATTAATGAATATATAAAAAATGAGATTCAAAAATTAAAAATATCTTATCCTTTCATCATTGCTTTTATGAGTTTTCAAGATCTTTGAAAATATCCTAAAATATATAATTTGAGATCCATACCTAGTAATTGCAAATCATAATTTCTTGGCAACTATTAATTCTACTATAATTAGTTTTAACTCACTTAGGTTTAGTTTTAACCAATTCCAAGCCTAAACACAACCTTAAATCACCTTGTGTGAGAGTTAATTCCTAAGGCTATAAATACAAGGCCATACCTCTTCATTTCTAAGCTTGGATATTATAGAGTTATTATGCAAGATTTACTCCACTAGACTCAATAAAATAGTGTTACCATGCCGAAATCTTAATCCAAACAACGTCAAAGACAAGGTGCCAAGGTGCTAAAGAGAGTAGGAGCCAAGAAACCTCCATTGTCAAATAATTCTTGATGTACAAGCCAATAAATCCATTTAACAAATCTATTTGGAGCTACCAAGGAAGGTAAAGGAGTTATGTATTTTTATGTTTTTATTGTGATTTCATTTATTTTTTGTTACCTAAGCTTTCCCTAGTGTATAAGCTAGATGTGTTAGGATTTTAGTGTGTGAATTTTATTTATTTTATGAGACTAACACAAGACTAACCTCCTCTCTATTCCAAATTCCTAGCTACACATGTTGGCATGCTTGTTGGGACCTTCAATGATCCCATATGAGCAAGGAGATTAATATGTAACTTTTAGTTCTTCTAATAGATGCTTAACAATCTTCAAAATTTGATTTTTAATTTGTTTTTTATGTATTTCTATTTTTTAGCAACACATAGGTTATAGATAATTGATGTCATTTTATTTCAACTTTGACAGAAACCAATGTCGATTCTCCTAGAATCGACATTGATCCCTATGTAAAAACCAAAATATGGCAAAAATGTGACTAACAGTGGTTTTTCTTGTTTCCTCTTTCTACCATTCTATGTTTGAAGGTTTGAATATTGTTTGCCTGACCATTTCCTCACAGGATCTAGTGATACTTATTGGTTTTAAGCTCATTTTACTAAAAATCATTTTGTGAGAAATAACCTATGCCTTTCTATGTTTTTCTTGAATCTAACATTGATCTTTATTTATTGACATTGGTCCATGTCTGATCAATCAATCTTGATCTATGTAGAATAACATCGATCCCTATGTAGATTAATGTTGATTTATCTAAGACAAAATTAGGAAACCCAAGAGATAATTTTGAAATGTTCTTTTCTCACTCACTTTTGGGCTTCTAAATAGGCAAACCCTCTAATAAATTATAAGTCCTAAGGTGTAAAAAGATAAGTTTAAACATGATTAAATACTTTACACTTATCTTTGGTGTTTAAAATTGTATGCACCTAAAGCAACTCACCCTAACAATTACATTAATTCTTCTAATTAAACTTACAACTATATTTTCTAGCTAATTGACCATTATCCCATTCCCTATTTCCTACATCCTACAAACCTTATTCCATCCCATAGCTAATTAATCCCTTTAATTAACCCATTTACCTACTAACCTACTCCCTAAGCCACTTGCCAATTTAAAAATACAATTTATTCTACCTAACCATTTACCACCCTACTATTTGTTTGAGGTACAATCACTAAGAGTGGGGGTGAATTAATGAGACTAGATATTTTAACTTCAATTTTAGTCACTTTAATACTATTATAAATAATCAATATATATCAACTTGATCAAGCAACATTAACAAGAGATCTCATTCATTCAATGCATAAACAAGATCAAACACATAACACATAAGAAATTACAAACAAGAGACTGATCAACTCCTTTACACCATCAAACCTAGATCAAATCCTCCTAAACAAATGTATTTAGTGAAACACCTATTCCATAAAGATCACATACCCCTAATATGATCAACTCCTTTAGACCACCTACCTTTAGTAAAACACATGTTTTACAAGGAGAAACTATCCCTAAGGAAGACTAACTCGTTTAGACCATCCTTTGATAAGAAGACTTCCACCTTAGAACTGATGTCTTCAAATCCTAATGATGTATCTCTAGATATCAATATTCTCACATTTCAGCAACAACTTTGTCACCAACACACCCTATTGGCCAAGAAACATTTCATACTTGAACTAACATACAAAGATCAATTAGGACACATCACATATCCCAACTAACCCCCACTCTTCAACTGTACACATTCAATGCATCCTTTATAGCAACAAATCTATCACAACTTCAACAACATGACCAAATGGTTATACACATAGTTCACACACTAATCTAACTCTCAAACCAACTACCAAGCTCTCACTAACACCAACTATCTTTTTCTCATTCTTAAGACATCCAAAACATCCCTTTGGATCATTCTAGACCTCTTCACTCATGCTAAACCTATAAGAGCGCTATTCTAACCTTAAAAACATGACCTATAGGTCATACACATAGTACTTAATCTACTCTACTTCTCAACCCATCCATTGGGTGCACTTAGTCTCCTTAATTATTTTTTTTAATGCTCACACCTCATCCTAGTCTTACAAGTCCAGAAATCACCACCTTTGATTTCACTATTTATAGAGCTATATTGATAATCACTACCTTGGTTGGCCATTAGGCATTCCTTATCCCTTAATTTATATCTCACATGAATACATAGCTCAATACAATTTTTATATTTTAACCATAGCATCTATGTGTCACCCTTAATTAGTTACACCTTTTAATAAGGCCCTTGTATCTCTTATAGGTCTCATAGAGATCTATTCACCCATTTAGCTCACACTTAAGCAAAACAATAACATAAGACCATTTTAAAATGCATGAGTCAAATTATTATATCCCCTTTGACATTCGTATGCTCAAGTAACTCAAACACAAACCTTATACACAGGAACACTATTACTGAACATGTAGTCAACTTCTTAAGAATTGATCATACTCAAGATAGATTGATCACACCTCTAAAATAATTATAGAGCATCCTCATGGAGTCTACAACACTCCCAAATAGAAAATTCATCATGAGACATTGAGAAAACATCAATACAAGCTAAAATATCCTTCTCAGATCACTTTCAAAACAAGTACAAACACATAGTTAACTTCTAAGCTTAATATCTTTGACTATACTCACTTCTAGATGTTTAATTCCATATTGCCAGATATACCTTGGAATCCTCTACATATTTTATTTTTACTACAATAGTAAATTTTACTTATATCAGATGATATGGCCTAAAGACTAGACATTGGTATTTCCTTTAGAAAATTCAAATATTCAAATGGTAATAGTCATAGTTAAACCTTGAACACAATGCTCACATCTCATGTCCTCTCAACTCAGATAAAATACACTCCACTGATCTTGTTTTATATTTAACACATAGGCACCAATGCACAAATGTTAAACCTCTATCACTTTGACCTCGTCTCATGTAACCTCATAATGTTGACTCTATGCACTCCATCAATTTCTATGGATCAACCAGGTCTTTAATGATCAATACTCACCATTTGATCAATCTATAAAAACACCCACTCACCATTAAATCCTTATCCTATACTTTTTCTCAGTCATTAAACATCATGCACTTCTCATCATCTCTCTACTTCCTAACTTCTTAGATAAATTCACACCATCTATCTTGCTCGAGCATTAACTCATATAGAAATTACTAAGTACAGGGACCCTTTCAATATGCCTTGAAGGCCAGATTTTCACCTTAATAACTTCTTTTGTGCTTAATCGCATCATCTCAAATTTGGACTAGATGATCTCCTCACATAGGAGAATATAACTATATAAACAATAGCTCATATAACCCTCATGCATGTGAGATATAATGTCATTAATATTCCTTCTCAAAATCTTCTATCACAAAGCCAACTATGTCAAAACTTACCTAAGAGGTCATCTTTGATCATGCATAACTATTACCTTACTTTAGTTCATGATCTCAAATTTAGAACAAATAAAATATGATCAAAACTAAAAAAACCCATATGATCATTTTATCTTAACACCTTCACATGTGAAAGATACAAAACCATAAAAAATCTCACTCAGCTCTTCTTGCCACATTTCAAAATTGGCTAAGAATGGAAAAACATAGTCAAACTAACTAAGAGCCCAATTTTGCATATGCATATCTTTTGATGCGCTACATCACATGATCTAAAAATTAGCAAAAATAAACTAGGCACAAAAATTAAAAAACACATATGATCATTTTCTCTTGACACCTCCATGCTTGTGAATGTTGACCTCATCAACATGCTTATTCAACTCTAGCTAGCCAACTACAAACTTGGCTAAGTATGGAAAAATAATGAATTATGACTAAGAATAAAAAAATTTACCCTGATAACTTTGACCGTGCTTTAATTCATTACTTGAGATCTAGAACATAAAATCTAGGGACTAATGTGATCAAAATAATATGACTAAATCCCCTTGACTCATTCTCATGTGTAATGGTGATGTCATCAAATTTCCTACTCAAATTTTTTGCCACTAGACACAAAGTGTCTAGATGAAAACTATGATCAACTGGATGAATTCAAATTATGCACAAAATATATCTAAACATAGATAACATTTTAGGAACCTATTTCACATGCTTAAATCACCATAATCATCCCTGATCCTCTCTAGCCATGTCTTTTATACTCAAATTTTATTTTATTTCTTTTAAAAATAGTAAAACTCAAAAGAAAGATAAGGTTAGGTAGAACCTAGATTTGGTTTGAACTTTGTGATCTATATGGTTTTGACAGATCCTCTTTGGCTTGGTAGGAATGACCTACAAATAAGAAAGAGACTAAATAAAGGTTGTGTTAGTTGGGTAGAAGGGTGGATTGCCTAGCAAGCTAGATCCAAAAAGTACATGACTTCTTTGGAGGCTATCAATCCACCTGTTAAAACAAGTTTGTGTTAATAAAGTTGATGATAAGAAAGGTTTCATAATATAAATGGAATTAATTGAGCAAAGGAAGTAATTAATTTTCAAATAAATACTTATTTTAACAAAATAAGATTAAAGATAAATGCTAAACTATCAAAAGTGGGTTTAAGTGTGGTCAAGTTATTGTTTTTGGTCTATGTAGTGATATAGGTCAAAAAAATAGGTTTTAGGTTGAGGTTGGTAATTGATAAATGCTTTATTTTATTTTGTCACATAGTGACCATTGATGGTTATGGTGACTGTCGACTGTTAGGGTGACCATCAGCGATCAGGGTGACCATCAATGGTCATTATGGGTTGGGATAGCTTATTGGTTTTAGATAGAATAGGTTATGGGTTGTTTATAAAAAGGTTATGTAGGTTGTTTTAGGCTGGTTAATGGTTGTGAGGGAAAGAGGGAGCCTTAGAGGTGTCAAGGGTAAAGGTTTGGTACTCAAGTGGTTGAAAATGGGCAAAGAGGTTCGGTAGAAGAGGTATTATATGGAATTATAGAAATATTAAAACTTAATAATTGAAACTTGAAACAAGAATAATATACTTAGCTTGTGATTGATATTTGGTGGCTTGATGAAGTCCTAGAGTTTAGAATCTAGAAGCTAGAAGAATATCTACATAAGAAGCTCTGATGCAAGACTTTGATAATTGATTTCTCCTCTTGATTCTAGATGTCCATCCCATTTACCCTCTGCTCCTCTCTTCTTATATGAAGTAAGGAGAGGTACAATAATATGTTAATAAAATGTCTAACTTATTGTCTAATTTTAGATTTCACATGCATGGGATTGCACATGAATTAGATAAGCTAATTATAAAAAATCAATATGGAGTTGGAGTGGGTGTTGAACTATTTAGGAGATGGAAACTTGACTGTTGATGGTCAGGGTGACCATTGGTAGTTGAGGGTATAAGGCCAAAATTAGGTTTAAATATGGGTTTATTTAGTAGGTCAATATTACTAGATTTGGGTATGATTTGTGGTCGAAAGGATCAGGTTGGTCCCAAAGGGGTCCCAAGGTGGTCTGAGGGTATTTCAACATCTAGAACCATTATGTATGGTTTTATAGTGTCTAGATTTTTCTCCTTTTTGTTATATATTTTGTATAATCAAGATATAAAACAAAAATGGATTGTGGGTCAAATATTACATTTCCTCGAGCATGGAAGGAGGTGTTTCCCATCAAACTGAGAGTCGATGAGGTAAAATAGAATTGGGTGCATGTTTGATTAGTGGTGAGGGTGGAAAAGGTGATGATAAGTTGGGCACTAAATCATAAACATGTGCATAAAATGTGATATCTAAGAGCATGCATTGATTAGGTTTCCATGATAAAAAATTAAGGTCAGTACTAGAAGGACAAGTGACAAGTGGATTGTGTGATCATATTTAGGCATGGTGGTTAAGAACACTTGTAAACATAAGTCTTCTAGGCAAGGTCTATGTTTTCATGGGTATTTAAGGTAGGAAGTGCTCCCATGAAAAAAAAAATGAGTTAGGTGTAGTCATGGGTATCTAAGGTAGGAAGTGCTCCTGAGAAGATGTAAGTTGTCTAGGTGTGCATAAGGTAGCGTGAGTTTAAAAAAATTTAACATGGAAATTGTTGTCAATGCGATCAATATGAACAAGGTAAGGTCATTGCAAAACATGGAAGATTTTGGGCCAAAATGACCGATGGTGAGGTTATGTGGTTGTTTGGTTAGTTGGTTGGTGGAGAAGGTAATCTCTAATGGTAATGATATGGTTTGTGGAGAAGGGGATCTCTAATGGGTAGTGGTAGTTTGGATGTTTTGTAGAAAAGGTGATCTCCAATGGTCAATTAGATCGACAGGAAAAAAAAGGTGATTTTCAATGGTTGGTTTGGGTAATGTTGTTGGTTTGAAAATTTTTATTTTTGTGGTGTTAAAAACTAGTTGCCCAATTTGGTGTACCACTTTGTTTGGTAAAAAGGTGACCCAGTTCTTGGTGAAAGGGTGTAAAGTTGGTGGTTGGGTTTTCAATTAATCAAGTATGGAAGACACATGTCTTTTCAAGTAGTCACAAAAGTAAAAGGTAGTTAGAATTCTCCAAAAGTATCAAAGACCAAAATGACAAGATGGGAGGGCTTATGAATATAAACCCCTTCATGCATTGCATTATTGTTAATTTATTGGTTAAAGAAGATAGCTTGATCATGAAGTCTCAAGTAAGCTTAAAATCCTTGACTTTATAGAGGAAAAAGAGATATGGGTGAAAAATGTGGATGGGTGGTAGTGTGACCTTCTTGTCGGGATGGCTTACCCCTTCTATAGGTGACCTAGAAGCCATGATAAACAAGTCCATGTCATATAAGGTGTAGACTAATCGATACAAGAAGTATACTAATACTATTATGAAAGTTGAATGTAGATTCCTTAGGATTGATTTTTTATTTATTTTGAATTGAGGTTTTTTTTATTTCTTTTATTGTTTGATGAGTTTGGGAAGCTAATCAATGTGGAAAGCTTTCAGGTGATTACTATTGACAAAGTTAACTTGGACATACTTTGAGGGAGTGGTCTAAGCTTTGAGAGTTATGCATGTTGATAATTGTCCTTCAAGGGAGCAGTCTACTTTTTTAAGCAATGTTTATGGTTATAGGTAGTTGTCTTTCAAGAGAGCAATCTGTAATGCTAGATATTTTGACTCAAGTGATATGTGGTATCCTAAAGTGAGATTTATGTTGGTTTAAGCATGGACTAGTCTATATAAGCTTAAGGCTTTTCTTTATAAAGGTAAAACCATAGCATGAAAAGTTTGATTATTGTTAAAAGAGGTTTAAGTGACAATGACCATAGAAATCTATCTTATAAGGGATGAAAAGTATAATGAGAATCATGTTGTAGGTAGAGCTAGGTTAACCATGTTTAAAATTAGACTAAAGTTATGGTAGATAATCACATGATCTATTTTTAATCAGTTGTCCTTAAAATAAGGAGGTAAAGGTGGTTAAAAATAAGGGATGGGCTTAAGTTAGACACAAAATGACTAAGAACTTATTTTAACAAAAGAACATGACATGAATGTAAAAAGCACTTAGGGGTTTAGGTTTGAATATTCCCTAAATCCATACTTGTGAAAATGGTTTGAGCCAATCAAGGGTGAATATGTCCCCCAGTTACTTTCTGACACTTGATTAGATGGGTGTGGGGTTGACAAAGGTTAAAGGCAAGGTTGGTTAGGTAATGGTTGTTAGGTAGGAGTTGGGTTGAAATGGTGCTGATTTATTAGTTAGGTGGTTAATTAGTTGGTTTATTAGTTGGTTGGTTGGAGAAAAGGTGATCTTCAAAGGTTGGTTTGGGTTGGTTGGAGAGAAAGTGATCTCCAAATGTTGGTTTGGGTTATTTGGAGAAAATTTAATCTCCAATGGTTGGTTAATTTGGTTGAAGAAAATGTGATCTCTAATGGTTGGTTGAGTTGGTTAGAGAAAAGGTGATCTCTAATTATTGGTTGGGTTGGTTGGATAAAAGATGATCTATAAAGGTTGGTTTGGGTTGGTTTGAGAAAATATTATCTCTAGAGGTTGGTTGGAGAAAATGTGATCTCCAATGGTTGGTTGGGTTGGTTGGAGAAAAGGTGATCTCCAGAGGTTAGTTTGTGTTGATTGGAGAAAAGGTGATCTCTAATGGTTGGTTGGTTTGGTTGGAGAAAAGGTGATCTCCAATGGTTGGTTGGGTTGGTTAGAGAAAAGATGACCTATAGAGGTTAGTTTGTGTTAGTTAGAGAAAAGGTGATCTCCAAAGGTTGGTTTGAGTTATTTGAAGAAAAGGTGATCTCTAGAGGTTGGTTTGGGTTGGTTGCAGAAAAGGTGAATCCCACTGATTGGTTGGGTTGGTTAGAGAAAAGGTGATATCTAATGGTTGGTTGGATTGGTTAGAGAAAAGGTGATCTCCAATGGTTGGTTAAGTTGGTTGGAGAAAATGTGATCTCCAAAAATTGGTTTGGGTTGGTTGGTGAAAAGGTGATCTCCAATGGTTGGTTTGGTTGGTTGGAGAAAAAGTGATCTCCAATAATTGGTTTGGTTGGTTAGAGAAAAAGTGATCTCCAATAATTAGTTGAAAAAGTTTGGTTATGTTAGGTAAAGTTGATTGATTTATTGAAAAGATTTATTGGCTGATTGGTTAGTTGATTGGTTGTTTGGTTAGTTGATATGGGTTTGAGAAATTGGTAAAAGCTTTAGGAGGGAAAGTTTCCCCAGTTGCTCTTTCCATACATGGTCAAGGTAAGAAAATATTCCAAGGTGAAGGTGTTAGTTATTTGATGAGGCTTAGGAGGGATAAAGATGAATTAATGTGCCTTTCAAGGATCATTATTTGTTATTTGTTAGTTTTTAGTAGGTTAAGAGGTCAGGTTGTAGGTGGTGGTTCAGGTCGGATGGAGGGTTGGTATTGGCCTAGGTTGATAGATAAGTTGCTTAGGATTGATTGATTTGGTTTATAGGTTGATATGATTAATTGAGTGAGGTAAGATAGCTAGTTGATTTTGGGTGATGGTTGGGTTTAATTGCTTATTTGATTTGCTTAGTTTGACAAGATGTCAAGATTTTGACCCTATTGAAAAGGGAATAAAACCATAGAAAAAGTCATTAAGTAGATAAATGTGAGTAGGATATAGAATAATTGGGTTGCCTTTGTTGTGGCTAAGGTGAGGTTGGCTTTACTTGAGGTTGGACTGATTTTAGTTGAGGTTGGACTGATTTTAGTTAAGGTTGGTTTTGTTGTAGGTAAGGTTGGGTTGATGGTAGATGAGGTATTTTGAGTTTGGGTTTGCTCCACTAAAATAAAAAGTAGAAAATATATAATTGTGTTGATTTGTTCCACTAAAGGTATAGGTGGAATAGGTAGGTTGATTGAAGATTGATTCACTAAAAGGTGAAGTGGAGAAAGTTGGTTGGTTAAAGATTGATCCACTATAAGGTAAAGTGGAGAAGGTTGGTTGGTTGGAGGTTGATCCACTAAAAGGTGAAGTGGAGAAGGTTGGTTGGTTGGAGGTTGATCAACTAAAAGGTGAAGTGGAGAAGGTATGGTTGGTTTCCTCAATTATGGGTTTTAAGGAAGATTGTAAAGGTTCCACTTGGTCCACAAGAAGATTGGTCAAGGTGTAAATTATGGTTTCCTTAGTTATAGGTTTGCTAAGGATAAAATCTAATAGATGGGCCTCATTATGTTGAGGGATTTGGTTATGGGTTTCCTCAATAATAGGTGAAGGAAGAGGTTCGATGATTGATTGTTTGAAAATGTCCAAGGATAGGTTGGGAGGAACACAGAGTCTATCCTTAAGGACCTCCTTATGATTTATAAGGTTTTAGATGATCATCTTAAAATTTAAACATCTGTCTATGATATGTCTGTGTATACAATGATATGCACAAAATTCATTCTCTATGAACCAAAGTGGTTTTGGAAGAGAACTAATAATGGGTTTGATTGGAGGGAGTATAATGATAGAAGACCTTAATAGTTTATCAAGGATTGAGGCATATCATTACCCCAGTGGGGTATAGTGCCTAGAAAGAGGGTGCACCAATTTCCCTTGAGGTGATGAGCTAATTGGTTATTTTGATAAAGTTGATTGGTTGGGTTGGTTTGGTTGATATGATCATTTGGGTATGATTGATAAGGTCTGTGGGTTGGAAAATCTTGGGTGGTTTGATAAGGTAGATAAGGTAGGCTTGTTTGAGAGGTTGGGTAAGGTTAAGGTATTTGATAGATTTTACATGGTTGATATGGTGGGTAGGTTTGATATGGGTGGGTGGTTTAAAAAATTTAGTTGGTTCAATAGGGTAGGTTGATAGTTACTGGTTGGATTTGATGGGGTTGATAAGGTTGAAAAGGTGGGTAAAGTAGGTTGGATTGATAGGTTTTATAACATTGGTAAGGGTGATAAGATTGATTTGTTGTAAAATTTTGTTTGATAGCTCCTGGTTGGATGATTGTTAGTTTCATTGTATGAGGTTGATAAATTAGGTTGATAGTGGCTAGTTTGATAGTGGTTGGGTTGATAGTTGTTGGGTTGATAGTTGTTAGTGGTATGACTAGGGAGATAGACCAAGTCTTGGTTTTGAGATAAATAAGATTGCCACAAAGGGGGTATAGGTGATTGATATGATGGTTGAGGTAGGTAATCAAAAGTTTGATGTGATTGAGGTAATTGATATGATGGTTAGGATAGGTAACCTAAATATTAGTGAGGTTGAGATAGTTGAGGTGCATTATGACAAGGGTCAAATAAGGGTTTAAAGGTTATTAGTTGGTTCAGGTGATGATCAAGTGGTTATTTAAAAGTTGTTAATTGGTTATAGTTGAGGTTAAATTAATTGTAGGTAAGGTTGGGTTGGTTATAGATGAGCTTATTTTGGTTATAGGTGAGATTGGGTTGATGGTAGGTAAGGTTGGGTTGATTGTGGGTGAGGTTGGGTTGCTCACAGTTGAGGTTTAGTTTATGGTAGGTAAGGTTGGGTTGGTTGTAGGTAAGGTTAGAGGCATAAGAGGCTTTTGATGTAAGGTAACTATCTAAAGAAAAATGGTAGTATTTAAGGAGTTTAACAAATTTAGGATCTCTTGGAGAAAATATAGGGGTGCTACCCATTAAATCAAGGTAATAGAGATGACGTGGATGAAGGAAAGATAGTGAAAAAGAAATTTCCAAAGGGGATAAACTCCACACAAATTAAAAAAAGAGAAGACAATAAAAAGGTCAAGAAGATAAAACACACACTAAATTATGTCAAATCCTAGGATTCTTTTTAGTCTCTCTTGTGGCTTATGCCTTAAGCTTGAATTGTGTGACTCAACTTGGCTTGTGGAGTGATTACTAGCAAAGAAGTCTATGGTTGGTTTTAGGTTGTGTTCAGGTTCTCAAAAGGATCTATATTAGAGATTATTACATGGATTGATATTTGGGCCTACACCACCACCCCCCCCAACTTCACATACTGTAGTGATAAGGGTGTCATGTGCTTAGACAAGATATACTAATTTCTAGAGATTATACTCAACCAGAGAGATGATTTGTTTCTCCCCTTGGTAATGACCTCCAAGTAGGATTGTTAGGAAGGATAAGGTGGTTGCCAAGTGATGAAATACCTATCGAGCCTTATGTCAATTTGTTTTGATGTTTGATGAATGTAGGTGGTTTGGTTTGTGTGTGTGATACAAGTGATGCTATGATTAAATTACTTTTATTTAATTTAACTAATTGAGGTAAAATTGAAAGAAACTAATGTATACAGTTGATTTTATACACAAAATAAATTTTAATTTCATCTATGAGCATAGAATAAGGAGAAGAGCATGTAGATTCAAACAAAAGAAACCTTAGTAGTGACTCAAGGTCCCATCAGGCATGCCATAAATATTATACTCAAATTTTTCTTTATTTATTTTATAAAGAGTAAAACTTAAAAGAAGGGTAAGGTTAGTTAGAACCTAGATTTGGTTTGTACTCCATGATCTAGATGTTTGTGAGAGATCCTCTTTGGCTTGGGAGGAATGACCTATAGATAATAAAGAGACTAAATAAAGGTTGTGTTAGCTGGGTAGAAGGGTGGATTGCCTAGTAAGATAGATCCAAGAAGTACACTTCTTTGGAGGCTATCAATCCACCTTTTAAAACAAATTAATGTTGATAAAGTTGTTGATAAGAGAGGTTACATAGCATAAATGAAATTACTTAAGCAAAGGAAATAAATAATATTCAAAGAAATGCTTATTTTAACAAAATAACATTATAGATAAATGTTAAACTACCAAAAGTAGGTTCAAGTGTGGTCAAGTTATTGTTTTTGGTCTGTGTAGTGACAAAGGTCAAAAAATGAGGTTTTAGGTTGAGGTTGGAAATTTATAAATGCTTGATATTATTTTTTCACATAATGACCATCAATGGTTATGGTGATTGTCAACAATCAAGGTGACCACTGGTGGTTAGAGTGACCATCAGTGGTCACTGTGGGTTTGGACAGCTTATTGGTTCTTGATAGAATAGCTTATGGGTTGTTTACATAAAGGCTATATAGGTTGTTAGAGGTTTGTTAATGGTTATGAGGTAAAGAGGGAGCCTCAGAGGTGTCAATGGTAAAGTTTTGGTGCTTAGGTGGTTGAAATGGTCAAAGAGGTCTAGCAGAAGAGGTATTATGTGGAATTGTAGAAATATTGAGACCAAATAACTAAAACTTGAAACAAGAACAATATACTTATCTTATGGCTAATAGTTGGTGGCTTGAATAAGTCTTAGAGTTGGGAATCTAGAAGCTATAATAATATTTTCACAAGAAGATCTGATGCAAGACTCCAATGATTGATTGTTCTTCCTGACTCTAGATGTCCCTCCTATTCACCCTATGTTCCTCTCTTCTTATAAGAAGGAAGGAGAGGTACAAAAATATGTTAACAAGAGGTCTAATTTGTTCTCTAATTTTAGATTTAGCATGTATGGGCCTACATATAAATTAGATAAGCTAATTATAAAAAAACAAGCTATAATAAGAGTGGGTGTTGAATTATTCAAGCAGTAGAAACTTGATCATTGATGGTTAGGGTGACCATTGATGGTTGAGGGTCTAAGGCCAAAGTTGGGTTAAAAGGTGGGTTTATCCAATAGGTCAAGCTAAATAGACTTAGGTTTGGTTTTTGGTTGAAAGGCTAGGGTTGGTCCGAAGGGGGTCCCAAGGTGGTCTAGGGGTATTTTAACATCTAGAACTATTGTGTATGGTTTCTTAGTGTCGATAATGTCAATACTGAAGATCAACCAACCATACATAAAACACACTAGAACAAACACATTTTACACTTTGTCATTATCACTTAGGCTATCAAAGCACATAATACACTCACAAGGACACCTCTATGACACTACCATGACATCACCAATAACTCTCCAACAATCTCCCCCCTTGTTAGTGATGTCAACAACCATAATATATACCAATATATAGCTTGCCTTCTCTCTCTTCAAAGCACTCCCACAATAGGAACTTTTTTCCCCTTTAACACAATGAGAAAGTGGGCATCAACTGATCCTGAGGATCAAGAAACATTTGAGAGTGTCTCCCCCTAATTATTTTGATCCATTGCACCATTTGAGAATCTTCAAATCTCCACACACCATGAAGAATCACCACATAGACTTACTAGCCTTCTCTCTTAAGACACTTCCATGACCACCAATAGATCATCACACCACTCATAAATCAAGAAAAATATTTTAAACCAACTTGAGAATTCACATGGAAACATTCATGTTTTATTCTTTTGGATAAACTAAACAAAATCACTCTTCTTCTTACTAGGCATGTCTAGTCCTCTTGTAGCCCTACCTGAATCTTGTAGAGCCCAAAAATTTTAGTAGACACACATTCCAAACCTAAAAATTCATATCTAGAGCACTCTCATAGTTCCCCTTAGGGACACCAATTTTAATCACCAAGATCATCATTTGTAACATACTTCCTTCAAAAACCTACTAGCTAATTAGCCCTTCATTTTGACATAAACAAGAATAAATTGAAAGTCATAAACCTTAAAATATCTATGAAGCTTGATTTGACCACCCATTTATCCCATTAAACAAATTAAGAAGCCTTAGACCTTAAATCATAAGGAAAACCACTTTTTTAGTAGAACCCAAAACCCTAGAATCTTAAAACAAACAAAGTCAACATAACACCTTCTATTCAATATCCACCTCTAAAATCTGTTGGGATCTAGGAAGCACAACTGATTACCATATACAAGAAACTAACATGCGGAATTAAATTAGAATCACAAGTAATTAGAATTTAAAAATAACATAGAATATGAGAGACAATACCCAACTATATTAATACTCTTCCAAAAGAAAATTACAATAAAGAAGATGCCACATTCTTCTTCCTTACACACCTCTAGGACTCTCAATAATCTTTCCTCAAATCTCTCTCTCTCAATTACGGTCATAACACACAACTCAAACATAGAGTTGGTGTTCACCTCCAACCAGTCAGTATCACTACTGCCAGTACACCGAGTATACACACATACTCAAACGAGTACACAACACACTCCAAGTAGATCTCCCATGAACTTGCAACAACCTGCAACTCAAATGATCTTACTTATGGAAGGATCTACCTTGCCTTCCTCTATGCTCAATGACTGAGTACACACTCTACTCCAAGTAGATCTCTCCTGATCTTGCTATCTGTTGTGTTGTTGTCCTCTCTGATCTTGCACACCTAAAAATCAATCTAGTTCTGCACACCTGCAAACCTGGATTTCGCACACACATACACCTATAAATCAACCGATCTTACTTACCACATGTAGATCTCCTAACGTGGCCTTGCACACCTATTGACCAAGATCCTACATACATGAAGAACCCTTCTGATTCTCCAAACCATCACCCACACTTGACACTGTGGCACTAGGAGAAACACACCTTGCTCTCTTCACTCTGAAGGAGCTAATTTTTGCTCTCTTACTCTATAGCACACATTACAATACAACCCATGAGTCTATTATATAGATCTCATGAAAATAATAATTAGACATCTAATTACAATAATTAGATTTGTAGCTTCAAGTCTATAATTGGCCTTTGACATGCAAATAATAGGTTCGTTAACTAGCTATCTATGAACTAGTAGTTCTAAAACTGCACAGGCAAATGACATCAGTCCCTATCTATCTAGAGGTGACCGATGCCAGCCGATCCCTGATCGACGTCAGTTGCTCTTCTCACTGTATATGACCGACGTCAGCTGATCAGATTGATGTCGATTGCTTAGCAACCTCCTCCATGTCTACATCAGTGAAGCTTTTAGCTCCACAACCTAAAAATCTCCCACTTGGAGATAAATAATTGCATTGTACCTATACCTGTACACCATCTAATTTGTTTCCTAGCTTGTATCCCTCTCTAAGCTAAATCTTGAAGACCAACCACCACACATCCCGTGGTGTAACACCTGTCATCTAAGTAACCTGCCACATCCACAGTACTTGACCCTGCATAGCATGAATCCCTACTGTTGGTCCCTCTCAGATACCTGAGAACCCACTGAAACACTTTCCAGTGCTTCCTTCCTAGATTAACTACAAACTTTCTGACAACACCCACTACTTGGGTAAACTGAGGGAGTACACATGTACTCAACCTCATCATGTGATTGGGGACCCTATTTTGTGAACTTCCATCCATAAGTGTGCTGCCCTATTCTGCATCCTACACTACCTTCACACAATCATCCTATGAAAACATCAACTTGTGATCTCCCTGTCTCTAGGATTACTCATGCCAAAGAATTTTGCTGCTCCCAAATTCTTCATGGCAAACCACTGAACTAACCTTACCTTTAGCTTAGCAAAACCCTATATGTTTGAACCTTCAACTAGCATATCAACCACATATAGTAATAGGATAATGTCATGACCATCATCCACCTGGTAAGAAAAACACAATGGTTACACTGACATTGACTAAAGCCCTGCTTTGTCATCCACCTGTCAAAACCTGTACCACTGTCCTGCAGCTTCCTCAAGACCATATGACCTAGCCTTTTATCTCATGTATCCATTCTCTATATTCTTTAACCAAGGAATCCATTTGTCTCTCAGTGCTTTCATACCGGATGGTAACCCTACCAAATCTCCCATTTGGTTCTACATCCTGTTCATGCCATGCTCCCACTGTTTCCTAGATCCTTCCTACTCTACAGTGAGCAACAAGTATAAAGAAGAGGAATAAAGAATTTGAGGCTTACTTACCCTTTCAGTCCTCCATATGGGCATTTAAGACTCCTTGATAGCTTGGTGTCTACCCAAATTTTATTCCAGTGACCGACCTCGGTCACCACGTAGTCTGCATCCGACTGACGTTGGTTCCATGCGACTGTCCTGACTATTGACGCCAATTTTTCTGACCGACATCAGTGTCTACCCATTGCCGACATTAGACCTTCTAACCAACATTGGTCTTACCTATCACTGACATCAGTTCTCCTAACCGACATTGGTCTTACCCTACCTGACACCACTGGCTCTGGTCTGCACATGATCAACATCGGCACCTATCTGTTCGATGCCAGTTCCTCCTGACCAACACCGGTACCTGTGTTCTCTTATGAGTGATGAATTTTTACTCACGATCTTACTTTGAATCAAAACCCTGTCCAAACTACTCTACTCAGAGGTATACATCCCCATCCACTGATCTTTGTCCATCATCTCCTCCAAGAACACCAAGGCTTTCTAGTTCTTAAGTTTATCAAATACATCAGTCTTCCTTTTCCTGAAATAAATCCAATCCTTTTTTATAGCATCCCACTGCTTATAAAAATCTTGGTCTATGCTCTTCGAAGCTAAAATCTTCCCATTTGACTTAAGAACATCCATTCCCTTCTCACTTATGTGACCAAGCCTACAAAGCCACACCTATGTAATAAAAGTGGAATCAGTAATACAAGCAAGTAGATAAAGAGTACCTACTTTTTTACCACATTCTAATTCAAGTGCATCCTTGGTAACATTCCAAGAATCCACTATGAGAGTTACTGTGCATCTCTCATCACCCAACTTTCTTAAAGAAATTAGCTGCATCTCCAAGACTGGGACCTGCATGACCTCCTTCAACACCCATGTGTTCGCTACCTACAATTTTAGCCACACTTCCCCTTTGCTAATACTTTGACAAGGCTCACCAACCCCTCTAATTCAGGTTACATGGAAAGAGGCAACAAAATCTATAAACCAAGATTCTACTTTATCCAAGGAACATCCCAGAGCATCCTGTGTAACAACACCTACAACATCTGCTTCTTCATTTCCTTCATGTTGATCTGCTACCAACCAACAATCTTTCTTTACCTGCTCTTTTTTTTCATAACACCATAATTGACCATTCGTGCCTTTGAATTCCTCCATTCTTAGTGTACTTTCTTCTACCATTGCTATACTCCCACTCAATTAGAAACCCCTGAGAGTGACCTGTAACCAAACACAAACCTGCTCCCTGCAACCTTAGCTCTGATACCACTTGTTGGGATCTAGAAAGCACAACTGATTACCATATACAAGCAACTAACATGCAGAATTAAACCAAAATCACAAGTAACTAGAATTCAAAAATAACACAGAATAGAGAGACAATACCCAATTGTATTAATACTCTTTCAAAAGAAAATTACAATAAAGAAGATGCCACAGTCTTCTTCCTTACACACCTCTAAGACTCTCAGTAATCTTTCCTCAAATCTCTCTCTCTCAATTATGGTCCCAACACACAACTCAAACACAGAGTTGGTGTTCACCTCCAACCAGTCAGTATCACTACTGCCAGTACACCGAGTATATACACATACTCAAACGAGTACACAACACACTCCAAGTATATCTCCCATGAACTTGTAACAACTTGCAACTCAAATGATCTTACTTATGGAAGGATATACCTTGCCTTCCTCTATGCTCAATGACTGAGTACACACCATACTCCAAGTAGATCTCTCTTGATCTTTCTACATATTGTGTTGCTATCCTCCTTGATCTTACACACTTGCAAATCAATCTGGTTCTGCACACCTGCAAACCTAGATCTTGCACACACATACACCTGTAGATCAACCGATCTTACTTACCACATGTAGATCTCCTAACATGGCCTTGCACACCTATTGACCAAGATCCTACATACATGAAGAACCCTTCTGATTCTCCAAACCAACACCCACACTTGGCACTATGGCACTAAGAGGAACACACCTTTCTCTCTTCACTCTGAAGGAGCTAGTTTTTGCTCTCTTACTCTCTAGCACACATTACAATACAGTCCATGAGTCTATTATACAGATCTCATGCAAACAATAATTAGACATCTAATTATAATAATTAGATCCACAGCTTCAAGTCTATATTGGCCTTTGACATGCAAACAACTAGTTCATTAACTAACAATTCATGAACTGGTAGTTTTGGAACCACATAGGTGATTGACGTCAGTCCCTGTTTGCCTAGAGGTGACCGACACCAGCTGATCCCTGACTGACATCGATTGCTCTTCTCACTGTATATGACCGACATCGGCTGATTAGACTGATGTCATTTGCTCTGCAACTTAGCAACCTCCTCCATGTCTGCATCAATGAAGCTTTTAGCTCCACAACCTAACAAAATCTATTATAGAACTAGAGATAACCATTACATACATCCAAACCAAGATTTGATCTTTAACACAATTGGGAACCTTGACTTCCTCTAACCTATTTTAGGACCTCCAAGCTCTTAAGCATAAACTAAGAAACCCAAGAGCTAGCAAAAATCTCCAAATAGACTTAAACATACCATCAAACCACAAAACACCTAGAGCACATCATGAAGAAGTGTATATACCTTTCTAAGCATCAAACTCTTCTTGAAATTTCATCAATCTCATTATGCCATCTGGATATATCCATTTTAACCCTTCAAAATTTCTCCTTCACAAATCTCTAGGGAAAGCTCATGAAGTTGTTACTCCCCCTTAACCAAATACCTCTGATTGGCATTATCATCTTGATCACACAAAACTTGATTTTCCACACCTTATTTCTCAGATTCAAATACTCAATCCTTTGATCATAAGACCTGACCAATTACAAAGCTCCCCTAACTTCATGCTTCATCAAGAACATGAAATTTACAATAAATCTTTAAATAATTTATATAATAGCATCTAGACCATGACCAAAAAGCTAAATCTTTCTCAAGATAGGATCACTGAGATTATTTACAAGCTTCTTTTCTCCAACTAAAGATATATAAAAATAATGCACAAACATACCATGTTTTCATACCTTCTCTTCAAACAATATTTGAAAACCACCAAGCTTCCTCTGACTAAAAAGTATCTCTTTGAAGCCTAGAAAGAGACACCTATTTGACATAATTAGACCAAAATTCCAAAAACTCAAGAGATTACCATATCTCCATATCTTTCTCATCAGACTTACAGTCCTACTTAACTTTAATTGAATTCTTGACTTCATTCTTTTCTTTAGATTTGTCAATAGAAACTCTTGACTCTCCTTTATTTTTGATCATTTTTACACCTTGGCAAACAATACATCAAGACTTTTGGACTCAATAGAGTTAGTCTCTATTTCAATTATTTTTTATTAAATTTAAGAAGTGAGAAACAAAGAAAGAAAGGTTGGGGATTAGTGATTATATGTACCCAGATTGGTGTGCACCATATCTAGATGAAGTCAAGAACTCCTCTTTAGGTAGGGAGGACCACCTATAAGTAAGAACACACAACCATAAAATATTTTTTAGTAGTTTGTTGAGTGGGTTGCCAAGAAACTTGATTATTCCAAGAAGTGACAAACTTCCTAGGGGATGACAGTCCACTGTTTAATACAAAGAGTTAAAATTGAAATGACAAAGTAAAGTAGAGAGAGAGAGAGAGAGAGAGAGAGAGAGAGAGAGAGAGAGAGAGAGAGAGAGAGAGAGAGAGAGAGAGAGAGAGAGAGAGAGAGAGATACATGTACCTTTTTTATAACCTATGTGTATCATTCAGTATCACAGAGCAAGTAAAATACAATTTTGGTTTGTTAGAGGGTTGTTTGGGCTAGTTCAGGGTGATTTGGGTAAAAGGGTAGTCACAAACATTGGTAGGGTAACCGATGTTGATAGTGGAAATGTGACCAACATCGATAGGATAACTGATATCAGTAGTGAAAATGGAGTCAAAAAATTATAGAAGGTTTTCTTGAGTATAGGGAAGGATATTTGGTAGGTTAATGGGCTTGGAAAAGAGTTGTATGAGGGGTTAGAGAGATGGTAAGAAGTCTAGGTGAGGAGTTTGGTTTGGTTAAGGTAGAGGTATGGAGATGAAGGAGTTTTACAACTCTTCCTCAGGGATAGATGGGACTTGTGTAAATGTTAATAAGAAACAATTAGAATTCATAGAATATAGGGATGCTTAAATGATATAAGTACTTGAAGAAATACTCTTGATAAAGATTTGTTAAGGTGACTGACCAAATGGAGATGAGTGTGTGCCACCTGTTCACCATAGTTTGAGCTCTTTTCATAATGGATCAATTCTAATTCAAGATTTGACTGGTATGGAGAAGCTATGAACCTGGTTATAGTGGATAATCACCAAAGCTTGTTAAAAGTACTTTGAATCTCTTGAGTGAGTTTCTAATTGAGAGAAAAAATGTCTATGGGGGGTCCAAAATGGGTTTATAAAATTGCTTAGGTAACTCATTTCGATGATCCCATTAAAATTGATCTCAATTTGACATATGTTGATAGCATAAGAATAGGCTAAAAGGGCTATTTTTGGATCCTTTCTTCCATTTGTCCATGCCAAGTGTGACACCCATTAAGAAATGGTCAATATGCAAGGTTGGGTATAAGGTAATTGCTTAAAAATTGGTTATAGGGTAAGAATTAGTTATTTATGGGAGACCAAGTCTATTGGTGACTCACAAGAGAAGAATTGGTCTTGGGGCAAGGTGGATAGGCAAGGTAGCACAGGGAATATTCAATTAATCTTAATTAATTAATTAAATATATGGGATAAAGTCATGGGTTAGGAAGACTTATTATAAAGGGGGTCTAAGGGGGGTTTCAACATAACATCTTATACATTTGTGTAACGTAATTTTGGTGTCTAAATTTTCCCATTTTTATCTTGGTAAGTTGTGCCAACAAGTTGCAAGATAAAAATGAAAGTTGAGTGGTCTAATCATGGGGTGTGAGATCCTCCCCCTCAAAATGGGAACTGATTAGGAAAAACCCAAAATTGGTTACCAATTTGACAAGGATTAAATTAGATTGGTTGGTTGTGGGTTAGTAGTGTAGAAATGATGTCATGATCATAAATTACTAAAAATTTATGTTGACAAGTTGAAAATAGGTGCAGTCATAGAGGATTTTGGTTAACGCTACCAAGGAATAGCTTGTTAGTGATAGTTGAGAAGGTAAGATCAACCAAAACTGTAGCTCCAATGGTTAAATGTGTTCTAGGTATCTAAGGTAATAAGTGCCCCTAAAAACATAATAGGTCATAGATGATAGGATCAGTTAGTGGTGATCCAAATCAACTGATAGTCATACATGTAAGGTATTGTCAACATGTACTAGATAACATGAATGATTAAGACACCAAACTTAGATGTAATGAGTGGGTGCATAATGAAACACTTGTTTGGATAATAGTTGGTATGAACAAAGATGAAAATGATCCCCATGGTTGGGTTTGTAAAGGTAGGGTGTGTGCAAGGTTGCCCTAGAATGAAGAAGGGACTACAAAAAGTGATGTGCAAGAATTAAAATGCTATTGCATGGTACTAGCATTGGAAATGTTATATTGACATCAGTGGTAAAGTGGCTAATATTAGTGGCCTAGGGCACAAACAACCAATGTTGGTGGCTAACCAAGCTTGACAAAAAGGGGCTAGGTGGCCAACCAATTTAATTTGCATGTTGATTGGTTAGAGGGTAATAAAAAGCCAAAAAAAATGAGAAAATGGTAGGATGAGGTGGAACATAAATGGAGGCATGGCAGCATAAGCACCAGTCATCCTAGCCTAATGAAGGTGGAGAGATGAGGTAGGGTCCTTTAAACCTTTGGTTTGTGTTTGTTGGTAATTTTGCTGATTTGAGTTGAGTTGGGGGTGTAATAGGTTGCTATTGAGTGGGTAGTGGGGAGCCGAGGAGCATGTTTAGGCTTATCTAGTTGGGTTTTAGGGTAGTTTAAGGTTAAAATTAAAAATGGGTAATGGGTGAGGTTCAGCCCTAGAGCTAAACTAGTCACCGATGTTGGTGGTAGTCTATCGATGTCAATTAAGGTCTTCCTACTAATATCAGTAGTAAAGACACTGATGTTGATGTGTTGTGCATTGATGTCAGTAGTCTAGACACTAATGTCTATTGATAAGTGACCAATATTGATGGCCTTGTTAAAGTAAAAAGTGTAAAAATGGGGAGAAAAAGAGTTGAAAATCCATGAGGCCTTAGGGAATAGGCAAATTATGTGGTATAGAATAGATTTAGCTCAGTTGAATAGCAAAAGATTAGTCAAAAGGCTTGATTTAAGAGAGATAGGTCATAAAGCCTTAGGTGAAAAGGGATAGGTTAGATAGTTAGGTCGGTAGAAGACCGAGCTAGCCCTAGAAGACCCCATGTCTACTGAGTGTTTCCTACATAGCCAAAAAGGACCTCATGACAATATAGTTCTCCTATAGGATGGGAAAATGGTTAAGGTATTGGTTATAAAGATTTTTTAATTAATTTTATGTGTTTGTGGTTGGAAGTGAGGCATGAATTGACCTTGAGAGACCATCTTCTGATACTCTTGACTAGGATCAAGAGAGATGTGTCAGTAGACAAGTGGGACCACATAGCTATAGTTGGTCTTGGTAGAGTTTGGTGGTATTGTTGGGTCACTTGAGATGTCAACTTGATGATTGCACTGATTGAGAGGTGGGATCATACCACCAACACCTTTCACCTACCGATTGGTGAGATGATAGTCACACTAGAAGATGTATACAAGATCCTTACATTACCATTATAGGATGATCAACTTTTTGTGTGCATGAGGTAAGAGCATGACATCCATATGGTGTCATTTTTCATTAAGCATGTGAATGAGGTTACATATCACTTAACATCATTCAATTATGAGCCTCTATTTTTGGTGGATGAGGAAAAGCATCATCTTGATGATGATTGACATGATAGTGTATGCACTATTAGACATAGATGGTTTTAAATTTTCAATCACCTTAATAGGGGTCCTAGCTCAGTTGATAGAGTAGAGGATAGTTTTTACATGGGGGCCTCTATACTTGGCTTAGTTGTATAGAGAGTTGTGGGGTTTGTGTCTACATAGATGCTATAGTTTATGTGTTGGGTACCTATTTTATTGTTAGGCATATGAAAACATCACAGTTATGTAGCCACTTAGACTACCATCCATGATTGTAATGAGATTCAGATTTAGGTTCAAATGATGGTGAGAGGCCATGGCATAGACATGGGTTGATGGCATTGTCCAGGATATCACACACTATAGAGGGCTACTAGATGGCTTGAGTCTAGGTGATATTATATGGTGCCCCCACTTGACATATCCAATTTGTAGAGGTTAGGGGGAGGAGCTCATTGGGATATAGATCACACTATGGGTCAGAGGCAAGAGAGCAGGGAAGCTTGATATGATACCTATGGCATGGGTCAGGAGATAACTGAACCTTGTGTAGGATGTTCCACCTGCATTCCCTAGATATAAACACGATGACATCAAGGTACCACTCTCTTTATCATTGGAGACAAATGGACCTAATTTTGAGGAGTTTCTAGTAGGCATAGATGTGGTTGATGTTAGATGCACTAAGGCATACTAAGCATGGTGGGTAGGACTACACCTAGTTATACCAATTAGGAGGCTAGCTCCATAGATGCAAGGATTGGCACATGAGAGAGATACTACTTTATAGGCTAGATATGTGGCCATACAAGAGAGGGATACATCTGTGCAGGTTAGGGATATCAAGATTCAGGATAGAGATGTGGCATTACAAGCCAGAGATGTCGCTATTCAAGTGAGAGATGTGGTCATGCAAGCCAGAGATGTTATAGTTATATAAAGGGATATAGCATTATATGTCAAGGACATGGCCATACAAGAGAGAGATGTTACAGTCCTTTCACAAGATTCCTCATAGGTAAAGGTCCTAGGGTTATATGGTTAGGTGGGCCATCTTTAGAGTTAGGTGGCTAGTCTATAGGGATGAGTGACCTCATTGATAGTACAGAGAGATTAGTTGAGGTCATTCACATGGGCATTGGTAGTTATTCCCCCTCCTCTTCCTCCATAAGTAGAAGTACAAGTAATAGGACAGGCAAGTGCCATGGGTCCTCCATAGACTGTATCTCTTATGAGATAAAACATTGCACTAGTGAGATCACATACTCTAAGATAGTGATCTATGAGTTTTTATAGATTCCTAGATTTATAGAGTTTAAGGAGTAGAAGCGGTTAGAGACATAGACCTTAGGTTCTAGTGCATGTAGATGGAGATAGAGAGAGGTCGGTGGTGACACCACCTCATCATGTCTACCATAATTTTGAGGAGGTTGTGTTGATCCTAATTTTGAGAGATATTTTTGTATTTATTAAGTTTTTGTATATATATATATCAGCCTGCGAGCTGATGATGTGAGATGTATATGAGAGAGAGATGAGAGATGTTGATATTTGTATATGATTTATATTGATTCAGCACACACACAAATATAAATATGATGAGATGTTTTATTTGATGTGATGATGATGTAAATTTTATTTTCATGTATATGTTTATGGTTTTGGATGAATGTTAATGATATTGATATATGATGATTTTGGTTTACTAGCACTTCCATGTATGTGATGGCATATGCATAATAGATGAGATTTTCAAGTTTAGCTTTCCCATATGTGATGGTATATGCATAAAATGAAATGGTTGTGTTTATGAGATAAAGGTTTAGCACTTTTCATATGTGAAATGGTATATGCTTGGTTAATTTCTATTTTTAGCATGCTCCATATGTGATGGTTTATACTAAACATAGATGTTTTGGTCATGGTTTATTTCCTATGTATTGGTATTTAGGAAATTATGGCTCATGTACATGCTTAGTATTTACCATATATGTGATCAGTTTCATACTGAAAATGAGTGGTTTGGTCTTGATCTTTTTCCTATGTATTGGTTTTTAGGAAAATGATGGTTAAGTTGAATTCTTAGTACCTTCCATAGATTTGATTGGGTGTATACTAAAAATGAATGTGTTGGTCATGTTTGTTTGTTTTTTGCATTTTCCATATGTGATGGTGTATGCATAAGTGATGGTTTTAGCCATTGTGACATTATTCCTATTTATTGTTAGTTAGGAAAATGGTGGTCATGTTGAATTTTTAGCATTGTCCCATATATGTGATGGTATATACTAGAATTAAATGTGTTGGCCATGTTTGTTTGGTTTCTGTATTTTCCATATGTGATGGTATATGCATAAGTGATGGTTTTGGGAATTGTGACATTATTCCCATTTATTTTTAGCTAGGATAATGGTGCTCATGTTGCATTTTTAGCATTATCCCATATATGTGATGGTATATACTAGAAATGATTGGTTTTAGGCATTGGTTTTGGGGTAGGTGTAGGATTTAAAGCTTTTATGTTTATGAGTTGAGATGGTGAGTTCTTCTATTGGAAAATGTATCTATAGAAGAAAATTTAACACATGAAATGAAAGGTAAAAGAGAGAGACAAGGTGCTCTTTATTGACACAAACCAAAATAACAACGTAAATAGGCTCTAAATTTTAAACCTTTTTTATGCATTGCATTAGTTGACCATTTGTTAGTTAGAAAAGCATGGTTATCACCTTGTGTTAAGTAATCTCAAAGTCCCTTGAAAATGTGTTTTTGAGGGAAAGAGGGTGTAAAATGGAATAGGAGTAGTGAGGTAGCATAACCTTTGGATTAATAATGGTATGCCTCATTTGTGGGTTGCCTGAGAGTGACTATAGACAAGTCCATGACATCAAGTTATTGTGTTACTTTTTTTATTTTTTCTATGCTTTTGCTTTTTTTGTGTAAGTTGATCGATGTGGGAAGCTCACAATGGGATGAAATTGATCAATAGGGAAGCTTCTAAATCATATTTTCCTTTTATAGTGGTTTTTTGACTTATCCATCCTTCAAGGGTATCATCTAGTATTTTTTATTTTGTTGGTTTTTAATAGGTGTCCTTCAAAGGAGCAGTCTATTTGAATGTAGCTATCCTTCAAGGGAGAAGTCTACTTTTTTAAGAGCTAGGCATGATTTGGAGTAGTTGATGTATCCCATATTAGTTTTTCTTATTTTTGATTCTTTGAGTCTTTTTTTTTACTTTAGTTATGGACAAGTCTATAGAGGCTTATAAGTCTTCCACATTTTGGGACAAAATTAAAACACTTCATAGGTTAACTAAGTGTGGAGGAATAAGGGTAAGGTGAAAACAATATGAATATAGTGGGTTTTCTCAAGGGATGAGCTTAAGTTAAACACAAGGTAAAGTGTCACTTAATTAACAAAAAAATGATCATAAATGCAATGCATTTAGAGGCTTAGGTTTTGGTTATCCTTTGAGAGAAGAGAAGCATTAAGCTCCAGAGCCATATTTATGAGTTATAATGTAGGGTATTATCCAATTGGGATTAAACTCACCCCATTTTCTCTTTTCCAAGTTAGTCACACGTTTATTTTCCTTTAAGATGAGATATTCAATATTGAAATCATGCTCTTTAATGTTTTTGTCATAGGTATATTTGATATGCTCTTGGTAGATCCTTTGATAGTGGTTTTTTGACTTATCCATCCTTCAAGGGTATCATCTAGTATTTTTTATTTTGTTGGTTTTTAATAGGTGTCCTTCAAAGGAGCAGTCTATTTGAATGTAGCTATCCTTCAAGGGAGCAGTCTACTTTTTTAAGAGCTAGGCATGATTTGTAGTTGATGTATCCCATATTATTTTTTCTTGTTTTTGATTTTTTGAGTCTTTTTGTTACTTTATTTATGGACAAGTCTATAGAGGCTTATAGGTTTTCCACATTTTGGGACAAAATTAAAACACTTCATAGGTTAACTAAGTGTGGAGGAATAAGGGTAAGGTGAAAAGAATATGAATATAGTGGGTTTTCTCAAGGGATGAGCTTAAGTTAAACACAATGTAAAGTGTCACTTAATTAACAAAAAAATGATCATAAATGCAATGCATTTAGAGGTTTAGGTTCTGGTTATCCTTTAAGAGAAGAGAAGCAATAAGATCTAGAGCCATATCTATGAGCTATAATGTAGGGTCTTAGCCAATTGGGATTAAACTCACCCCATTTTCTCTTTTCCAAGTTAGTCACATGTTTATTTTCCTTTAAGATGAGATATTCAATATTGAAATAATGCTATTTAATGTTTTTTTCATAGGTATATTTGATATGCTCTTGGTAGATGTGGAGATGGTTAAGGGCTATGAGACGACAATCATCAAGCAGCTCAAGTTGAGCCAAATGTTCTTAGAAAAAGTCATCATTAGTTAGAATATCTTGTAATGAAATCCTAAGAAAATTAATTTGGACTTCAAGGGGCAAAATAGCTTCCATCCCATAGACCAGGGAGAAAGGTCTAGCTCTTACAAAAGTACAAATGCTAGTACGGTAAGCCCATAAAGCATAGGGGATGTGAATGTGCCGATCCTTGCTGGTAGAGTTAACCACTTTAATAAGGATTTTGGTCAAAGTTTTGTTAGAGGCTTCATCTTTCCCATTGGCTTATGGGAAATAGGTTGAAGAGAAGCTAAGTTTTATACCAAAGGCATCACAGAGTTGTGAGTCTCATTCTTACATAGATAAGAACCATTAACCTTGTTGACGAATAATTATGAGTCACCAAAAATGGTTATAGATTTGATTCCTAAGAAGATAACCATTTGAATCCCTAGAATTAAGGCTTCATATTCGGCCACATTGTTGGTGCATTCAAAGTCTAGTTTAAATGATAAAGGCATCAGCTCACTATCAAGAGGGATGAGGATAACCCCTATTCCCCCACCATTTTGACATTTAGACCCATCAAAGAACATCATCATTTGATAGGTGATATCATCAGTAAAAAAGATAGCAATAGACTCATTAGGGAATTAAATATTTGAGGGTTCGCTATCAAGGAGAGGAGCGGTGGATAGTTGGTTAGCAATGGTTTGCCCTTTGATGGACTTCTATTGGATGGATTCCAAATCAAATTTATCCAAAATCATAAGCCACTGAGCAATACATTGGTTGTGGTAAGGTTTAGAGTGCATGTATTTGAGAGGGTTTGTATGGGTGATAACATAAGTTTTGTGGTTGAGGAGGTAATGTCATAGTTTAGAAGCTATAAATACCAAAGTAAGGCACAACTTATCGATATGAGTGTAGCGAGTTTCATAGTTAATAAGTGTTTGACTTATGTAATAAACTACTTAATCATGGTGGTGATCATCCCTATATGTTATCATTGCTCCTAAATAATGGTCGGTTAAAGAGATATAAAGATAGAAGAGTTGGTCCTATTTAGGTGGAATAAGGATGGGTGGAGAAAGGAGATACAATTCAAATACATCAAATGCTTCCTCAAAAATTTTATCCTGATGAAAAGGAATTTCCTTTTTGAGAAGATGGTGAAAAGGTTTACAATGATCCAATAGCTAAGAGATAAAGTGATGAATCAATTGGAGTTTACTTTAGAGGCTATGAAGTTGTTTGGAGTATGGTTGGTGGAGGCATTTTGAGGATTGCCCAAACCTTAGTAGGGTCAACTTCAGTACTTTGAAGAAAGATGATAAAGCCCAAGAGCTTTCTAGAAAGACCACCAAAGATGCACTTCTTTGGATTGAGTCGAATGTTATACTGAAGAGGTGAGTGAAAATGATTTTAAGGACCCCCAAGTGATCCCAAAAAAGTTTAGATTTCTTGAGTAGGTCATCAACATAATCCTCCATAATTTTGTGTAAGAGGTCATGGAAGATATAAGTCATGGCACACTGATAGGTATCACTAGCATTTTTTAGTCCAAAGGGCATAACCTGATAACAAAAAGTTCCCCATGGGGTGATAAAGGTTGTTTTGTGTTGATCCTCAGGGGAAACTAGGATTTAATTGTATCTTAAGAATCTATCCATAAGTGATAACATCTCATGGTTGGCTATTAAATCAATAAGTTGATCAATACTTGGTAAAGGAAAGTCATCCTTTGGACAAGCAAATTTGAGGTCGCAATAGTCAGTGCAAATATAGATTCCCCTTGTTGCTTTCATAATAGGTAAAATGTTGGAAACCCATTATGGGTAGTCAATAGGTTGGATTAATTTAATAGAGAGGAGGTGTTGGAGCTCATCCTTGACAAGGAGAGAAATATGAGGATGCATTTTGTGAATCTTTTGTTTAATTGGCTTAGCATCATGATTAGTGACAATGTTATAGGTTATGATTGAGGGGTTAATACCAGGAATGTCGTTGTAGGACCAAGAAAAAGCCAAACTATGGTCATATATAAATGTGGTGTATTTAAGTTTTTTAGAAGAATCTAGAGATTGGCCTATTTTAATAATATGAGGGTCATCATGAGAAGGTAAGTTAATGTCGATGGTTGATTCATTTAACATAACTTCTATCTCAAAAGGGAGTGATCATTTGATGTAGGAATCATTGGCACCCATATAGGTAAGAATGGCATCATCTGTTGCACAAGATATGGTGTTAATTATGAAATAATACTCATCAATCATGTGAGGATGTATGAGAGGAAAGGACAATGTTTCCCTACCCTGGTGATGGGTAAGGGGGCCCAAGTGAATGACATTTATTGAAAAAATAATTAGGAGGTATAGATACCTCCAATTCAGTGGGTGATGGTGGAGAAGAGGAGTTGGAAGGAGATACAGGTTATTCAATTATGGGAATAGAAGAAGTATTAATGGATTGAGTTGGGTCAACAAAACCAATACCATTCTTTTGTTTGGCATTATCAATGGTTTGATGGGTAGGGTATTGAATGGATGTCTGAGCACCTTTATCATAATGTCCTAGGCCAAAACCTTTCCAAGCACACCTATAGAGATAAGTATATGAAAATATAGGCTTTCTTAAGAAGTAAAAGTCACAATTAAACTTTTGGGGTGAAGAGGATGAATTACCCATGACAAGAGATTTATCAATTCCCCCATATGTGAAGATGGTTTTGAGATGGGGTGGACCATATGGGATGATCATATCAATACAAGGATCCTAGTTGGTACTCATGTGAGGTTTCCCATACTCTTTATGGGTATGAAACATGTTGAGAGTTAACAAATGATATTCACTAAGTGATAATCACTTGAAGGTTTCCTCCATAGGATCCTTGTCGAGAACCTATGTAGTTGGTATAGGTGTATCTAGGGTAGTAGAACTTGTGGAAGATTCAAAAGTGGGTTGTAGAGGTGATGATGTGTTTAAAGGAATAAGAACATAATTTTGGCTATAGGTCATGTTACATGTCTTTAATGGAGGTGGGTCAGTGGGAATGACATGAACTTGACCATTATATTCAAACTCAACACAACGGTGTAATGTGGAAGGTACACATGCCATAGCACATATCCATGGTCACCCGAGAAGTATGTTGTATTGTAATTCACCCTCTATAACATAAAATAACTTAGGAATGGTATGAGGACCCACAAAGATGTGCAAGACTGTGGTGCCAATAGTTGTAGCAGTAGAGTCATTAAAAGAACATAACACTACATCTATTTGTGATAAACAATTGTCAGGAAATGATAATTTCTTATAAGTGTGGGTTGAAATGATTTTAATGTTAGATCCCCAATCAATAATAACTCTCTTAACATGAGTTTGATCAATTTATGTAGTGATAAAGAGGGAAAAATCCTAATCTTCAGGATGCTGAGAGGGGATCTGTGAATCACTAAAGGAGATCATAGAAATAGTGATGAGAGAATTGACGAAGGCTGCAATGGGTTGAGGGTCTTTGGGTTGAACTTAAACCACTCATAAGGTACTAATGAGAGCATATCAATGTTGGGATGAGGTTTTATTTAAATTATATAGAGACATCTTCACCAGGGATTGGTGAAGTTTCTTCACCATGGAGTTTTGGATAACTCCCAATGATGACTGTTGTGGGACACCCAAGATGGAAATCTTGGGATTTGAAGAGGGGATGTCCTTTTTAAAGGGGTAAACCCAAGGAGTAGAGACCTTTTCCTTTCCTTTGTCTTTCTGATTTGTGATCATGTAGTCACATTGATCATGTTAATCTAAAATATAGGTGAAAGAGGTGATAGAGAAGGTATAATAACATCTTTGGGTTTAATGTGAAAGGGGGTTTTATGAGGCATTGTGGATACTAAGAGTTGAATGTTAGGAGTTTCAACTTATTTAACACCCAATAGAGCATCAACATCTAATTGGTGATGAATGATTGTTGTGAGAGCTTTTCAACTCTCAGTATCATGTTCTAGAGAATGATGATATAAACAAACTTGTGAATCATTGACCATAATGGTTTTGGGCCAAGAGGATCAAATGGTTTGATGGGGGGAAGATTTATTTCTGATGCTTGAAATAAATAGCATAGATAGAATACTTGGGACCCTTGAAATGGGTTAACACTTATTGTCATAGGTGGACTGGACACCTTTTTGAGTTTGGTGGTGATGGGTGTAGTCTTGTGTGACACCCTTTTAGGTGGTGGTCAACCCACATGTTTCACTTTCAGCTTTTTAAGTTTGGGTAAGAGGGTGCTAGATGTTGAAGGTTTGTGAGGTGGTAATGGAAATAATGGAGGTAATGTCACTTTATGTTTTATATGGGTTGGCGACACTCCGACCAAGGTAGAGGGATGTGGACCCAAAATGGATGGTAAGGTTGAATGTGGAAGAAGGGTAGATCAGTGGGGTTTGGGGTTTTACCTTTCTTCTTTGGTTCAGGGAGAGAGACACTCCCTTGTTTTTGAGGGGTTAAATCTAACTTCATATGTAGATGAACTAGATTAAAAATTGGTCATTTTCCTAAAGATCTTATATGTTTCAATGTGGTAGATGCATGTGAGGTGGAGGGCTCTGAAGTAGAAGATGAGGCTTCTAAAAACTTTGGTGAAGTAACACGTACCTTATCAAAAACCTTAGGATAAATGGTTATGATAAGGTTAAAAGTGAAGGGAGATACTCTTTTTATTATATAGGTGATTTTAAGGTGATCCCAAAATGCCGCTTGATCTAATTTCTTAGAATTAAGGAATTCAATATTTTCTACTAAACATAAAAATGGTGTAGATGTCATTGGTGTGGGTTCAACTGGTTTGTCTTTTGATGATTAAGAGAGAGGATATTTATTTGCCTTTGATATTTCCATCCAAAGATGGGAAAGAGTCAAAATAGGGTCATCTTCTTCAGTAATAGATGAAGTATGTTCCTTTACAGTAAGCAGAGAATGAGGAGATGAGGGTTCCTCAAGGGGATAAAGAAAGGGTATGATTATTCATTCAACATGTGGATGAGGAACAAGCAAGGTAAGATCCTCCATGGGTAAGAGGAATGGAAAGATGGGTTTGTTTGGGGGTGGTTTAATGGTTACTTCGTCAAATGTTAAAGTGGAGAAATCCAACTCATCTATTTGTGAAAGAGGAGTGGATGAGTCACTTTCTTCTATGGGTTGAAGAGAAAGTAACAAAAGATTTCTCTCACTATTTGTTTGAGGGGTAGGAGAAGCATGATCTCACTTTTGTGAAAGTGTAGGTGAGGTAAGTGCAAAGGTAATTGGTGACTCCTCATGGGGTAATGGGAGTGGTAAAGGTTGCTCTTCCTCACATGGAAGTGGAAGAGGAGAAATAGGTTATTCTACCAAAAGAGGTCATGGAGTCAAACCAACTTCTACCATTTGTGGGGTAGGAGTAGGTAAAATAGGTACCTCCTATTATGGAAATGGTTGGATTAAGGGAAAGATCATATTGACTATATGAATCTTATGATCTGAAGAAGTTTGAGGAGTAGTATGGACTATGTTTTGGTTGGGTACGTGATTAGGGAAGGGTTGTTTGAATGTGTCCATATTCTATTTTGGGGGAGAATTTGGATTATCTAAAATAAGATCTAGTCTATCCAACATATTTTGGATAATATTTTTAAGAGTTTTTCAATAATTGATGTTGTGGCCTTTGGCGTGATAATAGTTTCAAAACTCATCCTCTTTGAACCATGTTAGAATGGGTTGAGAAGGATCAAATTGGATTGGAGGTTTGATGTTAGGAAGGTTGATAACTCCTTGGTTGAGTAGATTTTCTAAAATTGAGGCGTGTGACTCTCCAGTAGGAGTATATTGTCATTGCTCATACCTTTGTTTAAAGATCTTTGTTGGTTTGATTGGGCTTGATTGTGTTGAGGTTTGAGTCGTGCTTGTAGAAGAAGTGGATTTCACAACCACAACATGTGAAGACCCTTTAGATTTTTTATTTGGATGGGAATTTTTATATGAAGAAGAATCATTTACTTTAGAATTAGAATTTTTACTATGCAATTTGATCCTATCATCATCTATGGCCCAGATTTCAAGCTTTCATGCCATTGTGAAAGCTTCATTAAATGTGTGAAAGGTTTACACCTGGAGTGTAGATGAAATATGTTTTGCACATGCTCTAGAGAAGAGCTCAATGAGCTCAGGTTGAGGTAGGGAGAAAGAGAGATAGTTTATGAGACCTCTCCAATGAGTAACAAAATTGGTAATAGCTTCATCATCAAGTTGCCGAATAGAATAAAAGTTTGTTATGAAAACCCTTTTAGAGATATTAATGGATAAGTGATCAAGGAAAAGTTTTACAAGTTGAGTGAAGGAGAATAGTGAATGGCACATGATGGAACTATACCAATCCAAAGTAGCTCCTAAAAGAGACATGGGTAATGTGCAAAATAATAACGCATCATCATGTCTTATCAAATAGCAAACATGTCTGACTGCTCACAAGTGTTATTGTGGGTCCTCTTTGCTCTGGAAAAGGGCAAATTTTGGGAGTTCCCATTGGTTTAGGTATGGATGAATTGGTACAGAGGAGTGAATGGGTTCATTGTAGATCTAATAATAAGATATATTATTCTTCGATCTAGATACATATGTCTCAAGGTTTCTCATTTTATCCATGAGCATTTTGATGAGGTTAGGAGGAGGATTTGTTTGAGAAAAACCTCCTACATTGTAAGGAAGAGAATAAGAAGTTGAAGGCATATATGACACTATCTGGTATGGTTGTGTTGATACAACATAAGGATAGTGAGTCATAGGTTGATGCATAGAAATAAATGGGGCTTTCCTAACTAAAATAAGGGTAATGGTTTGATTTGTGGTTATGGGTTGAGTGGAAGGCATATTTACACTTGATGAAGGGTGAGTTGTGATTCAAGTGTTAACAAGTGCAAGTGTTGATCGGATGGGTAACACCAAGTTATAAAATGGAATTAAAATATATTTCACCCCTTGTGCTTGTGAAGGTAAACAAGTTATGATAAGGTGGAGGTTGGATTGAATGGTGGGTGATGCCACACTTGGAACATCATGCATAATTGGGTTATTGGTTGATGTGATGGTTTGGATAACCATGGAATGTCCAATCAAAATTGGATTTGATACCATTAATGATGTTGGCATTCTAAGGAGTGGGTCACTCGAAGAGGTTTGAGTTTGTCTTGTAGCAAGGTAATGTTGGAGGGAGGCTACATTATGATCAAGAAATCAAGCAAAATATTGATCGCCTATAACTACAATGGGAATTTGATTAGGGCTAAGTAGTTTTTCCATATCTTATTCCATTGTGGATTCCAAAATAGAAGGGGAAGGTGGAAGTGGTTGATGGATTTCATAATCAATAAGTGTCTTTACTTGGCTTTGTGTTAAAACCATGCAAAAGAATACACTACCAATCTAGATACACTGTGTTAAGGTCAGGTTGAAGGTAAATGAGGTTTAGAGAAAGTTTAAAAGGTTGTGTGAAGTTGTTGTTTAAGGAAAACTATAAGTTTAAAAATTTACATAGTCACTGACATCTACCGATGTCGATTATATATAGCTGATGTCGGTCACTATGGAAGTCTAGAAAGTGTAAAAAATGAGTTTTTAGGATTTAGAGAGTGAAATCCAAGTGTTTAAAAGGTCTTAGAGAATCTTTATGAGAGTTATAAACACTCAAGAAGTTTGATTTTTATAGATTATTCAACTTTTGTATTTATCAAATTTCATTTGATCTCGTGAATCAGAAAAGAAGCATCCTCATAGACTCAAAAATATATAAATTATAAAATAGCATATAGCCACTAATATTAACTAATAGAGATTAATTTTAGTCATGTTGGCTTATGCCTTAAGCAGAGAATACGAATAAGAATTGGCTATTGTAGGTACTAAAAAGTAGTCTAAAGATGGTTTCAAGTAAATTTTGGTTTTTAAAATGTATCTGTGTTAGACTAGGTACATAGCCTATGCCAGGAGATTTCTCTCTCCACTTCATGAGCCTGACGCTGAGCTAGGTCACTTAGCCAAAATATATCATTTGCCTAGAGTTTATACTCTGCCAGAGAATAGAGTAGGCTCTTCCCTTGGTAATGATGTCCAAGTAGAATAACTGAGAAGGGTAAGGTGATCCACTAGGTGATGAAATCTTGATGGGTCTTATCTCAGGTATGTTGAAGTGCTAATTTTGTGTTTGTGGTTTGGATGTGTAACATTTGTGACCTACATTTCATTAATAATGCTTTAATTAACTAGATGTGTTAATTATGCAACAGATAGAGAATGAAATGCAATATGTTTTAAACCCAAATTAAAAGTGTTAATTTAGATGAAAACAAAGAGGAATAGGAAAAGAGGATGATTTTCACTATCCTATTTATGCATGTATAAGAAAATAATTCTTTTTAATTTGAAAAATATATTGAGTTTATTTTGTGAAGCAAAAAGAATGATAGAGAGAGAGATAAGAGTTTAATTTACTACTTCTAAAATAAGAAAATTAAGAAAATTGCATTTTTATTTATTTTTTCCTTTTTTCTAAGCAATAAGAGGAGAGAGAAAGTAAAAGAAATAACAAATTCACTACTATGCACTTAAAAATCATACAATGAACCCAAGGAAAACTCTAGGGGTTCCACTGAGCATGTTATAAATGTTTCAATTATTTTTGATTAAATTTAATAAATGAGAAACAGAGAAAGAAGGGTTTGGGATTAGTGATTATATGTACCTAAATTTATGTGTACCATATCTAGACAAAGTCAAGAACTCCTCTTTGGCTAGGGAGGACCACCTGAAAGTAAGAACACACTACCAAAAAATATTTTCTAGTAGGTTGGTGAGTGGGATGCCAAGTAACTTGCTTGTTTGAGGAAGTGACAAACTTCTTGGGGGATGATAGTCCACTGTTTAATACAAAGAGTTAAAATTGAAATAACAAAGTAAATTAGAGAGAGAGAGAGATAACGAGGGAGTTTCATGTACCTTTTCTATAACCTTTGTGTAGCAGTCAATATCATAAAATAAACAAAATATAATTTTGGTTTGTTAAAGGGTTGTTCAAGCTAGTTCAGGGTGATTTGGGTAAAAGGGCAGTCATTGACGTCGGTAGGGTAACCAATGTCAGTAGGATAACCAATTTTAGTAGGGGAAATAGAGTCAAAAATTCATAAAAAGCTTTCCTAAGTGTAGGGAAGGATATTTGATAGGTTAATGGGGTTGGAAAAGAGTCGTATGAGGGGTTAGAGATATGGTAAGAAGTATGTGTGAGGAGTTTGGTTTGGTTAAGGTAGAGGTATGGAGATGGAGTTTTGCAACTCCTCCTTAGGCATGGAGAGGACATGTGTAAATGTTAATAAAAAATAATTTGAATTCATAGAATATAGGGATGCTTAAATTATATAAGTACCTAAAGAAATACTCTTGATAAAGATTTGTTAAGGTGACTGACCAAATGGAGATGAGTGTGTGCCACCTGTTCACCGTAGTTCGATATCTTTGCATGATAGATCAATTTCAATTTAGGATTCGATTGGATAGAGAATTTGTGAGCCTGTTTATAGTGGATAGTCACCAAAAGCTTGTTAAGAGTGCTTTGAATCTCTTGAATGAATTTCTACTTGAGAGAGAGAATGTTTGTGGGGGGTCCAAAATGGGTTTATAACATTGATTAAATAATTGATGTTGATGATCCCACTAATGTTGATCTCAGCTTTATCTATGTAAGTGGCATAAGAATAGGTCAAAAGGGTTATTTTTTGCTCCTTTCTTCCATTTCTCTATGCCAAGTGTCACACCCATTAAGAAACAGTCAATATGTGAGGTTGGGTATAAGTTAACTGGTTAGAAATTAGTTTAAATGTTAAGAATTAGTTATTTGTGGGAGACCAAGTCTAGTGGTGACTCATAGGGGAAGAATTGGTCTTGGGGTAAGGTGGCTAGTCAAGGTGACATAGGGAATATCTAATTAGTCTTAATTAATTAATTAAATATGTGAGGTAAAGGCATGGGTTAGGAAGACTTGTTACAAAGGGGTTCTAAGGGGGGTTTCAACACAACATGTTATACACTTTTGTAACATAATTTTGGTGTCTAAAGTCTCCTTAGTCTTTAGTGCTTTAGGTCTCCATACCATGATTGAATCTTCTTAATTTTTGCAGCCATCTTAGCAACTTGATTCTTAAACTTATCCTAATTTTCTACATACCCTTCTAGAGTAACTTTCTTATCAACCTTATAACTATAAGAATTTAAAATGATTATCTTTGATTTCCATACCTAAGTTTGTCTTTTATCAAACCTTCTAGTAGATATATATCCTTTGACATACATTTAATACCTCTTAACACTATTTGGATGGAATCTAGCAATATGTCCACTCTTAAGATAACTAAAACAAATAACATTATTTGTACATTTTAATAGATTTGAATTGTAATCAATCTTTGGCCAAAAACTCCATCTATCATAGCTCCATGAATGTCCACACTTGACTGACTTCATTCTATAGTCCTTAGCTCTTTGACCATACTTATTACATTATAATAATGACCATGAAATAAAATAGTATACTTTGAAGCATTTGGTTGTCTAACAGACCTTATTTCATTACTCTCGACCTAATCTAACTTATTTTCATCTTCTTCAAATTTGTTTATCTTGATAACAAATTGCTCATGTTCATCCTTAAATGAATCTAGCTCAGTTTCTAATTAAATGCACTCATCTTATTTAGCTTGTATACTTGAAATAACAACCATCAACTGACCTCTTAGAATTTGGATAGTCTCTTTATCACTCTTAGCCTCTTTATCCATGCCATATTTTATTCTATATGCTCACTCTAACAAACATCCCTAAAGAGAATTGATTTGTGCTTCAAGACCTTTGATCATATTTATCATCTTATGATTATTCTTATTTTACTCCTTTAGGTCACCAAGAGCACCCATGAGCTCAACTTCTAGATCAACTTCTTCTTTATTGTAATGGAAAACTTCTTCATCACATATGATGTCCTTTTCTTTTGAATACAAACTGATCTTGGCATCTACTACTTGAACTTTGAGATCATTGATAACATTTTCATCCTCTTTGGCATCTTTCTTCAAAGTACATATATGTTCTTCAAGTGCCTTTATTACATACTTCCACTATTTATTTTCTTTTTTCAACTATTTAACCATCTTTGTACCTACTTAGGATCACCTTCAAGTTGTTAGGCTTCCTCTAAAGGGCACATTTTGATACCAATTTTTAGAGGTACAATCATTGAGAGGGGGAGTGAATTAGCTACCCCATATATTTTAATTTCAATGAAATTTTTTTTCATACTATTAAACAATCAGCATGTATCATCTTGATCAAGTAACATTAACACGATAGCTCATTCATTCAATGCATACATAATATCAAATGCATAACACATAGTTTCTATAAAAAACCCTCATGTGGAATAAAACCCACTCTCAAACCTATAACACAAAGGGACTACTATCCTATAAGAAATTACAAATAAGAGACTGATAAACTCCTTTAGACCAACAAACCTTGATCATGTCCTCCTAACCAAAGGTATTTAGTGAAAAACCCCTAAGATGATCAACTCATTTAGACAACCTACCTTTAGTAAAACACCAATTTTACAAGGATCAACTAACCCTAAGGAAGACTAAATATTTTAGACCCTCCTTTGATAAAAACACTTCCACTTTAAAAATGATGTCTTCAACACCTAATGATGTATCTCTAGATATCACTCTTCTCACCTTTCAACAATAAATATATCATCCAACACACCTTATTGGCCATAGCACATTACATACTTGAACCAACATAAAAAGATGAATTAGGACACATTACATATCCCAACTAACCCTGACTCTTTAACTCTACACACTCAATGCATCCTTCATAACAATAACTCTGTCACAAATTCAATAACATGACCAAATTGCCATACACATTGATCTAAATCTCAAAATAGCCACCAAGCTTTCACTAAAAACAACTATCCTTTGTTCATTGTTAATACATCTAAAACATCCCTTTAGTCACTCTAAACCTCTTCACTCATGCTCAACCTAAAATAGCACTATTCTAACCTCAAAAGCATGACCTACAGGTCATACACATATTCCTCAATATATATTTATTCTCAACCCATCCATTGGGCACACTTGACCTCCTTAATTATTTATTTCAATACTCATACCTCATCCTAGTCTTACAACTCTAGAAATCACCACCTTTGATTTCACTATTTATGGAGCTATCTTGATAATCACTACCTCGGTCAGCCATTAGGCCTGACTTAACCCTTAAGGCATCTCTCACATGAAGACACAGCTCAATATAATCTTTATAGGTCATCCATAGTATATATGGGTCACCCTTAAGCAAATACATGTTTTAATAAGGCCCTTGTAGCTCGTATAGGTCTCATAAAGACCTATTCACCCATTTAGCTCACACTTGAGTAAAAAAATAACATAGGACCATTTTCAAATACATGGGTCTAATTCTTATGCCCCCTTAAACATCCTCAAATGATCATAGTCACTCATGCTCACCTCTAAGTATGCTCAATTAACTCAAACACAAACCTTATATAGAAAAACACTATTATCAATCATACAGTTAACTTCTTAAGCATTTTTCATACTCAATATAGATTGATCACACCTCCAAAATACTTATTGTTCATCCACATGGAGTCTAAAATACTCCCAAATAGTAAATTCATCATGAAACATCAAACAACATCAATATAATATCATATATCCTTCTTGGATCACATGAAAAATAAGTACAAGCACATATTCAACTTCTAGGCTCAATATCTTTGATTGTACTCACTTCCAAATCTTCGAATACATATTTCCAGATGTGTTTTGGACTCCTCTAAGAATTTTTTTTTAACTACAATAGCAATTTTGACTTGTTTTGAAAGATATGGCCCAAATACTAAACACTAGTATTTCCTTTAGCAAATTCAAATATTTAAATACAAACGGTCATAGTTAAACCTCAAACACAATTCTCACATCTCATGTCCTCTCATCTTAGATCAAATATGCTCCATTGATATTGTTCATTATTTAACATATAGGCACCAATGCATAAATTTTAAACCTTTATCACTTTGACCTCATTTTTTGCAATCTTATAATGTTGACTCAATGTGCTTTGTCGATTTGTATGGATCAACCAGGTCTTTAATGATCAATTCTCACCATTCAATCAATCTATATAAATGCATACTTACCATTAGATAATTATCTTGTACCTTTTCTCAATTATTAAATATCATGTACCTATCATTATCTCGCTACTTCTTGACTTTTTGGAGAAATGCATAACATTCATATTATTCAATCTTTAACTCATACAGAAATGACTAAGTATGGGGACCCTTTCAATATGCCTAGAATTCCAACTTTACACCTTAATAACTTCTTCTGTGCTTACTTGCATGATCTCAAATTTGGCTCAAATGATCTTCTCACATAAGAAAATCTGAACATATAACAAACAACTCATGGAACCCTCATACATGAGAGATTTAACATAATTAAGATGCCTTCTCAAAATCTTCTATCACAAAGCTAACTATGTCAAAACCTACCTAAGAGGCCATCTTTGAGCATGTATAACTATTGTCGTGCTTCAGGCATGATCTCAAACTTAGAAAAAACTAACTAAGATCAAAACTAAACAAACCTATATGATCAGTTTTTCTTTAAACCTTCACACGTGTAAGATACAATACCATCAAAATGCTCACTCAATTCTTCTTGCCACATTGAAAAATTGTCTAAGTATGGGAAAACATAGTCAAACTACCTAAGAGCCCAACTTTTCATATGCATATCTTTTGATGCACTACATCTCATGATCTAAAAATTAGTACAAATAAACTAGGAAAAAAAAACCCACATTATCATTTTTCCCTAACACCTCCATGCATGTGAATGGTGATCTCATCAACATGCTTACTCAGCTCTTTCTAGCCAATTAAAAATTTGGCTAAGTTTGAGAAAACAAAGAATTCTAACTAAGAATACAAATTTTTACCCTCATAGCTTTGATTTCACTTTGATGTATGACTTGATATTTAGTGTATAAAAACTAGGAAATACTATGATCACAACCATATGATAAACTCCACTTGACTCATTCCCACATGACAATGGTGATGTCATCAAACTACCTACTCAGATTTTCTACCACTAGACCCAAAGTGTCTAGATGAAAACTATGATCAACTAGATAAATTCCACTTATGCACACAATCTCTCCAATCATAAATAAGATCTTAGGGACATATTTCACATGCTTAAATAACCATACTCATCCTTGATCCTCTCTAGCCATGTCAATACTAAAGATCAACCAACCATACATAAAGCACACTAGAACAAACACATTACACACTTTGTCATTATTATTTAGGCTATCAAAGCACTTCATCCACTCACAAGGACACTTTTATGACACTACTATGACATCAATGACAACTCTCCAACACTAATTAGCTATTCTTAAACCCCTAAACCCTAATAGATATTTCTAGAATTAGATAATTCTATAAATCTCCTTTATTTTAGCCCATTTTTCCTCTAGAATTCTCCATTTTATATATTTCTAAAGAATTTAAGATTCCTTGGAAATATCCTAGCCATTGATCTCAATGGATTTAAATTAAATTTTAGCCATTAATCCTTCTCTCCATTACCTATATAACTAATCGAATCCCCTCCATGAAACTAACATGAAACTCAAAGCCTTTTTTCCATCTTTCATCCACAACCATCTCTCTTGCATCCATATAACTCTTTTCAAAAGGCACTATCAAGCTCAAAGGTCCATTGAAAGCCATTATCTAGCAAAGACAAACAATCCATCATCCATCTATTGTACATCAAACATCTGATTTGCAATCTTGGAGAGGATTTATAAAGAGGTAAAATGATGGTGAGAATTTTCATAGCAGTTTGATTGTCTCTTTTATCCCCTCCTTTAATGTTATTTAGATTTTAGGTTTTTGTTGCTAAAAATAGTAATATAAGGTGAATATAAAATTTAAGCTACATTTTTGGCAACCACTATGGGACATTACTCCTTAAAATAACCTCCTAAGCTTGTTGGAAGTAATTTGGAAGTTTACAGGACTAACTAGATATTGAGCACTAGATTTTGAGAAATCCATCATGTATAGGAAACTCATCATTTTACACTGGTATCATCGATATTGAAAGTGCAATTTTATAGGTAAATAACAATTATGTATGTCTTTTTGGATTTAACCTCTAATAGTTTTAGGTTTTATGCAAAATTACTACTTTATAATTAGCGATATTACCATAGTAATAGTGGTTTGGTAGGCAGACTCATGGTTTTATAAGGTCTACTAGTTTGAGTGAATATCTTTGTCTTTTGTTTGTTATTAATGCTTCTATAAGTTTATTTTATATTTGGAAGTGTCTTTGTCTCCTATGTGCAGGCAAAGGAAAATATATTCAAGTATTTTGGTTATTTGTTACCAAAATATAATACCGTGACTTTTGAACTTGTAATCTTGCCCTGGAAATTGAGGTTTTAATTTGTTAATCATGGTTTTTATAATTTTATGGTTTACTCTACATACTTGTCCCTTATATATTGCTATCCTCCTTTGAAGTATATAATTCTTCTGTTTGTGTTACCTGGTAGGGTCTTTTATGTTTTGTGTGCAGAGAGAGGAAGAATTGATCAATCCTTTAACCATTAGTAAACAATTCACAATATCATGACTTTCCTATTTAAAACCTTGACCTGGTAATCGTAGTATTATGGTCATGAATTTTGGTATTACCTTACTGATCCAAACTAGTAAAAATCTTAATCTGTTAATTTCTAAATTTTACACAAGGATTTCTCAGGTTTTGTTAAATAGAAATAAGTCCTTAATAATCCAAGAGTATCTCTCTTTTATCGTAACTATTTTGTGATTTGATTATTTTTGCCTAACTATGTGACTTAAAGAGATATTTTGAGTTGGTTGTGTGTGTAGGTCAAAAAATAGAAGAGGAATCATAAAATAAATACAAACCAAGCACCTCAGCAATAGCCTATTTAAACCCCTATTACAATATTTCAACTCTTAGATCTATGATTTTGACTTGATATTAGCAGTTTTGTAGTATAAGTAGTCATTTTGTGTTTTAAAAGTAATAAGGTATAGTTTGAGTCATTTTCCCTTATCTCTATCTAATCATTAGACTAAATAGTTTTATCATTCTATCTACATATTCACATATATATCATCTAAGTAAAATATTTTATCAAAAGTTCTAATAGAATAGTCCCAAAATATATAAATTGTCATAAAATAGTTGCTAAAAGTTTTTTTTAAGTTGACCTATCTATTTTAGAACATTCTAAAGGTTAAATCATCTCATTAATATTTATCAGTTACATTTGCATCAAACAAACTTTAAAAAAATTATAATTTTCCATTTTAGTGTAAAACCATAGATCACAAATTTTATGAAATTGAAATCTTTCATTTATAGTTATGATTTTTCTTAACAATCATAGTTTTTTAGGTTAACTATCATAATTAGATACCTATTGAAATATCTCAACTCATAATCTATTATTTTTCCTTGGAGTTACAGTTTTGTAGTTTCTGGTTATGATCTTATATATAATTGACTATGTAATTGTGATCTTGTAGGATTTTTGTAGTTTAACAGAAAATAAAACTACTAACCCCTTTGTACAGGACCTTTCAATATCAAGGCATCCCATTTTATTTTACTAACCTTTATGTTTACAGAAGGGGCTCCAAAAACATTAATGTCTTAATTTCCTTACTTGTATATATTTGCTTGTTGTGTGGTTTGATTGTATATATTTATCTTTCCTCACATAGGTAATTAATTGGGAAAAAATAATCATTCTTGCTTATTTTTTACCCTCTTTGATTTTAGGATAGCACATGACATGGAATTCATCCCCACAAATGAGCTTATAAATTAGGGTTTAGTGATGTGGATTTCACCACCACACACTAGACAAAACTCCATGTTCTAATAGAGTATAAAAATTAGGAGAGATGTCATTAGGTACCAAAGTGGAACTCCCCATAAGGGGTTTTATGTAATGAGGTGCATTTAAGCTCTAATACGTAAGGTAGTTACATAACATCCTATATGGACTTGGGCCCTATTGTACCTTCACATATATTAGGGACTCCCCTAGAAACCCTTATGCAAACCTAACATAAGACCTTTTGGCCATAATAGGAATGTTGTTACTAGAGTCAGGATCAACTCCTAAGAAACCGTTCAATTCATATAGAGTTGAGAGGATTTAGTTGATTCCATAATAGGTCACTAGCCTATAACCTCATCCATGAATCCATTATAAGGTGAGATTATCAAGTTACACACCCTTTTCAGTTTACTAACTTAGGGCTTGTCACTGCATGTGTTTTTTGAGTGTTGTGTCAGACCTATGTTATTTGTAAATCAAGTTGGTCATACCCTTTTTTTATTGACACCTTAGATACCCTTAGTTTGATATCTATTTTTAGACCTCATCATCATATCCATCTCATCATCTTAAACCACACCCCTTCTATATCATCTACACATCCTATATTGTCCACTCATCTTACATCGTCCACTCCCTATCCTAAATAACATCTAATATCCATCATATATCTTTCATCTATATAATAACCACCTTATATCTTCTCATTCCCTAGCTTATATCTTCCATCATCTATATCTCATTTTTGGTATCACCATCCTTCTCATATTATCTCATCTATCGTCCTTGAATATTATTTAGTCTTGAAATCAAATTATAGTGGTTAGTCACCCCTTTAATTTTCATTATTAATTTATAAATTCTTGTAATAGGTATTATCAAAATAGATAGCCTTATCAAGATATTAATATAGCACCCATCACTTTTCCCTATCAATGCCTTTTCATACCTACCACCCATCCAATCACCACTTTACTAGTGTAAAATGCATTTGATCCCATCATCTCCTTCCCTTCTTGCTAGATTGGACTCTTACAAGGCTTTGGATTTTTGTAAATTTTAGTCATTCCTATCTTCCATCCCTTTCTAAAAATCACCACATCTCCTTCCTTGATTACCAGTAGATTTGATTTATAGACCAAGTTAATATTTAAAAAAATTTGCATCACCTATCACACTTCATTACATCTCCACTCTCCTCATCCAATATGGTAATCCAAACCCATGCCCAAAAAATTAGGATAGGACAAGCTCCAAACCAAAAAAAATATTTATTGGGGAATCTAGGTGATCAAAATTTAGATCATGATGATACACATAGTGATATGCATACTCCTAGAAGAATATGATCGATTCAATCCCCTCCATAATGATGATGTTAGGAACCTAATTGATCAATAATTCTATAAAAATTATGACCAAGTTTTAACTCAAGCCATTAAAATGGGGGGCACACTACCCTTAAACTTTGACTATCATCTTCTACAACACATAGTTCATCCCTCCACCTGACCTAATATACCACATCAATATACACACACCAATCACATACCCAAAGAAGAGGAAGGTGTGGACCAAGAATTTAAAGACTAAAAATGACCCACACCACTCTAAAATAACCGTATTGAGGATAAAAAGAGGTAAACTATCCTAGAGGATTAACTAGATCAACTTACATAACATATAAACATTTTACTCCATGCACAAAATCAACGACAATCATATTCATGTCAAAATATCCATAACTCCAATAAGTGCCATTATAATCACAAAAAAATCTCCAATCCCCTTTGGGACCCAACATTTGCATAAGAATGGAAAGTAATGAAGGAGGCTCTCCAACAAATTGACCCATGTTCACAAGCAATTAAATATAAATATGAATATTTTTTCTCCTCCCTTGAATATGAGCACCCTAAAAATACCTTTCCCACCCCATTTCGAGGTACCCATGTTTGAAAAATAAAAAGGGAAAGTTGTTCCCTAATACCATGTATAGGAGTTTTATGTGGCTTGTCATGAAGTTGTATATGAAGATTCCTACTTACTAAGACTTTACCCAAAAGTCTCACTAAACCAGCCCTAGAATGGTTCATGCATCTACCAAAAGGGTCAATATCTAGTTTTGGATAATTAACTAAAAAAATTGGAAGACATTTCTCATTTAATATTGAACATGATATCTCCATTATAGACCTTTATAAAACTAAATATAGAAGTGGGGAAAGATTGTCATATTTATTTCAATGATGGATAAGCTTAACAAGCCACCTTTGATTCACATTACTTGAAAAGGAGCTAACCAAAATATGTGTTGATAATCTTGATGCTGAGATAAAATATCAGTTAAAAATCTAATGAGATAAATTTTTTGAAGAGACTATTGAAAAGGTGATGCAAATTGAAAGAGAACTTATTGAAAAGGGAAAAATTAAACTATACTCCAAAAATGAGCATAATCAAAACCAAGATAATTCCTTTATAGGAAATTCAAAAATCTTCAATAAGAATAAGAACATTATGGGAGATGAGGCTACAGATTTTAAACAACATGTTCAAGAGGTACAAAAGATGAATCCCACATATTATTATAATGTCTCCTCTATTTGAATTCCATGAGGTAAACCAAAGCCTAAAGCTATAAAAATACCTCTCACCAGCCTTGGAGTGCCAATTTAAATTTTCCTTAAACAATTGATTGCTACTGACATGATCACTCTTCTTAAAATCTGACCATGAGGATGAATTCTAAAAATATCATAGAATTAAAGGTGTATGAAATTAAATCATTGTATTAAAGACCTAATTAAAAGAGGTGATATTGAAATAAGAGAGATTACTTTGAATCAATCAAAAATCAATAGCTAGGCATTTATTATGACCCCCTTCCCAAGCATGATCAAAGAAATAAGAAACCACTAAGAGACCAGGGTCAGGCCTCCTCTTCTAATCAAACTAAGTATCACACCATGCCATACCACTACATCAACACCATCAAAATTTGTATCCCCTAAGATCCGACTCCACCATCACCCACTATATTAAAAATCAACTGGGGTACTACTGATTATGTGGTTACTACTAGATGCAACAAAATCATAATTCCTAGAGTAGCCCCAAAGGACCCCTCCACTTCTACAACTCAAAAGGGGAATATCTCTAAGAAAATTTCAATATCTTTGAAAAAATATTAGGATATAAGTCAGCAACTTGAGAAGACACCCACTCAAATCTCATTAATAGAACTTCTCAAAACATCCCCTCTACATCAAGAGATAATCAAGTTTTGAATGACCTAAAGGTCCCTAGAGATATTTACATCAATCATTTTTAGGCATTGGTGGGTCATTTATATCCTACTTATAAAATCACCTTTAGTGCCCAAGATATGCCTCTCATTGGCATCCATCATAATTACCCCTTATTCATAGAAGTCTCCATATCTAATCATTGCATTCCTTGGGTACTCATAAATTAAAGGTCTGCATTGAACTTATGTCATCTATATTTCTTAAAGAACTTGGCATATTATGAAGCTTCATTAGGTCTAAATATTATTATGATAAAAGTGTATAATGATAATGAACAGTCATTTACATGATCTACCTTTTTATTTCCATAGGACCCATGGTACATCAAACCTTATTCCATGTTCTAGATGTTGATTTACCCTATAATATGGTTCTAGGTCACCCCTAGATCTATGAGATGCAATCTGTCCCATCTACCCTTCATAAATGTCTAAATTTTCCCCACTTAAGCATGGAAGTCACCATTCCTAGGGAAATTGATCACTTTCGTAGTTGCCAAATGGATCAATCCCAATCCTCATATTATTATCCTAACATAGATAATTCCATTTTAATCCCAACAACTACTAAATATATATGCCTTGATAAGTTTGTGCCTACTTCAAATTTATTACCTAAATTTAGTCATCTAAAAATCACATCCATGGGTTTTAAGGAATATGAGTATAAAACCTTCTGTATAGGTGACTTACCTATTTCCCCATGCAGTTACAGGTCCCTAGCTATGCAAAAGACCATTCATATTAGCTATCAATTTGGACCAATGGCATTTTATAGTGTAGGACTACTATCAAAAGAATATATTTATGAATTAGATGAGTGATAGCTTATTCTAGAAGATGAATCCCTCACATCTTCTATAAAAAGACACCCCCACATCCAAAAAATGTTACAAAACATGCATTATCAAGGGAAAAGACTAGGGAGACATGAACAAGGTAGGCTTGAACCCATAATAGTTCAATAACATCTAAAATATCTTGATTTAGGGTAAAAATTGTTTGATAATGACTTAAATAATATTATTGGGGATATTGCTTCAGTCCTTGAGGTGTCCCTTTTCAATGAAGAAATCGAGATGGGTTTTGTCTATAATCACTATGAAGTTATTACTTCCACAAATATTTTTCCTAAAAACACTATTTCCACCATCAATATATCCCTCTACTATCCCTCTTTATTATATTAGGATCAACATCAGGAGCCACCCTTTGATATGTTTCAAAATGATGAGGCAATCTTAGAATTTCTAGGAGCTCAAGATTTCCTGCCTTTCAGTGGCCATAAGAAAGGTTTTTCTAGTAATCTTTGTAAATCATCCTATTTTATGGAACAACAACATACCCTTGAGTAAATTTAAGAAGAGTAGTCTAAAAATAAGAGCCACCTCAAAGCCTAAAAGAATTTCCACATGATTAAGCTAAATTAGAAGACTAAATTGAAATAGATATATAATTCCTCGATGGTTTTGCTTCGGATATTCCAGACCAATCATTACCTTCTTATTTCTAGGATAATTCACCCTCTCTCATTGAGTAGGTGAACAATATTAACATTGAAATGAATAAAATATAAAAATCATCAAACTAGGGGCAACTCCCACACCTGAGGAACATCAGATTATTATTGATTTGCTCAAGAAATTTACAGATGTTTTTGCATGGTGTTATTCTAACATGCCTAGCCTTGATCTCTCTTTAGTTGTTCATCATGTCATTTTTAATCCTAATGATAAACCAATCAAGTAAAAATTATGAAAGATCCACCCCAAAGTTGCCTTATTAGTTAAGGAGGAATTGTAAAAAGTCTTGGAAATAGGTTTTATCTATCGCATTGATTATTCTGATTGGATATCCAAAATTGTTCCTATGGGTAAGCCACAAGGAGGAATCCAAATTTGTATTGAATTCTAAGACATCAATAAGGCATGTCCCAAATATGAACTCCCTCTTCTGAATATTGATATGATCTTAGATTCAATAGTTGGATATGAAATGATATCTCTCATGGATGGTTTTTTGAGCTATAATCAAACCAAAATCATGATTGAAGATCAACATAAAACAAACTTCATCATTCCATGGGGGATATTATACTATCAAGTCATGCCCTTCAATCTCAAAAATGTTGGTGTTACTTATCAAAGGGTAATGACTATCATATTCCATGATATGATGCATGTCATTGTGGAAGATTATGCTAATGATATCATATAGAAGTCCCAACTTAGATCAGAGCATCACGTAGTGTTAAGAAGAATCTTTAAGCAACTACGAGAGTATAAAGTTAGATTAAACTTGAATACATGTGTATTTTTCATAACCTTAGACAAATTAATAAGGTTTATTATATCTAGGAGAGGCATCAAAGTGGATCTAGCTAAAGTCAAATATATTATGTAAATGTCTCCCCCTCATAGTCTGAAATAGCTTAGGATTCTTCAGGGTAAGTTTTAAACTATTTGGTGATTTATCTCTCCTCTCATAGAGAAATGACACCGCTTTAATCATATTTTGAATAAGGGGACCCATTTTAATTAGAACCCTGAATGTCAATAGGCCTTCAATAATCTCAATCAGTATTTGGCAAATCCACCTATGTTATTACCCCTATCATGGGAAGGACCTTGCTCTTATATATTTTTTCAAATTCATGCGTGATAGGTGCCCTACTTACACAACACAATGATGAGGGAAAAAATCAAGAAATTTTTTATCTCAGTCACACTTTAATCTCTTATGAGCTGAATTATACTCCAATTGAAAAAGATTACTTAGTTATAGTTTTTGATTCAAAAAAACTTTGGCATTATATGCTTAATAATCAATTCCAACTCACTTCTAAAGTTGATCCTCTCAAATATTTACTAGTAAAATCATCCCTCATAGGATGAATGGCCTATTGGATTATGTTGCTCAATGAATTTGATATTTAATATGCTCATCAAAAGGCCACTAAGGGACAAGTGATAGCAGAACAACTAGTAGAATCACCTCTTGTTATGATTAAGCCTCTTACCATGACCTTCTTGGATGAATCTATAATGAATACATTATAATCCAATGGATGGAATCTATATTTCTGCCATGCATGGATCATGTGTGGGAATACTCATAGTCACCCCACAAGGTGACCTAATTTTAAAAGCTCTCCACCTCACTTTCCCATGTA
>JARHVA010006717.1:75000-257500 GCA_037957365.1 Torreya grandis | reverse complement strand
CACACACACACACACACACACACACACATATATATTTGTGTGTGTGTGTGTGTGTGTGTGTGTGTGTGTGTGTGTGTGTGTGTATTTATATATGCACACACACACACACACACACACACACACACACACACACACACACACACACACACACACACACACACACACACACACACACACACACACACACACACACACACACACACACACACACACACACACACACACACACACACACACACACACACACACACACACACACACACACACACACACACACACACACACACACACACACAAACAAATGTGTGTGTGTGTGTGTGTGTGTGTGTGTGTGTGTGTGTGTGTGTGTGTGTGTGTGTGTGTGTGTGTGTGTGTGCATATATAAATACACACACACACACACACACACACACACACACACATATATATTTGTGTGTGTGTGTGTGTGTGTGTGTGTGTGTGTGTGTGTGTGTGTGTGTGTGTGTGCATATATAAATACACACACACACACACACACACACACATATATATATTTGTGTGTGTGTGTGTGTGTGTGTGTGTGTGTGTGTGTGTGTGTGTGTAAATAGTCCACATAGAGTCCATGTTAAAAAATAAATACAATATATGGGCCCTGTAGGCTATAATGTGCTACAATACAAAAAAAATCTATACATATCATGTCTCGTAAAGATATGGTTTTGCTCCTAGTGGTCCTCTTGGGGATTAATGGATTGAATGTGATGAGTTAACCCTAAAAAAAGTTGCACATTATCCTAGTGGCACCGCTACCTCATATAAAGTACTATATTATTAGGATTCTCATGTTAATACCATGATGTTTTGCATGACACTAGCTATCCCACCCTCTCTCATCATTGTATCAACCTTCTTTGCCACCTCTACCTCCCCTATTAAAACTTGATTCCATGCTTACATTTGGGTGATCTTCCCCTGATACCCTATGAACTATGCATCCCAACTATGGATCTAACTCTATAATGTGACTATATGAGCTTGTAATATTATGACTTGACCCTATGGTCCCATCACTTATGCTTGGGCTTAGGTCAGTTACCTATCTCTCTACTCTATTTGGACCTACATTTATGCTTGTAACTAATCTCTCTCTTGAATGATCCTAGTCATCTCTATTAGATGATCAGTATCTCTATCTATAGCTACGTAAGTAAAGACATCACATCCTCTATCATAGGATACTAAGATGGTCTTATACCATCCCTACCACCACTACCCCTAGCCTGGGTATCTAACCATGCTTTACTACTCCTAGCCTAGTCCCCCCTCCCTCTAACCTACCCTACCATTGTTTCTTGATGCCCATCACCTCCATATACATCCATGGGATCACCATCCTACCATCTTGGCCATCTTGTGTGGGTTCTTACATCCTCTTCCTATACAACCTCATTCATACTTATATCACTCTCCTCACTACCCCTCTTTGAACTACAACCCTAGGTCAGAGTAACCTCATGGGAACCCTCTATACCCACCATGCCATATAGGTCATTGTAACTCCTAGATTAGGGATTGGATTTTGATAATAACATAAGAGTGGGTAAATTATATCATAATCTACATATTTTAAGGCTCTATCTACTAGCCTACCCCATTGTTCCCTCTCCTTATGACTCTTATCAAATAAGTGCTTATGTCTTAACATGTCCTAAGTGAATCCAAACTACCTCTATTCATGGTCAGGTCTATGGTGCTATATACCAAAATCTCTATGACCTATCAAGTAACACTCAATCATAATATACTATGTCACTAAAACCTTATCATCTTATCCAAACTATAATCCCCTATAGGGCATCTATGTAATGTTCTCCAAACATAAATTATCAAATGTTTATCGATAGAACCTCATCTCACCAACATGGCCCCATTGCATACCTAATAAAATATACCACCCAAACACCATGGGATAATGTGGCTCCCTTACTACCAGAGTCCCAAGTAGTCACTGGATAACAACATGCTCCATCTCTATATCTACAATAACAATGATAAACCCTAGCTCATTGCTCCCCTATATGCTCCCAAGTGTAGCTCTCAATATAGATGGGCCAATACCACTAGACCCCATGCAAACACTCTAAATTTTTGTATCATGCATGCTACTACATCCCTTAGGTCCATATGAAACCACTACCCACTCTTGTTTAGTAGCAGTATGTTGATAACAAGAGACATAACTATAAGGGTTAGGTGATCAATAGTCCCTTCTCAGAGGCATTTATTAATATCCATGCATCTATCACATACACCCACATACAACCCTCCTAACAATCTTTGTAAGGTAATATTGAGTGTGTGTTATCTCCAATAAATCCTATCACCTACCATCAACAAATGTATAATCTAATAAATGTTCTCCAAAGTCATGTTCATCTCCCTGGTAACAAAATAAAAGGTACTCATCTTCAATTTCCATCGCTCTACCAAAGCTATGATAAAGTCTTGATCAATATGCACCACTAACATCATCATGATATAATGTAGTCCTATCAGCTCCAACACCTTTTAATCAACATCTATCAATATTTACAACTCATGTAGCACCTTGGGTCATTGTAGCTAAGAATCTATCACACCGAAGTCCTCCTACACTAATCACCACACACACTATCAACAACTCTATTCTATCACTAATCAAAACCCCCCCTCACCTATCCATAACTACCCTCACTTATTCTACATCGACCCTCTAAATCCTTAAATCCATAATCATAACACATGACTAAAAATATTCATCTCCTACCTTTAGAGATCACCTCATCCATCCTAATTTCAAACACACATCAACTAATTCCACATCTTAGCCTAACTCCCTTGAATTATCTTCCACAACCCCATTCAATTTAAAACCATCCTAACTTACCCATTCCCTTTACTCTCCACATTCACCAATGTACCTAATAACTAATTAATCCTAACTTATCTAACTCTAAGACATATTAACTTCACTCACCATCTTACTTTATTACACCTATATAACCAACTACATCACTAAATACCCCTTAATCACATTAATCCTAACTAATTACATCCTAAACACCTTAATCATCTCTAACACCAACCCAAGATACTTATCCCTAATCATTTATCAACCCTACATAGGACCCCTTAGCCAATCCCTATCCCTTAACCATTTTCCCTAGACTTGAAAAAATTGAAACTCATGGGCTTACCCTAACCTACAATTTTAAAAAAACCAATACTTGTAACCTATGTTTTTGCATAAATATATGGTTATACAAAATCCTAATTCATTAATTCATGATAATGTGAAAATATGAGTCTAATCTTGTAGTATTATAATACCACAACACTAAATTCATAGTATTGGAACATCTCCCTTCTCTCTACAAAACCATAAGTCATGACTATAATATCATGACTGAGGGCATTGCCCTTAGTTGTGGTATTACACCTACAGCATGAACAACCTAACTTCATTCCAAAACACCCAAAAATTCAACAAAAATTTGAAAAAAATAAAATATTAGTATTTATTACTCACTGGTGGTCTAGCCTCTATAGGTCTCTAAAACTCCCAAACTCTCTCACCATGATGGGAAGCTTGAGGAAGTCAGTCCATGTATTTTGGCTTAGAGTCACTTTTCACCACAATAAAATGTTCAAATGAATCCTTTTTCACTATTTTGTCCTATTTAATCCCCCCCACCTTATTTACCCCCTCATTAACCCCTCATAATCCTTTATAAATACCTTTCCACATCCAAATCACGTCAAATTATTCCAATACCTAATCAAACATTCATTATCATTCTTAAAGTAATCTGAAGCATGGATTTTTAATGACCCCACTATCCACCCTAATCCTAAGTCATAACTAGATCAAACTGAGGTCTATTAAGACTATGTAGGTATCACCTAGTCCCACTTTTATGCCCAAGTATAGTTTGTCCATTGTTAACCCCTCACCCCCATCCCGTCATCAGACTAGTCACTTAACAATCATGTATTATTTTAAGCTATGTATCTTATGTAAAGTGGCTCCTTATCATCTATCAATAACTTTATCAATTTCTAAGCCATACCTATCATGTGTCTTTTCTACAATACTTATCATAGGTGTGTATCCATCTCATCTCTTATATTTCCTTAATAATGTCTCAATTTTGGTAATTTACTCTTATCAATCTAAATCCTTTCTAGACATTGGTCATTTTTCTAGAACCCATCTCACCACTGAGCCAATTTATCCCCTTATCTCTACACTTGGGACATCTCAACCATAGGTAAGTCCTTACTTAGGGAATCCCAACCCTATTTTATCATCCTGATCTTATCTCACCCCTAGGAATTATGTGCGAGTGACCATGCAGGTTGGCTCTCCTTGCATACTCCCTTGAGGGGGCATCATACCTACTAACACCATCAAACATTTATTTCATATGATAATGGTTAATATTTAAAATACCATTACTCCCTCCCTCTTTTCTAATCACACTTCCCTTTCAAAGTGGGGTAAAATGTATGCACTTAAATCCACTCACGTTGACGATTACACTAATTCAACTAATTAAGCCTATAACTATATTTCCTAGATAATTAACCATTATCCCATTCCCTATTTCCTACATCTTAAAAACCTTATTCCATCCCATAACCAATTAGTCCCCTTCATTAATCTACTAAAAAAAACAATTTTCCTACTAATGTACTCCCTAAGCCACTTGCCAATTTAAAAATACAATTTATTCTACCTACCCATCTACCACCCTACTAACTAGCTATTCATAAACCCATAAACACTAATATAGATTTCTAGAATTGAATAATTCTATAAATCTCCAATATTTTAGCCCATTTTCTTCTAGAATTTTCCATTCTATATATTTCCAAGGAATTAAAAATTCCTTGGAAATATCCTGGCCATTGATCTCAATGGCTCAAAATTAAATTTGAGCCATTGATCCTTTCCTCCATTACCTATATAACTAAGCCAATTCCCTCCTTGAAACTAAAATGAAACTTGAAGCCTTATTTTTTTATTTTCACTTGCTTTTAAATAAGGATGAAGTTTTAATCAAAGCTACAAAGGTAGGGGCTAAGTTTCCATCAGACTTCCCCCATGAAAACTTACCTAGTCTAGTTAGAGTGCCTTAAAACATGCCTTATAATCAATCCATCGAACAAACCTCTTATATAAATCCTAAATCTCTAGTGTTGATTTCATATCAACACCCACGTATGAGTGTCATAGGAAAAGGCCTCATGGAGGACCACTTTATATAGATACAAATAGCATACTAGTCATATTTAAACTTAGTGCATAATTTCAATAACATAACCATGTTAAATTCTCCTCTCATCAAGTTATTTCCTTCAATAGGGGTATTAATTGAATTGACAAGCCAATATAATTTGAGTATAGACCCATTTGTGCAAATAACTTCAATTAGAGACATGTTTAATGCCTTAGATATTGAAGAAGTGTATATTTATTATATGAAGACAAATATGCCAAACATAATAGATAACACTCAATTTCCATCCAATCCAAGCCAAGTGGTGTAAATTCATTAATAACTATCGTACAAAAAGTTCCTTTGGTTAACACCATGAGTGGTTTGCAATAGTAGAGGGCAGGAACTTCTACCTCCCAACCACAATAAATAGATTATAATCCTCAACCATTTGCTTCATCAAGTACATAATCACAAGGATTAAGTAGTCACATTCAAACTAGTGCCTTACCTCAACAAAATGTGATGAATATTACTCCACTACAATGGGTGATAACTAATATTCCACAATAATAGACACAATCTAGTATACTAATGTGACAGAGACAAATTTATTCTACCACCTCAATAGGGTTAGCCAATGTTCCACTTCATTAGGTAGTGATAAGTATACCTTAATAGTTATAGACCAACATGCCTTCACAAATGTTGTCTAATCAATAACTTATTTCCATTGGTCAACAAAAAATACCAAAAATCCAACAAGTGTTTATATAACAATGAGGTACCATTATACCATAAGTAATAATTAGGCAAAAATTACCTTTTGTTCTAAATGTGCCACAAATTCAATGATAGAGCCTTATTTCACAACAATTTTCCCTTATTCAACTAGGTTTGACTAGTTGGTATCAAGTACCTATTCAACCTCAGTAGGCATAATACTTCACCCCAAGCAATATCCTTCCATCTCAGCCATAATTCCCTCAAAACTAGTCTGACATATTAAATCTTAACAAGAATATCACACTATAATGTGTTTAATTTCAATAATCACATCCTAATCCATGTATGCATATTCCTATTTAGTTACCTGATCAAACCAACATTCCATAATAAACCATGCCTCCATTGTACCTAGGACAAGGTAATATATATTTAACTGCTCAACCTCCACCTCAAGCCAATGTTCCATCTAGTTTCTTGGCACACAAACTAAAATAAATAAAGGATGTAATTGTTTCCATTCAAGATGGGAAATAGACCAAGAATTTTAAGTTAGATGATGTGTGTTCCCAACCATTCAACATAGATTATCTATATATACTATTTCTTCCATGGTGTAAACCATCAAAGTTTGACAAATACAAGGATAAAGGAGACCCTAAGGCCCATTTAACCAAATTCTTTATTGCTTGCCAACCAATGGCTTATAGTGATATATACATCCTAATTTTATTTCCTTGGAGTCTATTAGGAAAATCTTTGGAATGGTTTCTAAAATTCATGAAGAACTCAATATCTGATTTGGATGAACTTTTAGACATGTTTGTGCAACATTTCTCCTATAATCTTGAACATGAGTTTTCATTGGTAGATTTAACTCAATCCAAATAGAAGGATGGTAAAAGTTTTGCAATCTATCTATAGTGATGTATATCCCTTGCTAGCCACTTCACCCATAGCTTACCAGATAAATAATTAGTCATTGTCTTTACCAAAAATTTGCATAGCAAAATATCTTACCATCTAAAGTTGCAGTGTGCACATACTTTTAAGGAAATCATTGATAAATGTTTACTAATTTAAAAGGCCCTTATTAATAAAGGGATTATAAAGCTTACCTTTTTGAATCAAAATTAGAGTTAAAACTAAGGAAATGGCCAAAATTAGAACCAAAACGAAGTCCAAGCACAAGTGTCAGCACCAACCCAGGCTAGTAATTATGAAAAGACCAAGTAGTGTGATTGCAACAAGATTTTTTTTGGAAATGAAGTAAGCAAGTTGTGACATGTCCAAATGGTGAAAATGCTACAAATAAATATTACTCCTTACCAATAACCCATTCATCAAGCATAGTCTTCATAAGAGCCTAGACCAACTCAACAAATGAATCAACCATTTCCTTTGCAAACCCCTCCTCCAAGGAGAAATGTGCCTACTCATCACATATTTAATGACTTTGGAGAACCCATTAAATTCATATTTTTCAAGTTAGCTTCTCCTAATCTGATTAGTTCTCTAATTCTAAATCAATATCCTAAGGTCATTCCTTATTGAGATTGGTATAAATAAAATGATTTTGTGAATACCATTAGGTTAATGGGCATAATTTACATCATTATGTGAAAATCAATCACTTGATTGAAAATATGTTGGAAAATAGGGAAATAACATTGCATAATATATACTCTACATCCAATCAAAATTGTGGTATTTATCAAAACCCTTTTCCATAACATAATAATAACCAATATCAACAACAACCAAGGTTAGAACAACAACAACAATAGTATCAAAAATTGAGACAACAAGAACAACAATATCAAGATTAATAAAAACAACATCAACCATATAGATAGAACCAAGGCTCACATGATGCCAATACCTAATAGACTTACCACATAGTTGGACATGAATACAACAAAGTTGTAGGTCATATTATGGGAGGTCACATTTCTACTATCTCCATCAATCTAAGACCAAGTAGTAACTAAAAAGGACCATTTATAATTGATTCCAACCAACTAAACTATGTTAATGATCATTGTTTGACCTAGGACCACATACAGGCATACCAACAAGTAAGGATTACTACTTTTGAACCTTATATTGATAACTCATCATTTGCCTATGACCACATACAAGTACATTGAAAACCAAGACTTATCATATCTGGTCCCCCTCCACCATCATTTTCTAATAATAATGGTCTTATATCTAATCTTGATTATACAATCACAACTTAGTTATCATATATTACTATTTTAGGCCCACAACCATCTACCAATACACCCATCTAACCCACCATTCTAACTAAAAACAAACCATTTACCACTATAAAGGAAAGGAATTCAATATGTGGAATAACTTGAGAAAATGCCCACATAAATATCCATCTTGGACTTGTTTCATACATCTACCATCCACAAGAAAATTTTAACAAAGTTCTTTGGCCAATCCCAAGTTCTAAAAGACAGAATCCCATATAAATTCCAAGCTTTGGTTGGATATTTAACCCCAGGATAATAGTTAGACTTCAACCAAAGTTATATATCATCTCTTGGCCATCTCCATAATAATCCATTATACATTGATGTTGTCATAACATGACACAAAGTGAAACATGTTCTCATAGACAATGGGTATGGCTTAAATATTATGTCTCTAAAGCTCATTAATCATCTTGAATACACAATGGCTAATCTCCATCCAAAGACATTCACAATCAAATCCTATGACATTGAAGATTAGTAATCATAAGGCACCATAATATTCCTAGTTATCATTGGGCCTTTGACCCATGATACACTTTACCATGTGTTAGACCTATACCTATCATATAATTTGCTTCTAGATATACCTTGGATACACTAGATTTGTGCAATCTCTTCAACATTGCACCAATGTCTTATGTTCTCTAATTTGGGTATAGAGGTAACCATCCCCAAATATTTGCATCCCTATGAACATTTCAAACATTTTTAGGCCAAGTATGAAAGCTATAACTACCATTTTAGCCTAGATCCAATTCCAAAAAAGGACAAGGGGAAATAATTTTTTGTTGATTTACTACAGGATAATTTTATTGACCCAGATACACTTGATTCATCTTTATATAGTCCACCTCTTAAAATGACCAATCATTTTACCATCACAGCTAATGGCCCAGGAGAATATTTAACCCATGATACATTCCACATTTCCAAGCTTCCATAAAAACCCAAGTCCTATGGAATACCTAAAGCCAAGTCAACTTGCATGGAATGGAAAAGAAAAGAAAAGGAAAAGTTAATATGCATAGTCTAGATCCTATCATTTTCACATCAACCACTATCCAAGAACAAAACCCACTTACAGATGATGAATCCTAGTTATATAATGATAACTTGGCCAATTGATATAAAAATTAAAAGTGTCTTATTCCTAACAAGATCATGGAGAAGAACATATATGAAGGAAGAGGCCTCGGGCCAAATCAATAGGGAATACTTGAGCCAATATCCATGACTTGGTAAAAAGGAACCTACGGTCTTAGATTTAAACCACCCAAGGGTTACCCTGCATATCTTATTATTATTTTAATGCCAATGACTAGTTATGAAGATGTTGACATCAAAGCAGAGTCTGATCACAACCCATATAAAGACTTGGCCAATACTAATTTATTTGACACCCATGTCATTTGTACGCTTACCCTAGTTTATTGATGTAATCTACTTCCTCTTTATCACTCTCAACTTATATCATGGAACCAATAATAATCCATAGTGCATATAGATGAGTTTGAGATTGAAGAGGCCTTTTGAAATTTTTTAGGCCTAAGAGACAATGTTCCATTATGGAAACATAAACAAGGGTTATCAATCAACCTAGATCCTATAGCCTATTTTGGAAAATAGGTGGTAGCCACAAGAAATTAAATAAAACATTGAGGTTCCAAAGTGAAAACTTCTTTGAGGATCTTTTGGACCAGGGTAAAAGTAAAGAGAAAGGCTAGTCTTCTAGTGAAAACCTATTTTAGGCACCATTAGATGAGGGTGTTCACCTTTTCTCAAACATAGATCAAGAGAACACCAACATTGAACTTTTTTATGGGTCCAAGTTTAGTTTTAAAGAACAACATGCCTTAGAACAAATAATTTAAGAGTTTCCAATAGTGTTTTTCACATGGCCATACTTACCATTGGGAGATTATGATTCATCTTTCCTAGGGGAACTTAAAGAGCCAGTCCAAATTGAATACTTTACTATTACAAGTCAATTCCAATCATTACCAACCATTATAGAATATGATTAAACTCTTCTTATGTAGGATACTATAGAAGTCAACATCGGGACTCTAGATGACCCAAAATGGATCAATTTAGGTTCTTCCTATTGGGTGAATATTTTGTTGACCAACTAATTGGTGAGAAAAATAGGTCCTATCACCATAGTAGTAGGGAGATTGATTGGCCAGATGTGCAGGTTTACTACATCAAAAGGGGATAAATCTCTCCTCTCATCAAGGGGAGGTTCCCTATTAAGTATACAGAGCTATATAATATATATAAGCAAAAAATAAGACACAAGGGTAGGATAAACCATCCATCTCTCTTTTTTTAGAGATGATGCTAACAAATAGAGGATAAATCTTGGGAAACACTGAAGGCACTTCTCTTCTTTCAGAAGTATTCTTGCAGGAAATAGCAGGAGTCCTTTCAAGGAACAAGTAACTGATAACCAAAGTACCAAGTAACTAGAAATATAAGATGCAGCACAAAGTCTCCACCTTAACTGCCCAAGAGAGAGATACGAAGAACAATGGGGGCACAAAGTCATCCCAAGGTCCTTTACATAGGAAAAAGAAAATACAAACACTGAAAGCACTTATGGGGGCACAAAGTCATCCCACAGTTGGTCTTCAGGACACCTTCCTAACCACTTCCACTAGTTCTTCTTGTTAGATCAGATAAACAAGAATGCTTCTAAGAAATAGACATATGAATAATTTCCTAAATAACACAGGCTATTTCTAGCACAAAGTCTAAAAATGTCGCTTGCTTTCTTATTCAAATGAAGAAAAATGATTAACAATCTGAGCTCAAAGTCTCAGTAAATGACTTTCAATTTGGGTAGAGTTTTTGCTTCTATAGCAGGAAAAGATCCTTCATAACAATTAGAGAGATTATAATATATAGAGGTTAAGAGAGGTTTGCCACATTTATCCCATGGAATAGCTCATGTTGTGCATGCCATGCTTTGAATGCACTTTCAATTCTATATTTTAACTCGACTGTCATCCCTTGGAACTGGACGATCCTCTTAGTTTCCTCTCTTGATTGCACCATTGTTCACTTTGCCTTTATTCCCAAACAAGTCATGTCTTTGAAAGGCTCAAGAAATTTGTATCCACGTTTATAGGTTCAAGAGGTTTATCAGATCTAAAAACTATGTTGATACTCCAGATCTTTCGTATTGTTTCCTCCGCTTCACAGTGATTAGGGCTCTTGCACTTAAGTCTACAAAAATCAACAGACACTTCATTGCCACCAATTTGGCATCCTTGAGTCTGCCATCATTTGAAAGCCAATGGCTAATTGATTACCCCTAATTTGATGGCTATAGGTCTATCATCCTTCTTAGAAACTCCTTTTTTGGTTGTTGAATCAGGTCCTTAAATCGCCTCTCTATTCTTTGGTCACTTTCCACTAAAAAATTGACATGTGGAAGCATCTGCTTTGAAATAGGTGAGGATATGCAGTAGCTTCCACTGCTCTTAGAGGCTTTAGAAACATTTTTTATGAGTCTAGTGGAAGATGACACATGGCAGTCTCTATTGCGCTTTAGCAACCTTTGAAAACACTCGGGACTTATTTTAGATTCACACATATGATAACATGTGGTGGTCTCCACTGTGCTCTGAAAAATGCTTAGGAGAAGCTTATAAACTTGTTTAAAACTCAAACGCAAACACGTGTCACTCTCTACAGAGTTATAAATGAACAGGTGGTGGCTTTCGCTTGTCTTTGGAGAGTCAGGTGGATGATGACACATGGTGCATTGCACTTTCTTTAGTAGCTCACTGGGGATCCACCATAGTCTTTATGAAAATGAGGAGGGAGAAATTGCTGAGATTGACACTTGTCAACTTCTACCAAACTTTTGCAAGAGACACATGGCACATTTCCCAACTTCTTGAGACTTAGACAAAAGCTTGCATAAAAAAGAAATACCTGTGCATTGAACTTCGAAACTATTGAAACTTTGAAGCTTTGAATGGAGACGCTTGGAGGCTTCTGACAAGCTTCAGCAGGGATAGGCAACATCTTCCATTGCGATTAGAAACAAAGTGTAATGGCACTTGGTAGATGACATGTGGTGGCTTCTGCTTGAATCATTATTTTTGGGGCTCTGCTTTGAACCATTTTGATTGAATTGACCAATTGAACCAACTTTGGTTCAATAGTTCAATGTCTTTATTTCAGCTAAGTCTTGACCGTTTGAAATAGTTTCTAAACCATGTTGAACCTTTGCTTTGAAATAACCATGTTAAACCTTTGAACCTTTTCTTTGAACCAATTGATTGAACCAACTTTTGTTCAACAGTTCATTCCTTCCTTGAAGCTTAGTCTTTTGGAAAGCTGGTGAACTTACCAAAGCAGTTGAGTGTCCTTCTGACATCATTGAATGGTTCAATCTAGCTGAAGCGCTTAACTCTTTTAAATCTATCAATGATGTTGAACCTTAAACCCATTAAACCATTGAACCAAAGTGGTTCAAGGTTCAACAGTTCAATCTTTGCTTAGAAGCTTGTCGATCAGCCCTTTTTTGGTTGAACCAAGGCATTGAACCAATCCTAAAAATGCCCAAGTGTTGGAAACTCACCCCTTTTGATTGGACTCATCCAAAGAAGCCATTAAAATAGTTGAACCTGCTAATTTCAAGCATGTTGAGTTCATAGATTTTTGGAAAATCTTGAAAAGTGAGGAACTTGAAAGCTCAGAAGAAATTTTGAAAAGGGAAGAGGCAAATTTGGTCTTGTAGGACCAAAATGGCTCATACATTGTCCCAAAAAGACTGACATTTTTTTTGGGGGACAACAGCTGGCTCCTATTGGGGAACTTCCTTCAAATGAGAACTTGGAACAACTGAGGGAAGTAGAAACCAAAGTCTCCAGTGCCTTGAAGTGTGCCATTGGGCTATAGAGTCATGCTACCCAAAAATAAAGGCAACAAAAATGAACAACAATGAAAAGCACAAAAAGAAACAAAAACTAAACAAAAATACATATGTACAGACATCTTCATCTGATACTTCAAGAGTTGAAGTGCTTCAGATGCTGCCCATTGTGTGGCAGAGAAAAGGGTGTGCCATCTTGATATTTCAATAGGAAGCTATTTTCACCTTTGAGTTCATGGATAGTAAAAGGGCCTCTCCATAGGGAATCAAATTTTCCATGCATTCCCTTTGGATCTCTTCTCTTGTCCCACAGCAGGACTTGATCTCCAATCTAGAAATCTTAGTTCTTTACTTTTTGGTCAAAGAGTTTCTTCACTAGGCTTTGATGGACTATGATTCAATCTACCACTATAGTTATCTGCTCTTCTAGATTAGTCAGGCACATGATTCTCTTATCAAGGGCGCTTTCATATGTTTGATCTTCAATTGCCTTGACCAATTTTAATGCTAGAAATTTCAAGGTGATTGGTATCTCAGCATTGATACCATAAAGAAGTTGGAAAGGAGACATACCAGTTGCCCTTTTGGGTGTAATTATGTCTACCCACAAAGCATCAACCAATGCTTTGTTCCATGTTCTTTGGTTGTCATCAACCAGCATCTTGATGATAGTCACCAGGTTCTTATTATTTGATTTAGCTTGTCCATTCCCTTGTGGAAAGTAATTAGATGAGTGGGAGAGTGTAATTCCATAGTAGAAATAGAATTGAGTGATCTCCTAGGAAGTGAAACAAGCTACATTGTTAGTGACAATCTTAGTTAGGAATTCAAACCTAGAAATGATGTTCTCTTTCAGGAAATTGCACACTACTTCTGAAGTAGCATGTTTGGTTAGAATTGATTCCACCCACTTGCTTAAGTAGTCTATGGATGTGAGGACATAATCATGTCTAGCGCTTGAAGATGGGTTTATAACACCAATAAAATTGAGGCCCCATTACTGAAATGGTTTTTCTATGACTATTGGCTTGAGAGGCAGGGCAGCTAACTTGGGTCTTCCAACAAACTGCTAGTATAGTTCACATTTCCTTACCCACTTGTACGCATCTTAAAAAAGAGTAGGCTAGTAATATCTAGCCCAAAGGATCTTATGGGTAGTCATAGGAACAGAAAAATGTCCCCCATAGGCCCGATTGTGGAAGGATCTCAAAATTTGGCTTTGTTTCTCCTTGTCCACACAGGGAAGGAACACTCCATTAAGGCCCCTCTTATATAGGCCATTGTCCCAAAGGATGAAATTTTCTACTTTCAACTTGATAGTCCTTCTCTCTTTATAAGATAGGTGAGTAGGACATTCACCATAAGTAAGGAAATGAGCAATACCCGAATACCACTCATCAGTGGTAGAGACAAAGAGGACTATTGGCACTTCTACTTCTTTTGATTTTTTATGCTTTATTCCTTCTGGCTTATTGTCAGAAATTAATTGGCATAAGCCTTTTCCCTAACCAGCTTTGTTGGTTTGATGAGTAGATCAAACTCCTAAATCTTTGCAACCCAATTGCCTCTTTTCATCCCAAACTCCTACAGAGTTAGTATGGATTTGACTATTGTGTCAGGAACCAAGGCAATAGTATGTGAATTCAAGATGTAGAAGTAGAAATGCTTTACTACCTTCACCACTACATAAGCATGCTTTTCCATATTTGATTACTTCAGCTCATCAGATTTGAGAGGATAGCTCATGAAGGAAATGGGAGACTTCATACCTTCTTTATTCTGTTGAACTAGAATTGCTAAAAGCGTGTGTTATGAAGCATAACTGTACATGGTGAACTCTTTGTTATAGTCTAGACAAACTAGAATTAGGGCATGGGCAATGGTAGTTTTGATATCTTTAAATGTTGACTTGCCTTCATTAGTCCAGCCGAAGGTGGGCTTTCCCTTCATCATGTTTACAATATGTCTAGTCTTCTCAGCAAACGCAGAGATGAACCTTCATAAGAAATTCACCTTTCCAAAGAAAGAGTGAACAACAGTCTTACTTGTAGGCAAAGTAAGCTCTTGGATAGACTTGACTCTATCTGAGTCAATTTTTATGCCTCCTTTGGACATAATGTGTCTGAGAAGTTTTCCCTTTATTACTCCAAAAATTGACTTCTTGGGGTTTAAGGAAATGCCATTCTGATGGCAGCGTTCCAACACTTATTGCAAGTGGCACACATGATCTAGGTGATGCTTAGAGAAAATAGTCAAGTCATTAAGATAAAATACAATGAACTTACCCATCTCATCCTTGAAAGTGAGGTCCATTGCTCTCTGAAAGGTGGTGCCAGTGTTTGTCAAGCCAAAAGGCATTCTCTTATAGGTGAAGGTACCCCAAGGTGTGGTGAATGCAGTTTTATGCTGGTCTACTTCACCAACTTCAACCTGATTATATCCTGAGAAACCATCTAGCATTGATAACATCTCTGAACCAATCACTATCTGAAGCACTTGATCTATGATTGGCAAAGGATAGTTATCCTTCAAGGATTATTGATTCAAATTCCTAAAATCCACACAAAGGCAAATTTCACCATTCTTCTTCCTCACAGGCACTACGTTTGCAATCCATGTGGAATGATGGATTGGGAAAATGACCTTAGCATTTAACATCTTTTGTATCTCAGACATAATAGTACCTAATATCTTTGGATTGTATTGCCTGGGTTTTTGCTTGTAAGGCACTGAGTTAGCCTTCAGAGGAATGTCATGTCATATTTCATCAGGCTTGAGTGACTTTAGGTCATCATAGGAGTATGCTAAAATGTCCATGTACTAAGTAGAGAAGTGAACTTGAATCTTTCCTCAAGAGTGCAACACTTCCCAATGTTCACCATCTTGGGATCTTCTTTGGTACCCAGATTTACTTGATCAAACCCCTAAGAGGAGCTTGCCTTCATTTGCTGCTGTTTGATGAATCTGTCGTGCTTATCAAACAATTTCTCAAGGGAGACCAGGCCTTTGGGAATCTTATTCCCTTTAAGTTTCATGAACTCTCCATCCATGCTTGAACTTGATTCAGGGGTCAGTTCAGGCTCTTGAGGTTCACTGCCTTCAAAATGCAACCATTCAAAACTATCCTTTTGCTCCAGGAAAGCAATGATTTGGTTGTCATTGTTAAACACCTACCAATGACTGGAATTATCAGGTGCACTTGGTCAAGAGACCAGTTCAATAGTGTACCTATCTCCTTTGAAGTCTGAGTGGGGAACCAGAAGAGTGCCTGAGATAGCCAAAACATTAGCTCTATCATTGAATTCCCTAGGGACTGCAGAGATGTTGAAAGCATCAAAGTTTTCAATTTGGTCCTAGACTAGATTGCGGTAATGGCACAATCTCTCATTTTTGGTTTGATACAGGTTTCTTACCTGATAAACCACTAGTTCAATGACTCCTTTAGCATAAAGAAGCTTGATACCTTTGTCCTGAGCAGCATTTAATCCAAGCAATAGGGACTCATACTTAATTGTGTTATCAGTGTTACTAAATTGCAACTTGTAAGATGAAAGAAAAATATCTCCTTAAGGAGATATCAACACAACCTTGGCTCCTAAACTAGTAGAGGAATAGCTGCCATCAAATTTAAGGATCCATACCTCATTAGACATTAATTTTCCTTTAGATTCTTCCTCATTTAGAGGTGGAGATTCTTCCATAGTTCTAGTTGAACTAACCTTTAGGTTGTTACCTTTGAGAGCTTCAACAGTCATGAACTTCTTCAGTGGATAGAAATTAGTTACCCATGCCTGAAGATTCAAAAAAAATTTGAGCTTCAGGTGCTGATGATTGGGTGACCACATACTTTGTTTCCTTTTTAGGAAGCAATCTTTTCATGACACCTTTGACTGGGATTCTTGCCTCAGACAAGTCCATGTTTAATTCACCACCAACATCTTTGTATAAATTTTGGCCAAGAAGGATGCCATAATATGTTGGGACGTCGACCACCAAGATAGTCATCTGGATTCTTTTGTCTAGGAACGCTGCAAATGCAAATTGGGCATCCTTAATTTGCCCCAACAATGGTACTTGCTTGTTTTCCATGGATAAACTTATACCAAATGTTGTAGTCACTGTAAGGCCAAGGGATTCAGCCACTTTGGTAGGCATGACATTGTTTGAAGCTCTAAAATCAATGATATAATTGTTCAGCTAATATCCATTTATTAACAGGGATACATAGAAAGGCTCTATTTTCCTGAGAGCAGTAGGAGGAGAAATGACAAGATTGTTTGGGATATACATGTTCCTTAAGGGATCATGAATTGCTTTCTTAGCTTCTTATCTTGCTGAGATGTTTTGGTTCTTCACACATTAAACCAATTTATCTAGCTAATTAGGGTTAGACTGTAGGAATTTAAATTTAGACATTTGAACTTTGGCTTTCTTTATATGATCAATAATGTCAAACATCGAAAATGAGCTAGGAATAGAGGATGGGAGCTCATCCTTTTGATTCTTGGTAGGGGAGAACTGGACTATAAATTTGAAGTAGAAGGTGTAGGGGTATTTGGTGTACTTACCTTTCTTAAAGTCATCAAATCTTTTGGCTAGAAGGGTAGAGTACTTCCACGCTTAGCAACTGAGATTGCCAGTTGAGGTCGCTCCTCCATCTTCTCTTTATCAGCTCCCTGAGCTAATTGATTCTTAGACTGAGTGAACATAACATATGATCCCTCCATTGCATTATCTTCACTTCTGGGTTCATCCTGATAGTGCAGGAAACCAATGTTGGAGTCAACAGCTAATTCTTCTTCTTCCTCAGTGAAGAGATTAGCATCATATTTAGGGTTCAACTTAGGCTGGAATGATAAACCTGAGTCAGCTTCAAGATATCCAACTGCTGAGTTGGTTAGAGGTGCTTTAATGGCAAGGTTCCTCTATGGGGGAGGAAGATGATTCAACTACCCTTGACCCCTGGCAGCATTGCCTTGGTATGTCTGATTCTAGAACATTCTCCTTGGGATATCTCTATATGCAAGAGTGAATGACATCTCTTGGGCCATTTGTCTTCTGAGAGCCAGAAATTCATTTGCTAGCTTCTACACCATGGGATCAATAGTGATTATAGATGAGTAATCAAAAGATGAAGAAGATTTACATCTATTTGGATCTCTCCTTATCTTCCTAGCCAAGATAAGTTCATCTTCCACCTCAGTAGCCAAGTCTTGAGCTTTAGCAAGGTCTATCTGGCTAGTGCGTCTCAGTAGAAAACTCACTTTAGGTAGTTGTGAGTTGATGAAGAAGCACTTGAGGTTTTCAAGGGTCGGCTGAGTGATTACAGGGATCGTGTTCCTCAACTTATCAAATTTGGCTATGAAATCCCTCATCAGTTCATGAGGTTCCTTCTTCATTTGTGTGAGCTAGGCTAGAAGGGCATGTGCATCTTCTACAGGTTTAAATATATAGCTTTAAACTTGGATTTGAGTGTGTCCCAGTCAGTCACTGATCTATCCTATAGATGGTAGAACCAATTTTCAATAGTACCTTGCAATGTGTCCATGAACAGTCGACTGCCACATCCTTAAATTCCATGCCTATCACACTGTAGGCTATGCTGAAGGATGCAATGTGTTCATCAGGGTGAACCTTTCCATCACCAAATAATTTAGGGAAATTATTCCTTGAACTGTGTGGAAGCTCATGCAGGGGTGGAGTAAGATTGAGTGGACCAAAAGAGTTACCCCAGGGGCCTTAAACTTCCATAAGTGGATTATTGAAAGTAGGGATAACAAATCTAGGTGGTGTATGTATAGGCAAAGTTTTACTAATAGCAAAAAAGGTAGCTCTGCCTTGTGTTGGTGACCTGGTGTTGGTAGGAGGAAGACTCCTAGTTCGTTGGAGGTGAGGTTGTGAAGGAAACAACTTAAAATTGCTTTGCTACACCAACTCAAAAATAGGGTCAACAACACCTTGGGCTTTCTAGCTTCTAGTATAGCATGAAGTTACCAGATTGTAGAACAAAAATAGAAAAGAATTGGTCCTACTTCAGCTTGAAACTTGAGGCTTCAAACTATGTGCTCTTTCCCTAGTGGAGTTGCCAAAAACTATTGGGTGAATATTTTGTTGACCAGCTAACTCATGAGAAAAATAGGTCTTATCACCACAGCAGTAGGGAGATTGATCAACCAGATTTGCATGTTTACTACATCAAAAGGGGATAAATCTCTCCTCTCATCAAGGGGAGGTTCCCTATTAAGTATACAGAGCTATATAATATATATATATATATAAGCATAAAATAAGACACAAGGGTAAGACAAACCATCCATCTCTCTTTTTTCAAAGATGATGCTAATAAATAGAGGAGAAATTGTGGGAAACACTGAAGGCACTCCTCTTCTTTCAGAAGTATTCTTGTAGGAAATAGTAGGAGTCCTTTCAAGGAACAAGTAACTGGTAACCAAAGTACAAAGTAACTAGCAATATAAGATGCAGCACAAAGTCTCCACCTTAACTGCCCAAGAGAGAGATACGAAGAACAATGGGGGCACAAAGTCATCCCAAGGTCTTTTACACAGGAAAAAGAAAATACAAACACACTGAAAGTACTTGTGGGGGCACAAAGTCATCCCACAATTGGTCTTCAAGACACCTTCCTAACCAATTCCACCAGTTCTGCTTGTTAGATCATATAAGAAAGAATGCTTCTAGAAAATAGACATACAGATAATTTCCTAAATAACACAGGTTATTTCTAGCACAAAGTTTGAAAAGGTCACTTGCTTTCTTATTCAAATGAAGAAAAATGATTAACAATCTGAGCTCAAAGTCTCAGTAAATGCCTTTCAATTTGGGCAGAGTTTTTGCTTCTATAGCAAGAAAAGATCCTTCATAACAATTAGAGAGATTACAATATATAGATGTTAAGAGAGGTTTAGCACGTTTATCCCATGGAACAGCTCATGCTGTGCATGCCATGCTTTGAATGCACTTTCAGTTCTGTATTTTAACTTGACTGTCATCCCCTAGAACTTGACAATCCTCTTAGTTTCCTCTCTTGATTGCACCATTTTTCACTTTGCCTTTATTCCTGAACAAGTCATGTCTTTTAAAGGCTCGAGAAATTGGCATCCACATTTCTAAGTTCAAGAGGTCTATCGAATCTAAACACTATGTTAATACTCTAGATATTTCATATTATTTCCTCCGCTTCACAACAATTAGGGCTCTCGTACTTAAGTTTGCAAAAATCAACAGACACTTCATTGCCACCAATTTGGCATCCTCGGGTCTACCATCATTTAAAATCCAACATCTAATTTATTGCCCCTAATTTGATAGTTATAGGTCTGTCATCCTTCTTGGCAACTCCTTTTTTGGCTTTTAAATCGGGTCCTTAAATTGCCTCTCTATTCTTTGGTCGCTTTTTGCTAAAAATTTGACACTTGACAGCATCTGCTTTGAAACAGACAAGGACACGCAGCATCTTCCACTGCTCCTAGAGGCTTTAGAAACATTTTTTATGATTTTGGTAGAAGATGACACGTGGCAGTCTCCACTATGCTTTAGCAGCCTTTGAAAACACTCGAGACTTATTTTAGATTCACACAGATGATAACATGTGGTGGTCTCCATTGTGCTCTAAAAAATGCTTAGGAGAAGCTTATAAACTTGTTCAAAACTCAGACGCATACACATGTCACTCTCTGCAGAGTTATAAATGAACAGGTGGCAACTTCTACTTATCTTTGGAGAGTTAGGTGGATGATGACACATGGCGCATTCTACTTTCTTCAGTAGCTCCTTGGGGGTCCACCACAGTCTTTATGAAAACAAGGAGGGAGAAATTATGGAGATTGACACTTGTTAGCTTATGCTAAACTTTTTCAAGGGACACGTGGTACATTCCACAGCTTCTTAAGACTTAGACAAAAACCTGTGTAAAAAATAAATACCTACGCGTTGAACTTTGGAACTGTTGAAAATTTGAAGCTTTGAATGGAGATGCTTGGAGGCTTCTGACAAGCTTCAACAGGGGCAGGTGGCATCTTTCATTTCAATTAGAAACAAAGTGTAATGGGGCTCAACAGACAACATGTGGTGGCTTCCACTTGACTCATTATTTTTGAGGTACTCTTTTAAACCATTTTGATTGAATAGACCAATTGAACCAACTTTGGTTTAATGGTTTAACAGTTTAATGTCTTTGTTTTGGCTAAGTCTTGACTATTTGAAATAGTTTCTAAATTGTGTTGAACCTTTGCTTTGAAATGACCACGTTGAACCTTTGAACCTTTGCTTTGAACCGACCGATTAAACCAACTTTGGTTCAATGGTTCATTCCTTCCTTAAAGCTTAGTCTTTTGGAAAGTTGATGAACTTACCAAAGTTATTGAGTGTCCTGTTGATGTCACTAAATGGTTTAATCTAGCTGAAGCACTTAACTCTTTTAACCCTATCAATGATGTTGAACCTTGAACCCATTAAACTGTTGAACCAAAGTGGTTCAAGGTTCAACAGTTCAATCTTTGCTTAGAAGCTTGCTGATGAGCCCCTTTTTGGTTGAACCAAGGTGTTGAACCAATCCTAAAAATGCCCAAGTGTTGGAAACTCACCCCTTTTGATTAAACTCATCTGAAGAAGCCATTGAAATAGTTGAACCTGTTAATTTCAAGCATATTGAGTTCGTATATTTCTGGAAAATCTTGAAAAGTGAGGAACTTGAAAGCTCAGAAGAAATTTTGAAAAGGGAAGAGGCAAATTTGGTCTTGTAGGACCAAAATGGCTCATACGTTGTCCCAAAAAGAGTGACATTTTTTTGGGGGGATGACACTTCCCTCATTGAGGAGTAATGTAAAGTCTTTATAACCATTTTGATGGAATTTTTTGACATATTTACTTAGGCCTATTCTAACATGCTAGGTTTGGACCCCACCTTGGTTGTAGACCACCTTGTTGTATATCTTGATACCAAACCTATGAATTATAAATTACACAAGATGCATCCTTGCATTTGTATACTAGTAAAGAAAGAGTTGAAAAATATCTTAGAAGAAAGATGTATTTGACCAATTGACTATTCAAAGTGGATCTTGAATGTTGTGGCAGTTAATAAGAATCTAGAAGAAATTAGAATTTGTGAACTAGGAATTTGACTCAAAAGAGGAAGGTTAGTATTGTGTTAGTTCTAAAATGAAAATAAAATAAAATAAACACACTATCATAACATCTCTAAGACTAGTTACTAGGGAGAGATTAGTTAACAAAATAAAATGGAAAGACAACTAAAACATGAAAGAACCTTCCTTCACCTTCCTTGGATGCTCTAAATTATTTGTTGTAGTGGTTTTCTTGGCTTTGTTCTCATGAAGTCTACATCAATGGAAGATTTACTACCTCCATCTCTCCTTGGCACCTTATATGGCTTTGGCTTGGATTAATATTTTAGTATTATAACACTAATTTGCATGAAGCTTTAGAATCAATTTAGCATTATAACTTTTGCATGTGAGAGCTTAGAATTATGGCTTTGAGGATCATTATTTATAGACTTTTGGAATGGTTTGAGGATCAACCATGACCATCATTATTAATATTGAGATGTGTGGCCATGGATAAATCCAAATATTAAATTCATTCTACAAATATCACCATTAATATTTGGGATAGAGGGGTATTGAATGTAGACAACTAAATCTGGCCACTGATAACCTCCAATTGAGATTTGGACTAATTTCCACCAAAATGCATTATTTAGACTACAAACACTAAAACACACTAAATGATATGAAACTAACATATTCAAGTATCGATTTTGGCCAAGGTATCCCTAAATAGGACAATGTAATTATGGGCTAGCTAACTTTGATAAGATCATTCTGAATCAAAATGCCAATTTTATATTTAGGTGCTCTAGATTGCTCTTTCCTATCAAATATCTTGCAAGAGACACGTGCCTTTGTTATTTTGAGTTGACAACATCCTAAATGGGATAATGGATCTAGCACATCTGAAATTGACTTCTAATCTAATCTAATCAAATTTTAGACTAGTAACAAGGCATTCTAATCAATTTGAGTAATTTGTGCACAAAGTGCTTAATCATGATTAAGAGCTAATTAAACCAAATTATAGTCTAATTAATAATTCCATGGAAACTTGTTGAATACTTATTTTTAGAAATGAATATTGAATATCTGCATCATTAGGTGACCTCATTTCTTAGGAAAGACATACCTAGGCCATAAATGCCACAAATATTAGGATTCATGCTTCCCATGCCTCAACAAATCCCTCCATGCCTCTTAATTGCTCATCTATCTCAAATATTGATGAGCCTATTTTTTAATTTTAATTATATAATTGGATTAATCCTTAGCCACACATCTCAATCTTAAGGTGAATGGTTCAGTTTGATTCTAGCCATTTTCTAAAATCTATAAATAGAGACGCCATGAACATCATTTCTAAGCTATTTTGGTAAAATTTATTATGCTCAAATATCTTCAAAAGCTATTGCAATTAGTGTTTCCATGACAAATTGATTCCAATCTAAGCCAAGACAAATCCAAAGGTGCCAAGGAGAGATGGAGGTATCCAAGCTTCCATTGATGAAGACTTCATGAGCACAAGCCAAGCAAGCCACTACAATAATAATTTTGAAGCATCTAAGTAAGGTAAAATAAGGTTTCTTTTGAATTTTAGTTGTGTGTTTTATTCATGTTTATTAACTAAGCTCTCTCTAGTCTCTAGGCCTAGAGATGTTATACTAGTTAGTGTATTTCTTTCATTTTGTTTTCATTTTAAAACTTACATGATACTAACCATCCTTTATTGATTCAAATTCCTGACTCACATTGAATAGGCATAGAAGGTCTTTGATGAGGTATGGGAGGCATGAATCCTAATATTTGAGGCATTTATGGCTTAGGGATGTCTTCCCAAAAAATGAGGTCACTTGATGATATAGATATTTAATATTCATTTCTAAAAATAAGTATTCAACAAGTTTCCATGGAATTCTTAATTAGGCCCTAATTTAGTTTAACTAACTCTTAAGCATGATTAATTACTTTTTGTACAAATTACTTAAATTGATTAGAATGGCTTGTTATTGGTCTAAAATTTGACTAAATTGAAATTAGAAGTCGATGTCAGATTCATTATATATGTTATCCCATTTAGGATGATGTCAACATTAAATAGTAAAGGTACATGTCTTGTGTAAGAGATTTGACAGAAAAGAGCAATCTAGAGCACCTAGGTATGAAATTGGCATTTTGACTCGAAATGATTTGATCAAAGTTAACTGGCCCATAATTTACATTACCCCATTTAATGACACTTTGGACAAAATCAGCACTTGAATATATGAATTTTATATTATTTAATATGTTTTAGTGTTTTTACACCAAATTGGGCATTTTAATAGAAATTAGTCAAAAGCCTGGTTGGAGGTTATCGGTGCCCAGATTTAAGTGTTTACAATTTGCCCCAATTTGGGAAAGCATTACAATCTATAGGCATAGTAACATCTTGTCAAAGAATGAAAATGTCATGTATGCCTATAACTATAATGATGATGAACTAACTATATGATGCCCCCTTGAGGGAATGGTTGGCACAAGGAAAGGTTGGCAAGCAATCCCTCAAAAAGAAGCAAAATGAGGGAACCAAAGAAAGGAAAATGATGGGGTGAAACATAATGATTTTGAGAAAGTAGTCAAAATAATTGAGAATGCAAGTGGGATGGTGGAAAATGGTTTACCAAAAGGCAGTTATATGCATTGTACCTTGGTAGTGGCAACATGGTATGATAACACAATGATTTGCCCAAAGGTGGTTATAATCATGGAGAAGATGGAGCTACCCCAGTTAAGATAGATAAATAAGATAATAATGTGCCCTTGTATAGGCAAAAAAATTAAAGTGGTGACACCAAAATGATTTTCCCAAAGGTGGTTATAATCATTGAGAAATGTAGGTGGGATTGTGTGAAATTATTTTCCCATAGGTGGTTATAATCATTGGATCTTGATTATGGAAAACATGATTGATTTGGCTGATGATGAGGATAATCTGATGATGAGGATAAAGATAAATTGGGATAACTTACCAGTGGGGAGATGTTCATCTGAACTAAATAAAGGTTGAAGTTCTTTCATTGTTTAATTAATCTATGTATTATATGATTGGGATTGAATTAGAATGCTAGTACTAAAGAGATGTCGATGCCACCATTTTAGAATAAACTTCCTAAATCTGAGGTTTGTTGTAGCACATGTCAGTAGGCATCATGGTATAACATTATGAGGACTTGGATGAAATATGCATAAGAACTGACTATCAAAATCTAATAGTCAATAGAAAACAATACACCAATGATAAAAACCATGATGACCATGTAAACACATGAATATGGATGGATTTAAGTGTAAGTGTAGGAAAGGAATCACTCAATGAACACACATAGACTAAAATCAAGGCAATAGTATAGACAGAAAACAAATAGGAAAACAAAACAATAAAGAAATAAACAAATTAATTTAATCCATATGAACATTGCCCCTAGAAAATGGGTGACAACTTAACAAACTAATAGAATGGGGGAATAGAATAAAAGGAAGGGGGTGGTTGAGTTGTCTCCATATGCACTACACAAGTGTATGCTACCTATATAGTTCCATAGATGTAGTATCCAACAAAAAATTTGGGCCAAATGTAGTTATCCCGAGAAATGGGAAGAAAATGATAACTGATGAAAATAACATAATGGATGTAATATAATAATAGGAATGGTCTTATAAAATGGCAAGTGCATGAGAGAAAAAGCCAAAATGAATATGGAAATTAATGAACAATTGATTTACTTCTGACTTAGTAAGGTTTCCTAGAATCCTTAAGGCAAGGAAGTGGTCAATGTTTTTTTTTTCTAACAATTTTACCAATGTTTTTGAAAATTTACATTATCTCAACTCAATTGAGAATGAAAAAAATACTAAAATGGTTCAAGCTCACAAAATGATAAGAGCATGGCTTAGGTTACTTGTGAAATGGTGAGAGTGTGGGTAGAAAGGGTTATTGAGATGACCTAAATAAGTATCAAACATTACCTACATAGTTCCATAGTAGGACCTCAAGTTACTATAGTTATACCCTACAATAAAGGAATTAAACTAGTGTAGCAGTCAACTCAAACAAAATAGGCATAGTTGGTATAAAGGCATGGTATAACATATGCAATGGTAAGTTGGTATGTCAAGGCTCAATAAACAAATATTTCCCCTAGTTTTTCTATAGGTGGTTATAAATAGGAAAAAATGGCATAGATAAATGGTATTAATTTGTCCATAGGTGGTTATAATTAGTAGCAAGATCAGTGATAAGAAAAGAACAACAAATGAAGGATACACCTACCAAAACTTCTATCATACTGCTCTAAAATACTCTCTCTATTTAGAATGATCAAAACAACTACTAGAACTGATCAGATTCATTGGTGTTGAAAATACATAACTAATAGCAAAACCAAGGTCAAATGGGCTAAGTAGATAGGATTCAAAACATGGTTAGTCGATACAAAATAATGGTAAAATAGATAAGGCTAAGAAGACTAATAAGAATGATATTCATACAAAGAAGAATAGTGATAAAATGGCACAACTAAAATGGTCCTTATAGATAATACACCACAGTGATCAAGCATAGTACCACTTGAGGTGAATAACATTTATTGGATCAAGAAGTTCATCTCCATTTGGTTTGGTGAGCATGTGTGCTCCTAATCCATAATTTTTAGTAATAATGAAAGGCCCTATCCAGTTTGGTTTGAATTTACCTTATGCTTCTTATTGGCCATGGTATTCTTTTGGTTTTATTTACGAACAAGATCACCAAGTTGAAATGTTCTATACTTGACACGTTTATTGTAGTGGCCTTTGAGTCTATTCTGATATGCTTGAAGATTGTTGGGTGTATTTACACATTTTTCATCAAGTAGGTCTAGCTCTTACAGGTGAGCTACTTGATAGTCATGATCATCTAGGACATGTTTGAAAGATATGTGTAGTAAAGGTAACTCAAACTTAATATGAAGGATGGATTCTATACCATAAACAATTGAGTATGGAGTGGCTCTTGTGGGGGTATGGTGATTGGTACAATATGCCCAAGGGGTGCAGAATATCTGAAGGTACCAGTTATGACCAACATCATTGACAATATTTTTGAGAATATTAACAATTATTTTAGTATATGCCTTGTCTTGACCATTACCTTGAGGGTAATATGTTGTATATAAATGTCATGTGATGTATTTTTGATTTGGGAATTTGACTCAAGAGAGGATGGTTGGTATGGTGTTATTTCTAAAATGAAAAAAAATTGAAATAAATACATTAATAACATAACATCTCTAGGCATAGACACTAGGGAGATCTTAGATAATAATCATGAATGAAACACACAACTAAAATCTAAAATAAAACTCTTTTACCTTTTTTATTCTCCAAAATACTTGTTGTGGTGGCTTGCTCAGCTTGTGCTATTGAAGTCCTTGACAATGGAAGCTTGACAACCTCCATCTCTTCTTGGCACCTTTGGCTTGTGGCTTGGCTTCACTTAGAATTAATTTGGCATTATAACAATAGTTTTTTTAAGCTTTTTTGAACCAATCCTGCATTATAACTTTGCACTAATTAAGCTTTAAAATGATGCTGTGAGGTCCCTTGTTTATAGATTTTTAGATTTGATCATAATCAACCTCAACCATCCATCTTAAGATTGAGATGTGTGGTTGAGGATTAATTCAATTTTTGGAATTAAGTTTGTAATTGTCCTCAACATGAAATTAGAAGAAGGGGAAATTAAGAGGCATGGAGGGCCTCATGGAAGGCATTGATGAGGTATGGAGGGCATGAATCCTGCTATTAGTGGAATTTATGGCCTAGGGATGTCTTCCCAAGAAATGAAGTCACTTGATGATGCAGATATTCAATATTCATTTCCAAAATAAATTATTCAACAAGTTTCCATGGAATTATTGATTAGGCCTTGATTTGGGTTAATTATCTCTTAGGCGTGATTAAGCACATTGTGCACAAATTACCTAAATTGATCAGAATGCCTTGTTATTGGTCTTAAATTTGATTGGATTTAAATTGGAAGGTGTTTTTAGATGCATTAAAAAACCATATTACCATTTAGAATGTTTCCAACAATAACTAACAAAGGCACAAGTCTTGTGAAATATATTTGATAGGAAAGAGCAGTCTAGAGCACACTTGTGAAATTTTGGCATTTTGACTCGAAATGGATTGATCAAATTTAGCTAGTTCATAAATTGCATGCCCCATTTAGGGATACCCTGGCTAAAATTGGTACTTGAATATGTCATTTTCACATCATTTTTCATGTTTTAGTGTTTTTAGGCCAAATTATGCATTTTGGATAGAAATTGGTCAAAATCTTGGTTGGAGGTTATCGACAGCCAGTTTTAGGTGTCTATAGTTTGCCCTTGTTTGGGAAGGCATTTAAAACTATAAGCACAATAATGTCTTCTAAAATAATGAAAAGGTCTTGCATGCCTACAACTATAATGATGATAAACTAACTGTATGATGCCCCTTTGAGGGAATGATTGACACAAGGAGGTTGGTAAATGATCCCTTGAAAAGAAAGAAATGAAATGATGGGACAAAAGAAAGGAAATATGATGGGGTGAAAACATAATGATATTGAAAAATTAGTCAATATCATTGAGAATTCAAGTGGGATAGTGCACAATGGTTTTCTCAAAGGCAGTTATAAGCACTATACCCTGATAGTGGCAACATGGTATGATAACACAATGATTTTCCAAAAAGGCATTTATAATCATTGAGAAGATGGAGCTACCCCAGTTAGGACAGACAAATAAGATAATAACATGTCCCTATGTGGGTAGAAGAATTAAAATGGTGACAACACAATGATTTGTCTAAAGGTGGTTATAATCATTGAGAAATGCATGTGGGATGGTATACATTGATTTTCCCATAGGCGGTTATAATCAATGGACCCCAATTATGGAAAACATGATAAACTTGGCCAAGGATGATGATAAATTAAGACATATGGTAATGATTAATTAGAACAACCTACTAGTAGGGAGATGCTCATTTGAACTAATAAAGGTTAAAATTCTTTCATGGTTAATTACTCTATTTGGGATATGATTGGGAGTGAATCAAGATGTCAGTGTCGAAGAGATGCTACCATTGTTGAATAAACTTCTTGAAGATAAGGCTGGTTATATCATGTGATGGTAATATTTATGATAGAACACCATAAAGACTTGGCCAAAATATGCATGAGGACTAACTCCCGTAATCTAATACCCAATAGAAAATAATGCACCAATGATAGAAAACATGATGACAATGTAAACATATGAATATGGATGGATTCAAATATAAGTGTGAGCAAGGAGTCACCCAATGAACACACATAAACTAAATCAAGGCAACAATACTAAAAGAAAACAAAATAGGTAGACAAACAAATAAAAATAAGTAGAGACAAACAAACAAACAAACAAAGCAATAAAAACCCTACGAACATTGCCCCTAAAAAATAGGCAACAACTTAACAAATGAACTAAATGTGGGAATAGAAGAAAATGAAGAGAGTGGTTGAGTTGTCTCCATATGGACTACACAAGTTGGCGTTGCCTACATAGTGTCATGGATGTAATATATAATAAAAAACTTTAGGCTAAATGTAGTTCTCCCAAGGAATGGGAAGAATGTGATAACTAAGGAAAACAAATAGAATGGATGTGATAAAAGAATAGAAATGGTCTTTAAAAATGACAAGTGCATGAGAGAAAAAGGGAAAGAAGGATGGGGAAAATAAATGATAAGTGATTTGCTTGTAACTTAGTAAAGGTTCCCAGAATCCTTAAGGTAAAGAAGTGGTCAATGTTTTTGTTATTTTCTAATGATTTTATAAATATTTTTGGAAGTGTTTTGGAGTGTCAAAACTCAATTGAGAATTAGAAGACACTAAATGGTTCAAGCTCACAAAACAATGAGAGCATGGCTTAGGTTTCTCATAAAATGGTGAGAGCATTCATACTTAGGTTGCTCATAAAATGATGAGAGTGTGGCTTAGGTTGATCATAAAATGGTGAGAGCATGGGAAAAGGGTGACTGAGTCGACCTCAATAAGTATTGAGCACTACCTACATAGTCCCAAAATGGGACCTCAAGTCACTGTAGTTTTTCCCTTAGAGTAGAGAAATTTGACTAGTGTAAAAGCCAATTCAAACAAAATAGGCATAATTGGTAAAAAGACACAGTATGGCATAAGAAGTGGAAAGTTGGTCATCAAGGCTTAGTATTTCCCCTAGTTTTCCCATAGGTAGTTATAACTAAGACACAACAACATAGATCAATGGTACTAATTTTCCCAAAGGTTGCTATAATTACCAATAAGACCAGTAGTAGGAAAGAATAATAAATGAAGGATGCAACTACTAAAACTTATATCATACTATCCAAAAATACAATCTATGTCTGAAGTTCTTGAATAAACTGATCAGATACCTTGATGCTAAAATTGCATAATGAATGACAAAAACCAAGGTCAAATGGGTTAGGCTTGAGAACATGATGGGTTGATAGGTTGGAAAGTGGATATGGAAAATAGGATGAATAAGGGTGGTATATGTACAAATAAAAATAGTGACAAAAAGGAATAATTGAAATGGTCCTTATAGACAATACACCTTAGCCTTTAAGCATAGTACCACTTGAGATGAATAATATTCATTGGCTCTAGAAGTTTCTCTCTATATTTTGTGGCAAGCCTATATGCTCTTGATCCATAATCTACAATGATGATGAAAGGCCCTATCTAGTTTGGTTTGAATTTCCCTTTATGTTTCTTCTCAGTCGTGGTATTCTTTTGGCTTTCTTTGAGAACAAGATCACCAAGTTCAAATGTTCAATACTTCACATGCTGATTGCAGTGGCCTTTGAGTTGATTCTAAAATTCTTGAAGATTGTTAAGTGTGGCTATGAATTTTTCATCAAGTAGGTTAGGTGGCAAAACTTGGTCATGAAGGTAGTTGTAAAGTTCTGAGTACTAGATAGAATTAGGACCGACAATATCACAAATCATGTAAATGATTGAAGGTTCATGAGTTGGTGTTGACAAATTCTCGATGAGGAATTGATAATCTTTAGCTTTATCTATTTGTTAAATCAGAGAGCCAATAGTAGCCATGGTAATTATAGTTTTATTTCTAGCCCTCAGTATATGCTCAAACTGAATGTTGGCAATTTGCTTTTTAAGAGTGTCAACCATGGCTTTATATGGAACTAGCTTGTCATATTTGGTTTGAAAATGATCTGTGACCTGATTGATGATTAACTGAGAATCACCATAAACTTGAAGATGAGATATATTGCAATGCACTACTTATCAAATTCCTACAACATGTAATTCATACTCAGCCATGTTTTTTGTATAAGGAAAGATGATTATGAATGATTTAGGGATTAGATCCCCTTGTGGTGTAATAAATAATAGGCCTACCCCCAATCCATGCATAGTGAATTATCCATTAAAATACAGCTTCTAGGTCTACTCCTCAAGAGGTGTATCAATAATGGTCATGATGGATTCATCAAGAATGGAAACTTGAGTGGTTGTATGTCTATGAAAGGTGCTTTAGTAATTTGATTTGCAAGAACTTGTCCTTTGATTACTTTTTGATTGACATACTCTATGTCAAACTCACTAAGAATCATGATCCATTTAGCCATTATACCTTGAAAAGTTGTTTTAGATAGTAGATACCTGAGTGGATCTACTTTTTAAATGACCATGGTTTTATTATTCAACATGTAATGATGCAATTTTTGAGCTACAAAAACCATGGCTAGAAAAGCTTTTTCAATAGGTTTATAGTTATGTTCATATGTAACCAAGGTACAACTTAGGTAGTAAACAACATGATCCTTTCCATTGTCATCATGTTGAGCCAAGAGTGCCCCCAAAGCATAATTGGTAGCTGATAGGTATAACAAGAATAGATTTCTTAGCATAGGAGGCAATAAAATAGGCAGATTGACAAGATAATTTGAGTCATTGAAAAGCTGTTTGGAAATGATCATCCCAATGAAATGTAACTCCTTTATTTAAAAGGTGCATAAATGGATGGCACTCGTCTGTTAACTGAGAGTTGAAGCATCAGATGTACTGAATCTTACCCTTCTAACTATGGAGTTACTTCAAATTGGTTGGTGGTGGCATCTCAGTTATATCATGGACTTTAGTTGGATCAAATTTAATACCTCTATGAGACCCAATGAAGCCAAGTAATTTGCCTAAATTTACACTAAAAACACATTTCTTTGAATTTATTCTAACTTTTTATTTTTTTAGTCTTTCAAATATCCTATGCAGCATGGCTGGATGGTCAACCCTGGCCTTGGATTTTCCTAATATGTCATCGACATAGTCCTCAACAATATTGTGCATTATATCATGGAATATGATAGTCATGGATCTTTGATATGTGGCTCACATATTCTTAAGTCCAAATAGCATCACCTAATAGAAAAATTTTCCCCATGGAGTGGTGAATTTTGTTTTATGCTGATCTTCTAGCACTATTCTGATTTGATTGTATCCTAAAAATCCATCCATGAGTGAAAGCATTTCATAACCTGTCATAGAGTTGATGATCATGTCAATATTAGGCAATGAAAAATCATCTTTAGGACAAGATTTGTTGATGTCTCAAAAATTAGTAAAAATTCTAATTCCTTCAAAATTTTTGCTAACAAGTACTACATTAGAGATCCATTGAGTAGTTAATGGATTGAATACATCTTGCTTCCAAGAGTTTTTCCAACTCTTTCTTTACCAATATATAAATGTGAGGATACATCTTACATAGCTTTTATTTTATTTATTTAGAATCAGGATTAACCATAAGGTGGTGCAGAACCAAGGCGGGGTCTAATCCTGACATATCAAAATAGGCCCATGTAAATATATCCACAAACTCTCTCAATAGAGTTGTAAAAATGTCATGTTCTTCCTCAATGAGGGATGCACCTAATTTTATCCATTTCAAGCCTGATAGAGTTCCAATGTTTACCTCTATTATATCTTCGACTAGAAGGGTTGACCAATCTTCTAAGATAGTAGGTAGTGACTTGAATAGCTGGACTATGTCAGGGTCCTCTATTAGGACTTCCTCTTCAACTTCTCCTAGACATGATGAATCTAAGTCTTCTAATGGTATATTTGGCCATGTAACAAAAATAATCATAAATTCTTAGAGAATTTGATCAAATACTTGTTACTCAAAACTAAACTCAGATCTGTAGGCAAGTTCATCATTAGTGGTCTCCTGATCTAAATTCAAAGAAGAATGAACACCCCCTCTAATGGCACCTAAAATAAGTTTTCACCACTAGACTGGCCTTTATCTTTACTTTTTTCCTAGTCAAAAAGTGCCTCAAATAGGACTTGGGGACCTCAATTTTTTATTTATTTATTTTTGGCTAAGGGTGTTCACTCACTCTTTAAAATAGGTGGTAGGATCTAATGTGATTGAGGAATCATAATTTGTCATCTCCCAATGGAAAATTGTCTCTAAGGCCTAAGAAATCACAAAATGCTTCATCATTCTAGAACTCATCAATCAATAGACTAGATTCTTATTAATCCCAATCTATTAGTTGGGGATAATATAATGGTAATGAATTGTGATGAACATATTGGATAAGGGTACAAATGGAATTATTATCAAACAAGTTAGTTTTAGCTATGTTATCTAAGGTAAGGCTATGATTATACTTTTCTTTATTGTTGACATCATCATCACTAGTCACTAGTGATGGAGTTTGAATAAAATATGTGGGGTCACCCCCCGGTGGTTTAAATCTGAGTCCATAAGGTCTTTCATACTTAGTCATGGAAATTGTCTCGATGGTTCCTTGTTAATTTGGTCTGAGGCCTCTTCCTTCATAATTATGATTCTCCATGATCATATTGGGAATATGATACTTTGAATTTTTATAACAATTAGCTTGGTCATCATTGTATAATCATGATTCATCTCCTTCAAGAGGGTCAAGTTCTAGGCTAGATTCTGGTATAAATGTGATAGGTCCATTGTCTTTTTTCTTTTGTTGAAAATGCATATGTGGAATGACTTTAGGTCACCCAAATTTTTTTGGATTTTGAGGAAGATTGGCGATATGAAATGTATCATGGGTCACATATTCTCCCAGTCCATTATCTAAAATGGTGAAATGATTGGAAGCTTTAGGAGGCAGCATGTGGGAAAGAGAATCCAAGGTATTAGGATCTATGCAATTATCCAATGAAGGATCAATAAGTATAGATTTTCCTTTATCCTACTTAAAACTAGGATTCATACTTTATTGTTAATTATAGCTTTGAAATTCAGCCTCAAGATGCTTGCAGTGTTCATACGGGTGTAAATCTCCTGGAATACTTACCTCCATCCTTGAGTGGGAAAACTTGATACATTGGTGCAATGTTGATGGGACTACACAAATCTTATGTAATCAGGGCCTACCTAGAAGCATTTTGTATAATAAATCAAGATACATCACATGGCAAAGTGTATCATGGGTCAAAGGCCCAATTATAAATGACAAACTAATGGTGCCTTATGATTCTCTTTCCTGATTATCATAAGCTTTGATAGTTATTATTTCTAGTTGGAGATCTATCATTATGTACCCAAGAAGCTTGATGAGCTTGAGAGACACTATGTTGAGGCTAGATCCATTATTGATAAGGATGTGTTTCACTTTATGTTGTCTGATACAAACTTCTATGTACAATAGGTTATTATGGAATAGGCCAAGGGAAGACATCACTTTGGTTGAATGTGACTTGTTGGGTTGGAGTTAGGTGTCCAACCAAAGCTTAAAATTTATCAGGGGATATATCACTAGCAACAGTGAATTGGGTCAAAAACTCATTTAGGATGTTTTTATGGATTATTGATGTTCACAACAAATCCAAAATAGAAAGTTTTGATAGTGTCTTTTTCAATTTGTCCACAATATCAAACTTTTTGTCTTGGTCAGTAGTGAATGGTTTATTTCAAGGTTGATGGTTTGTTAGATGACAAGAAAAGTGGTAGATGGTTGTGGGTCTGGGATAGTAATCTTTGACCTCTGAATGTTTATTGCATAACTAGGATTAGATACTAGACCATTATTACTAATTGATACTGGGAATGGTATAGGACCAGACAGGACAAGTCTTAGTTTTTTATTCACTCATATGTGGTCACATGGAAAGGATGAGTTGTCACTGTAAGATCTAAAAGGGGAAGTCCTAGTTTTTTAGTTTTCCTATATGCACTCCTAGGTCAAATAAGGAATATCTATGTGATTTGGTTGAATAGTATTGTTTAGCAAAGTTCTAGGTTGATTAGTGCTTGGTCTAGGATTAATGGAGATGGTATTAACACTACCTGATACAATATGACCTACAACCCTATTGTAGTCATGTACAACTACATGGTAGGTTTGTTGGTTGTTACCATTATGACCTTGGTTTTGTCCATTTTTTTTTATGTATTCTATTTCTAATTTTGTTAATTCTAATGGTTTCGCCTTTGATTTTGATACTGCTACTTTTGCTATTGCACTAGCCATTGTTGTTGATTTTTATACTAATGTTGATTGTTATGTCATGAACAAGGGTTTTGATAAATCCCAAGAGTTTGATTGGAATTGGAGGCAACATTATCTAGTTTTATCTCCCCATTCTCCAACATATTTTCAATTAAATGCTTGATTTGGACACATCTTCGTAGATTATGCCTATTGACCCGATGATAGTCACAAAATTCATTTTCATGGTACCAACAAGGTAAGGAATGCCTTGTGTATAATGTTTTGATATGGTCCAAATAATCAGATTATTAGTATCAATATTCTAAAATATAGACTCGATAAGTTCTCCTAGGTCACTAAAGACACGATGTGTAGGGATGGTTCTCTTAGGAGGAGGGGTTTGCAATGGTAAAGATTATTGTATTTGTTGTGAAAGTCTTAGTTGTTTCCCTTGAAGCATTGGTTGGAGAGGTTTATGGGTAGGAGTAAGCTAAAAACGTGGTGTATATGATTTTTTCATAGTTTGGACATGATGAGATTCGGTTACTCCATTTCCCACAACATTCCTATTTTGGTTGAATTGCTTCAGTCTTTCTTGATTATTGGCCTATGTTAGTTATGATGCTTGTAATATATTAGGATTTTGTTTATTTTTATGATTGATACCTTGATTTTGATTATTTGAATTAATTTTTATGACCCCTTTATTGATGATCACTTGATCAATCAATAAACCTTTGTCAATGATCTCTTTGAATGTATGTGCACATTGCAGTTCTAAATGATAGGCTATTTCACTAGGTAAATTTTTAGTAAACACAATAAATAATTATTTATCTAGTAAAATATGGGTGAAATGGCTTGCAAGGGCTCTCCATCATTGTAAATAACTTGTAAAACTCTACCCAACTTTTTGTTTTGCTTGTGTCAGGTCCACTAATGAAATCTCATGCTCGAGATTATAGGAAAAGTGTTGCACAAATTTATCAAAAAGGTCATCAAAGTATCTTACTAAATTCTTTGGAAAATTTAAAATTCACTCTAAGGCTTGTCCATCTAAGCTCCTTGGAAATAAAAATAAGATATACATGTCACTATATGCCACTGGTTGACATGTAAAAAAAAATTTGGTCAAATGAGCCTTAGGATCACCCTTCCCTTTATATTTATAAAATTTAGGTGGTTCATATCCTAGAGAAAATTGTATCTATAAATACTCCATATTGAATGGATAAGAACATGCGTCATCCAATTTGAACTTCTTAGTCTACTTCCACACCTGAATGGAAACAATTACATCCTTCATCTGTTGCAATTATGGGATAGGAAACTAGGAGGGATATTGGTTTGAGGGAGAATATGGGTTTGGATAGATGGTTTGGAGGTCACAAGTGGAACACTTTGACTAGGGTATGATGGAAACACCTATTGGGGTACATTGTCTTAGTTAGGGAATGGACTAGAAATATACATATGTGGATTGGGATGTACTTGAAATTGCACATTTGGCTATGTGATATTCTAGTTTGGGTTGATGATAAAGGTTTGACTTGGAGGATTTTTTGGTTGAGATGAAGGGATATAATTATATTGTTCCTACTATGGTTGAAAAGGGACATGCTACTGACTAATCAAACCTTGTTTTTGAGTGGGAACTTGTGAACTAAGACCCTATCTCTAAATTTATGGCACATTTTAAACCAATAGTTGTCTAGTAGGTACTTGAGAAATATAGGGACCTCCTTTTTGCATGAATCCCTATGAGGAATTGAGATTAGGTTGCAAATTTGACATCTATCACTGACCATTGCACACTGTTGACTAGTCATTACTTGGTTTTAGACTAACATATTATTTTATGGTTGAAGAGGTATGTTTGTCATTAATTGGTGAGGTATAATATTAGTTTCTCCTAGTTAAGGTGGGAGTGTATTCATCCTTTATTACATTGATACACTATACTATGTTTGTTGTTGTGGAATACCACTCACTACTTGGTGAGGGGGAGTAGGATTCATCACATTCTATCATTAAGGTGTAACATTAGCCATTGTTTGATTATCTAATCCTTTAGGTTGTACACTTGAGGAAGTGGTTGGTTGAGGTTGGGGTATAGAAACTCTTATTCCTTGGTATGATGATCTGCTCATGGGATTAACTATAAGAAAATGTTATTGGCTAGTTGTTTATACGTTAGTACCACTTTAATCAATATTAGACATTATTTGTACATTGTCTACTATGTTTAGCTCACTATTCAGTGTAGAATCTAAAGACACTTCTTCAATAACTAGTATATGTATCAAGTTATCTATCAAATTATTTTATACAAATGGGTCAAAACTTAGATTCTCTTATCTAGTTAATTCCATCAACACTTCTATTGAAGGTACTAGGTCAATGAGGGGTTTACTCACCACGTTCATCTAATTAAAATCACATGCTAAATTTCATTAGGTTTGGTATGCTATTTTCATTTGGTTAAAGTGATCTTCCATGATGTTTTTTCCTTGATTAGATATATTGGGGTCTTGGTACGCTATTTGGAATAGAGCCATAGGATTTCTAGAAGAAGCATGTTGATCATAAATGATATTGTGGGGCACTCTTACTAGACTTGGTAGATTTTCATGGGGGAAGTTTATTGGAAACTTAGCCCCTACCTCTATGGCCCTAACCAAAATCTCATCTTTTTTCTCTAAAAAATGTCATTCAAACAAAAATGGATCATATGTGGAATCTGAATTAGTAGAATATGGCTATTAAAGTACTGGCTCATCAACCATGGGTATTGTAGCTAAGTATTGCATAGTTTGTTCTTGGTCCTATTCTATGTAAGGTGGTGTGTTAACAAATAGTTAACCAATGGATCTTGGCTTTGTGACCCTAATTGAGTATTATAAGAGGGATGAGAATATATTTGATAAGAAATGTTATCCACATAGGGGTCTTTCACTATTTCTTCTTGTGCAACTACATTACTAATCCTTGGATTGTACATGAGTCCATTACGAGTCTAGGAATACATGTTGGGATCCATAGTCAATGCTTTATGATAAAATCTCAAAGATTTAAACAAATTCTAAAAAGGACAAAATATAAAACAAATGATGCCTTCAATTTGGTATAGATTTGTCAAAAGGATCAAAAGTTTTATTCAAAGATTTATTAGAAAACAAGCTAGCATAAAATATCTAACATTTCACTATTCACACAAAGATAAGCAAGTAAATGGACCAAAAATCAGAATGCCAAACTCTAAGGTCGAAGTGTTTTAAATCAGTCTAATTTAGAAATTTAAAAGTTTCTAGGCCTTTTGGCCAAACATGACATCAAAAGCTAGGCTCAAACATGGCATGTGCTAGGAATCTTGGCCAAACAGCGTCAAAAGCTAGACTTTTGAAAAATAGATGAAAGTCTTAATCCAATGGATTTGAAACACTTCTAACAAACACTAGGCATTCGATTCTTGGACATGAACTTGGTCAACTAGGAATAAGGTATGAAAAAAAAGGCACTTTTAGCAATAGTTTATTTTCTCATAAATAGTGGTATAAGACTTGGTTCTTTTGACAAATAGGCTAGACAAAGGTGAATAGTATAACTATGTTTTAGACAAAAGATCAAAATTACACTTGGATCAGTCTGATTTTGTAGGAATGAATTTGGAATTCTATGTAAGAGGGTCTATGAAATAATTTTTGAAATGATTTAGGCAGTGTAATGATGCTATACTACTTAGAAGGTATGATAAAAAAGTTTGCTTCAAAGACTCTCTAAGGCAAAGACATTTTTCCATAATTTTGATAGCATAACACTACCTTTCTTTACTCAAAATGTTGTGGTATATAGACTTAAAGTACAAGTATTTAGCACAAAATAGTTTAAGTCTATCAAGTGATGATAATTATTATGAGTCTAAAATGGCCTTCAACCTAAATTGGAAATTAAACCTAAGTTCCCTCAATTTTAGTGCAAATGGTGAACCCACTTAACACATCAAGCCTATGAGCTTTTAAATGTGTAATTTTGAATTTGAATTATAAGTGCAAGGACTTAAACAACTTTGGTAAAGGTCTAGACTCAATTGGATAGCATAACTGCACCAAAGTGGATATTATGACTCTCAAGCTTTTGATGAACTTTGAACAAATCAAATAGATGATCTCACATGGGCAGCGTAATACCTCTTTATTCAAAGGAAAATTTGGACCATGTGTTGGATTTGGATTATTTGTTTACACCAATTTTTTACTCCAAATAAGACTTTAATCTAGGATAAGACCAACTAACTAATCTCCCTTAGATCCTAAACTGACAAGGTTACTTGATACTATTGGAATCCATAAATATATGTCATTTGAGAGGATTTTAAGTGTTCAACCAAAAGTAAATACTCATTATACAGTAGGGTTTTTACACCCCCTTATCTCAAATGATAGTACTATGACATTTACCTTGAGGCACACCTTGCACCAACAATACTTTCACAATAAGTGGGGATTTGTCTAAAATCTAACAAGTCTCTAAATGATCTAGGGGAATCAATTACATAATTACTTTCATGACAAATAATGCAAATGAAAAGCACAGATTTTGGGTCCATATCACTCGTCTTGTTACAAAAAGGTCTAGTCCTTTTTTCAACCACTATATCCTATTATTTGCTCAGTGTAGTACAATGTCCAAAGTGCCACTACATCTTGTGTGTAACTCCAAAGGAGCCAAATGAAGTCAATACCGAGAGATGAAACCTTGGGTCAAAGCTTCCCTAAAGAACTTGCAGAAGGTGATGAAGTCTCCCTCACAAGCCAAGATGTATAAATAAATAAATCATGAAAATAGAAAGACTTTGGGGTCATTTTCAAGGTCACCCAAACTTTGACAATTTTTTGGGGAGTGCTTTAGATGACTTACTTTCTAAGCCTTAGACTAGGCTACTTACAATAAGAATGGAACTTTTGATTCCAAGGGTTCCCTATAGGGGAAAAATAGAAGAACATACATGCAACACCCCTCTTTTATCCAAACAAGATTCAACTAAACAACTATTGCAAATAAGAATTGACAAGTGTGTTCAATTTTAAACCCAAACTAAATGTTTGGTGGTGTTCATTTGACCCCTTGGTCTTAGTTTCAAACTTTGAAAAACATTCACTAAAAACATCTAAATTATTTTTTAAACACCCAAAACAAGGTTCCTAATCAAATTTTAAGTATGAAAAAGTGATTTAAATATGTTTTGAGCAAATATCTCGCTTGGTCCTGTAGTAAAATTGTTAACATGTCCTTTAGCTTTAAAGCCCTTTTGAGTTTGAAACAAGAAACTTTGGAAAAGTAGGTCTTGAGTCTGTGTTTTTGGAAAAACATAGTGACCAATGTCAGTCAATACCATTGATATTAGTTATGGCCAACCAAGATCTGATCGATGTCAATTCTGTTGATCGATGTCAGTTAAGCCAAGTAACTGATGTTGGTATTTTGTCGATGTTGATTACTATGTAAAAATTGTGGCAGTCAAAAATGGAAAAATAAAGTTAGAAAATCAATTTTTAAGAGTTATAAGAGCTCAAATAAGTACTTTAAAGTTGCAAAAGGATCTATTCCCATCAAGCATGCCATTATGTGATCTAGGAATTTGACTCAAGAGAGGATGGTTAGTATGGTGTTAGTTCCAAAATGAAAACAAAATGAAATAAACACACTAATAACATAACATCTCTAAGCCTAGACACTAGGGAGATCTTATTTAATAATCATGAATGAAACAGATAACTAAAATGCAAAATGAAACTCTTTTACCTTCCTTAGATGCTCTAAAATGCTTGTTGTAGTGGCTTGCTCAGCTTGTGCTCATGAAGTCCTTGGCAATGGAATCTTGACAACCTCAATATATTGTTGGCACCTTTGGCTTGTGGCTTGGCTTGGATTGGAATCAATTTGGAATTATAACACTAGTTTCTTGAATCTTTTTGGAACCAATCCTGCATTATAAATTTGCACTAATTAAGCTTAGAAATGATGTTGTGAGGCCTCCTATTTATAGATTTTTAGATTTGATCGGAATCAAATTCAACCATCCATCTCAAGATTGAGATATGTGGTTGAGGATTAACTCAATTTTTGGAATTAAGTTTTTAATTATCCTCATCATGACATTGGAAGAAGGGGAAATTAAGAGGTATGAAGGGCCTCATGGAAGGCATTGATGAGGCATGGAAGGCATTGATGAGGCATGGAGGGCATGAATCTTGATATTTATGGCATTTATGGCCTAGAGATGTCTTCCCAAGAAATGAGATCACCTGATGATGCAAATATTTAATATTCATTTTCAAAATAAATTATTGAACAAGTTTCCATGGAATTATTGATTATTCCTTGATTTGGTTTAATTAGCTCTTAGGCATGATTAAGCACATTGTGCACAAATTACCCAAATTGATCAAAATGCCTTGTTATTGGTCCTAAATTTGACTAGATTGGAATTGGAAGGTGATATCAGATGCATTAAAACCATGTTATAATTTAGATTGTTTCCAACAAAAAATAACAAATTCATGAGTTTTGTCCAAAATATTTGATAGGAAAGAGCAGTCTAGAGCATGCAGGTGCAAATTTGGCATTTTGACTCAAAATGGATTGATCAAAGTTAGCTAGCCCATAAATTTCATTGCCCCATTTAGGGGTACCCTGGCCAAAATTAGTACTTTAATATGTCATTTTCATATTATTTTATGTGTTTTAGTTTTTTAGGTCAAATTGTGCATTTTGGATAGAAATTGGTCAAAAGCCTGGTTAGAGATTATTTGTGGCTAGTTTTAGGTGTCTACAATATTTAACACATAGCTTATCAACATCCTTGTTATTTAATGATCCTCCATTATCATATATAATGTTAGAAGGGATACTGTAGTGATAGATGAGATGGTTGAAGATGAACTTGGAAATTTGCTTTCCAATCACATAAGTGAGGAGTATAGCTTCAACCCACTTAGTGAAATATTCAGTGGTGATAAGGATATGTTTATGGCCATTTAAAGATGTAGGATTGATTTTCCCAATGAGGTTGAGTCCCCATGTAACAAATGGCTATGGTGTTAACATTGGTTTTAGAGTCTTGGTTGGGGCATGAATCATATTGGTATATTATTGACATTTGTCACACTTCTTTACATATGTAGTTGTATTTGCATCCATCATGGGCCAATAATAACTAGTATGCAAAAACTTTCTGGATAAGACTACCTTGTTATAATGGGCACCACATACTCTTTCATGTACTTCCCATAATGCTAAAGTAGACTATATCAATTTTAAACAATGAAGCAGAGTTCCATCAAAACTACAATGGTAGAGGGTTGATCCAAGTAGAGTATAAAAATTGGTGTGATGGATAAAGGATTTGGTTTGTTTACAGGATAGATCACATGGTATAATTTGGTCATGGAGGCAATTATAAAGGTTTGAATACCAAATATAATTAGGACTAATAATATCACAAATTATGGCAATGATTGAGGGTTCATGAGATGGTGTGACCAAATTCTTGACAAAGAACTAATACTCTTTAGCTTTATCCATTTGTCAAATCAGAGAGTCAATAGTAGCCATGGCATCGGAAGTTCTATTACTATCCATTGGTATATTCTCAAATTAGATATTTATAATTTGTTGTTTAAGAGTGTCAAACATAGCTTTTTAAGGAACTAGCTTGTCATCTTTAGTTTGCAAATGGTTTGTGACTTGATTGATGATTAACTAGGAATCACCATAAATGTTGAGATGAATTATGTTCCATTGTACTACCTATCAAAGTCCTGTAACAAGTGCTTCATACTCAACCATGTTATTTGTGCAAAGAAAACTAATTCTAAAAGACTTAGGAATTAGATCCCCCTGTGGTATAATAAATAAGGGGCCTACCCCTGATCCATGTGCAGTAAATGATCCATCAAAATATAGATTATAATGCTTCTCTTCAAGAGGTATATCAATGATGGTCATGATGGATTCATCAGGAAATTGGAATGTGAGTGGCTCTATGTCTATAAGGGGTGCTTCAACAAGATGATCTACAAGGACCTACCCCTTGATTACCTTTTGATTGACATACTCTATGTCAAATTAAATAAGAAGCATTATCCACTTGGCCATTATACCCTATAAATCTATTTTAGATAGTAGATATTTGAGTGGATCTAATTTTGAAATGACCATGGTCTTATTATTCAACATGTAGTGTCATAATTTTTGAGTTATGAATACCATGGCTAGATAAGCTTTTTCAATAGGTGTATAGTTATGTTCATATATGACCAATGTAAAGCTTAATTATTATATTTCATGTTCTTTTCCTTTGTCATCATGTTGAGCTAGAAGTTAATAAGTACAACAAAATTAGTTTTCCTAGCCTAGGGGGTAATAAAATAGGTGAACTTGCTAGGTAATCTTTTAGCTTCTAGAAAGCTACTTGGTAGTGATTATCTTAATGGAATGAAACTCCCTTATTTATAATATGTGTAAATATATGACATTTATTTGATAACTAAGATATGAAGCATCATAATGACTAGAACTTGTCCTATAAACTACGGATCTACTTCAAATTGGTTGGTAACATCATCTCTAATATAGCTTGGACTTTATCTGGATTGAATTTAATGCCTCTAAAAGACATAATGAAGCCAAGTAATTTTATGGATGTTACTCCAAACACACATTTATTTGGATTCAATCAAACTTTGTACTTACATAGTCTTTCAAATATTTTATATAGCACTGCTATATGGTTGGTCCTAGTCTTTTATTTTCCTAGTCTCTCATCAACATATTATTCAACAATATCATGCATCATATCATGGAATAGGATGTTCATGGATCTTTTATATGGATCTTTGATATGTGGCTTAAGACCAAATGGCATTACCTAATAACAAAATATTCCCCATGGAGTGGTGAGTGTTGTTTTATGTTGTTCTTTTGGTGTTATTATGATATGGTTGTATCTTGAAAAGCCATCAATGAGTGAAAGCATATAATAACCCACTGTGGAGTTGAGGTTCATGTCAATATTAGGAAACAAAATGTCATATTTAGGGAAAGTTTTGTTTATGTCTCAAAAATTAGAACAAATTCTTATTCCTTCAGGTTTTTTGCTAATAGGTACAACATTAGATATCCATTTTGAGTATTAAATAGAGAGAATACATCCTACTTCTAAGAGTTTTTCCAACTCTTTATTTATTAATACAATAATGCAAAGATGCATGTTATGTAACTTTTGCTTAACTAGTTTGGCATCAATATTTACCATAAGGTGATGTAAAACTAAGGTGGGGTCTAAACCTAGCATGTTAAAGTATGCCCATGAAAATATATCTACAAATTATCTCAATAGAGCTGTAAAGACTTCACATTTATCCTTAGTAAGGGATGCACCTAATTTTATCCATTTTGAGTCTGATAGAGTGCCAATGTTTACCTCTATTGTATCCTCAACTAGAAGGGTTGAAACATCTTCTAGGATAGTAGGCAAAAACTTGAACTACTAGGATATATTAGAGATATTTAATATGGTTACCTCTTTAACTTCTCCTATGCATGATGAATCTAAGTTCCCTAAGGGGAGATCTGGCCATGTGATAAAAAAATCAATTTTTTTGAAGAATTTCATCAAACACTTGTTTCTAAAAATTGAAGTTAGATCCATAGGCAAGTTCATCATTGGTGGTCTCCAGAGCTAAATTTGAAGAAGAATGAACACCCCCATTTAATGGTTCCTAAAATAAGTTTTTGCCACTAAATAGACCTTTATCTTTACTTTTTTCTTAGTTAAAAAGTGGCTCAAAGAGGTTTTCACTTGGGGACCTCAATTTTTTATTTATTTGTGTTTGGTTAAGGGTGTTCACCCACTCTCTAAAATAGGCTTCAAGATCTAATGTAATTGAGAATCTTGATTTATGATCTCAAAACAAAATGTTTTCTTTAAGGCCTAAAAAGTCACAAAATGCCTCATCATTTTAAAACTCATCAATCAACAAATTGGATTCTTGTTGGTCCTAATCTATTAGTTGGGGTAGTATAATGATAATGGGTTATGATGAATGGCTAGGATAAGGGTACAAATGGTATTATTATCAAATACGTTAGTCTCAGCTAGGTCACCAAAGGTGAGGCTATGATCAGACTTTATTTCATTCTTGAATTCATCATCACTAGTTGATGGTGATAGAATATGAATAAGATATGTACAGTTACCCCCAAATGGTTTAAATCCAAGCATATAAGGTCTTTTATACTTGGTCATGGAAATTGGCTCCAGTGTTCCTTGTTGATTTAGCTTAAGGCCTCTTCCTTCATAGTCATGATTCTCCATGATCCTATTAGGAATAGGATACTTTTCACTTTTATAACAATCAGCTTGGTTGTCATTATATAACCATGATTCATCCCCTTTAAGAGGGTCCAGTTCTAGGCCAGATGTTGGTACAAACATGACAAGTATTTTATTTTTTCTTTTTTATTACCAATACATATGCCATGTAACTTTAGGTCATCCAAAGATCTTTGGATTCTGAGGATGATTAGCAATATGGAAGGTATCATGGGTCACATATTCTCTTGGGCCATTATCTAAAATGGTGAAATGATTGGAATCTTTAAGAGGTGGCATGTGGGAAAGGAAATCTAGGGTATTAGGATCTATACAATTATCCTCTAGAGGATCAATAAGTATGGTCTTTCCTTTATCCTTCTTGGAACTTAGATTCATGCCATATTGGTAATTATATCTTTTAAACTCAGCCTCGAGATGTTTACAATGTTCATATAGGTGCAAATATCCTAGACTATTTACCTCCATCCTTGAATGGGAGAAATTAATGCATTAGTGCAACACTAAAGGGACTGCATGAATATCATGTAACCAAGGCCTACCCAAAAGCATATTATAGGATAAATCAAGATCAATCACATGGAAAAGTGTATCATGGGTGAAAGGCCCAATGATAATTGGTAGAATAATGGTGCCTTGTGATTCTCTCCCCTAATTATCGTAGGCTTTGATAGTTATCATTTTTGGTTAGAGATCTACCATTATGTACCCAAGAATCTTGATGAGCTTTAGAGACACTATGTTGAGGCTCGATCCATTATCTGTAAGGACATGTTTCACTTTATGCCTATTTATGTAACTTCTATATATAATGGATTATTATGGAGTAGGCCAATGGAAGACATGTCACTTTGGTTAAATGTGACTTGTTGGGCTAGAGTTAGGTGCCCAATCAAATCTTAAAATTTATTAGGGGATATGTCATTAGAAATAGTGGATTAGGTTAATAAATCATTAAAAATGTTCTTGTGGATTATTGATGTTTACAATAAATCTAAAATAGAGATATGGGTTGGTGTCTTCTAGAATTGTTTCACAATATCAAAATTCTTTTATGAGTTAGTGGCAAATGGATTATTATAAGGTGGAATAATTGGTTGGATAATGGGCAAAGTGGCAGATGGTTATAGGCCTAAAATGGTAATCCTTGACCTCCAAGTTATGATTACACAATCAGCATTAGATGTTAGACCATGATTACTAAAAAATGGTAGGAATGGTGTGGGACTAGATAGGATGAGTCTCAGCTATCGATGTACTTGTATGTGGTCATGGGGAAAGGATGAGTCATCAATATAAGGTCTAAAAGTGGAAAACCCTATTTTTTGGTTCACTTATGTGATATCCCAAGTTAAATAAGGATTATCCATGTAATTTGGTTGAGTGGCATTATTTAGCAATGGTCTATATTGATTGGTTCTTAGTCTAGGATTAATGGAGATGGTATTAATTCTACCCCTTACAATATGACCTATAACCCAGTTGTAGTCATATGCAACTGCATGGTAGGTTTTTTGGTCATTACTATTCTAAACTTGGTTTTGTACTTTATTATGATATTATTGTTTTTACTATTGATTTTTCTAGTTTTTTTGGTGCAGCCATTAATTTTTATACTATTGATTTTGTTGTTGCATGGGCTAGTGTTATTGTTAATGTTAATGTTGGTTATTATGTTGTTGTTGGCTGTTATGTTGTTATTGGTTGTTATGTTGAGGAAAGGGGTTCTGATAAATCCCAAGAGCATGATTAGATGTGGAATCACTGTTATCCAATGTTATCTCCCCATTTTATAACATATTCTTTATTAAATACTTGATTGCCACACATCTTCATAAATTATGCCCATTGACCCAATGATATTCATAGAATTCATTTTCATGGTACCAATTAGGATAGGGAATGCCTTGTGGATAATGCTTTGGTATAGGCCAACTAATCAAATTAGTGGAAAATTTTTTATGAAGTATAGACTCAATAGGCTCACTAAGGTCACTAAAGGCACGATGCATAGGTACCATTCTCTTTGGAGGAGGAACTTGCAATGGCAAAGGCTATTATATTTATTGTGTCAGTCTTGGTTTTTATACTTCCAATGTTGGTTGAAGAGGTTGTCAAGTAGGAGTCAATTAAAAAGGTGGTGTAGATGATGTTTTCATCATTTGGACATGATGTGACTCAGTTATTCAATCTCCCACAATATTTATATTGTGGTTAAATTACTTGGGTCTTTCTTAGTTATTAGATTATGCTGGTTGTGATGCTTGCACTTGGATTGGATTTTGGTTTTGGTTATTTCCATGATTGGTACTTTAGTTCTAATAAGTTTAGTTAAGCTTGATGACTCCTTTATTAGTGAGTTCTCACTCAATCAATAATCCTTTATCAATGGTTTATTTAAATGTATGCACACAGTGTAGTTCTAGATGATAGGCTATCTCACTATGTAAGTTTTTATTGAATATAATGACTAATTGTTTATTTCATAAACTATGAGTGAATCAGCTTGTAAGTGCTCTCCATCACTGTAGATAGCTTACAAAACTCTCACTAGCGTTTTTTTTTTGCTTGTATCAAGTCAACCAATGAAATATCATGCTCAAGATTATAGGAAAAATGTTGCACAAACTTCTCAAAAAGATCATTGAAATTAGTTACTTAATTCCTTGTCAACTTTAAGAACCTTTCCAAGGCTTATCTAGCTAAGTTCCTTGGAAAAAATAATAAAAGGTATATATCACTATATGCCACTGTATAGTAGGTGACAAAGAACTCAGTTAAATGGGCTTTGGGGTCACCTTTCCCATTGTATTTATCAAACTTTGGTGGTTCATATCTTGGAGGAAATAGAATTTTTAAGTATTCCATATTGAAAGGATAGGAACACACATCATCTAATTTAAGATTTTTAATCTATTTCCCTGCTTGGATGGTAGCAATTGCATCCTTCATCTGTTGTAACTCTTGCTCTAAGAAACTTGTGGGAATGTTGGCTTGGGTAGATGGTTATGTGGTCATAAGTGTAGTACTTTGACTAGGGTATGATGGGGGAATTTGATATCCATTATATTGGTTGGGAAAATAACTAGGAATATGCATATATGGATTAGTATCTATTTGTTGAAATTACATGTTTGGTTGTATGATATTCTAGTTAGGGTTGGCAATGAAGGTTTGAATTGGAAGATTCTAAGGTTGGGAAAGAAGGGATATAACCATATTGTGCCTATTTTGTTTGGATATGGATCTATTTCTAACTACTCAAACCTTGATATTGAGTGGGAACTTGTGAACCAAGACCCTACCTCTAAATGAGTGGCACATTTTGAACAAAAGGTAATTGTTGACTTGTAGGTACTTGAGAAACATTTAAACCTCCTTGTTACATAAATCCTTGTTGGGAAATAGATTATTTTTTGGGATTAGGAACCTATCACTATCCAACATGAATACATTATTGATTAAACATCAGTTAGTTTTGAATTGGCATGTTTGTATGAGATGAAGAAGGTATGTTTGTTATTACCTAATGAGGTGGAACATTATTTGCATCTTGTTGAGGTGGAAATATGTTTGGCTTCAACAACATGGGTATATTTAATTATTCCTATTATTTTTGAATGCTACTCATTACCTATTGAGTAGGAATAGGATTCATCACATTCTATTGTTGAGGCACGACATTGGTTACTGGTTGACTACCTATTCTTGTTGGTTATGCACTTGATGAAGTAGCTAGTTGAGTATTAGAGTTAAACAATTAAAGTTGGGGAAAAGAAGCTCTCATTCCTATGTTGGTAGATCCACTCATGGTATTAACTAAAAGCACATGTTATTGACTAGTTGTTTTTGCATTAGTACCAACTTGATTTGGATTGAACATTGCTTGTGTATTGTCTACTATATTTTTCTCATTATTCTATGTAGAAGCAGAAGACACTTATTCAATAGTTGGTGTATGTAATAAGTTGTCTACTAAAGTGTTTTGTGATAATGGGTCTATACTTGTCTTGACTAATTAACTCTATTAAAATAGCTATTAAAGGAACTAAGTCAATAAAATGTTTATTTACCATGGTCATCTGATTAAAGTTGCACTCTAGATTTAATTAAGTTTGATATGATACCTGCATTTACTTGAAGTGGTCTTGAATGAGGTTATTTCCTTAATTAGTTATATTAAGATCTTGATATGTGGTTTATACTAGACTCAAAGGATTGCTATAAGAATCATGTTGACTATACAAAATATTGTGAGGCATTCTTACTAGGCTTGGTAAACTGTCATGAGGAAAGTCTACTAGAAACTTGGCCCCTATTTCTATGGATCTAACCAAAATCTCATCTTTTTTCTCCAAAAAATGTCATTCAAAAAAATAAGGATCAAGCATGGAAGGTGCATTAGTAGATAAGAATTGTTGAGGAAATGGTTTTTTATCTATGGGCATCATAGCTAGGTATTGTGTGGTTTGTTCTTAATCCTATTTTGAATATGGTAGCGTATTAGCTAAATAGTTATCAAATGGATCTTGGTTTTGTGCCCATATTTGAGTATTATAAGATGGATAAGGATCAATCTCATAAGAAATATTATCTACGTAGGGGTCTTTCATGATTTATTCTTGTGAAAATACATTACTAATCCCTAGATTGTGCATGAGTCCAATATGGGTGTAGGAATACATGTTGGGATCCATAGTGAATGTTTCACAATAGAAAGGGAAAAGAGTTATACAAAATCTAAAAAGACAATGTCTAAAAGATGATATTCAAACTTGATCTAGATTCATCAAAAGGAAAGAAAGGTGTATGCAATGATTTGTGACAAAACAAGTTAACATTAAGTATCTAATGCCTCATATTTCACACAAAGATGATCAAGTAAATGGACTAAAAATTAAAATGCCAAAATCAAAGGTTGAAATGTTTTAAATCAGTCTAATCTAAGAAATAAATAGTTGTTAGGTCTTTTGGCCAAATACAATGTCAAAATCTAGGCTAAAACAAGGCATGTGCTAAGACTCTTAGCCAAACGACATCAAAATATATACTTTGAAATAAATGATATTTTAATTTAATGGATTTGAAACACTTATAAAAAAACTAGGAATTTGAATCTTGCATATAAATTTGATCATTTAGGTATGAAATATGAAAGAAAAGGCACTTTAAGAAAGTTTATTTTCTCACAAATAATGGCATAAAACTAGACTCGTGTGACAAAAAGGCTAGACAAAGGTGAATGACGTAACTGTGCTAGACAAATATTATCAAAAGGTATACTTGGATTGGCTTGAAAAATGTGTACAAAATTGAAATCTATGCAAGAAGGTCTATGAAACAATGCTTGAAATGATTTTGGGTAACTTAACAATGCTAGACTACTAAAAAGATGTAACCAAATGTTTGTTTCAAAAACTCTCTAAGGAAAATATGGTTTCTCAAAAATTTGGTAGTGTAACACTACCTTTCTTAACTCAAACAACATACATAATTTTAGATTTTTAAAAATATCTCTAAGGGAAAAAGGTATGCATTCAAATGACCTTAAGTGAAAATAGGATGGTAACACAAAATGTTTTGGTGCATAGACTCAAAGTGCAAGCATTTAGCATTAAATGACTTAAGTATATCAAGTGGTGATAATTATTATGAGTCTTAAATGACCATCAACCAAAATTATAAATTGAACCTAAGTTTCTTCAAGTTTAGTTCAAATGGTGAACCCACTTAACATATCAACCCTATGAACTTATGAAGGTGAAATTTTAAATTTAAGTTATAAATAAAGGACTTAAACAATGTTTGGTAGAAGTTTAGACTTAGTTTAAAAACATAACTACACCAAAGTGGATGATAGGACTCCATGTTTTGATGAAATTTGAACAAGGTAAATTGATGATTTATTTGGGCAGCATAATGCCTCTTTGTTCAAAGGAAAATGAGGAATATGTGTTTTGGGTTGGTATCATTTGTTCACACCAAGTTTTGACTTCAACAAGACTTTAATCTAAGATAAAACCAACTAATTAATCACTCTTAGATCCTAAACTAACAAGGTTGCTTTGTATTGTTATAATCCATCAATATACAACATTTGAGAGGCTTTTAGTGTTCATCCAAAAACTAAAATGCACATTATATAGTAGGGTTTTTACACCACCCTTCTCTCAAATGATAGTACTATGACATGGACCTTGAGTCACACCTTATACCAACAATACTTCCATGGAAAGTGGGGATTTATCTAAGATCTATAAGGTTTCTAAGATTTCTAGGAGAATCAATTACACAATGACTTTCACGTCATGATGCAAAATAAAAGCATGTAATTGGGTGTTTGTGACACTTGGATTATTACAAAAAGGTATTTCCCTTTTTATAACCACTATAATCTATTTCTCACTCAATGTAGTGTGATGTCCAAAGTGCAGATACGTCCCATGTGCAACTCCACTAGAAGGTGGTTTAACCACTTAAACCTTTGATCTTAGTGGGAGTGGATGAATTCAGTGCTAGGAGATAAAACCCCTAGTCATATATTCCATAAATAACTCACAGGAGATAATGAAATCCCCTTTACAAGCAAAGATGTAATGAAATGAAAGACATAAAAATAAAGACTTTAGGGTCATTTTCAAGATCACCCAAACTATGACAAGTTTTTGTGGAGTGCTATAGACGAGATTCTTTGTATGATTTGGACAAGGCATGTTTGCAACAAGGATGGTGCTTTTGATTCCAAGGGTTCCCTAAAGGGGAAAAATGGAAGAGCATACATGTGTAAACCTTCTTTTTGCCAATCAAGTTCTAACGAAACAACCATTGAAAACAAAAATTGACAAGTGTGTTCAATTTTAAGCCTTAAATGAAAGATGAGGTGGTGTTCTTTGACCCCTTGGTCTTAAGTTGTAACTTTGAAAGTATAACTATCAAAAATTTATCTTAAGCACCTAAATTTTCCATTAAGCACTAAAACAAAGTTCCTAGTTCATTTTAAAAGCATGCAAAAGATGGTCTAAAACATATTTTATCAAATTCCCAAGCTTGATCCTATAATAAAAAACATTAGAGTATCCTTTATCTTTGAATCTAATTTGAAAATGGAAGGAGAAACTTTGAAATTTGAGGTCTCTATTACAAAATCAAAATTACCCAGTCAATATCCTTGTTTCTTGCAAAATTCCCACTATTAGATTAAAAAACTCATAAAAATGCAATATCACTATTATACAAAATCACTATTCAAAATTATGAAATCGCTACCCAAAAGAGTGATATCATTTCTCAAGACAATATCATTATTTATCAAACATAAAAACATAGAAAAGATGATCTACTACGAAAACACTACATGGAATGATGATATCATAGTTTTATGAAATCATTGCTAAGAGAAATGAAATCATTTCTTCACAGAATGAAATCACTACAAGAAATAATGATATCACTACCCAAAAATATGATATCACTATTCTTAATGATGATATCACTGCTTAGGTCCATGAAATCATTATTTAGAAAATAGCAATTTCATTTACACAAAATTGTGACTATGTAATAATGATATCATTCCAAAGAGTAAAATCGAGGTTTTAGGAACAAAAATGTAGTTATAAAAAGATAAATTTAATTTAAAATTTTTAATCTTGTGTTCCTCTGGGTGTGTCATTATGTGAACTCAAAATTTTATGTAAGAGAGGATGGTTAGTATTGTTTTAGTTCCAAAATGAAAACAAAATGAAATAAACACACTAGTAGAACATCTTTAGGCCTAGTTACTAGGGAAAGCTTAGTTAACAAAACAAAATGGAAACATAACTAAAACATGAAATAAACCTTCCTTCACCTTCCTTATATTCTCCAAAATACTTTTTGTAGTGGTTTGCTTATCTTTGTGCTCATGAAGTCTGCATCAATGGAGGTTTGACTACCTCCATCTCTCCTTAGCACTTTGTGTGGCTTTGGCTTGGCTTGGCTAAATATCTTAGAATTATAACACTAATTTTCATGAATATTTGGAATAAATTCAACATTATAACTTTGGCATGTGAGAGATTAGTGTTATGGCTTTGAGGCTTGTTATTTATAGACTTTTGGAATGGTTTGAGGATCAACCATGACCATCCATCTCAAGATTGAGATGTGTGGTCATGGATAAATCCAAATATTGAATTCATAACACAAATATCCCCATTGATATTTGGGATAGATGGACATTGAATAGGCATGTAAGGGCTTTTTGAGGCATGGGTGGCATGAATCCTGATATTTATGACATTTATGGCCTAGGAATGCCTTCTCAATAAATGAGGTCACTTGATGATGTAAATATTAAATATTCATTTATAAAAACAAGTATTCAACAAGTTTCCAAGGAATTCTTAATTAGGCCCTAATTTGGTTTAATTAACTCTTAAGCATAATTAAGCACTTTGTGCACAAATTACTCAAATTGATCAGAATGCCTTGTTATTGGTCTGAAAGTTGACTAAATTAGAATTGGAAGTTGATGTTAGATGCATTGGATCCATTATCCCATTTAGGATGGTTTCAACACCAAATATCAAAGGCACATGTCTTTTTCAAGAGATTTGATAAAAAAGAGCAATCCAGAGCACTCAGGTGCAAAATTGGCATTTTGACTTGAAATGATCTAATCAAAGTTAGATGGCCCATAAATTACATTACCCCATTTAATGATACTTTGGAAAAAATTGACACTTGAATATATCAATTTCAACTCATTTAATGTGTTTTAGTGTTTTTAAGCCAAGTTGTGCATTTTGGTATACATTGGTCAAAACCCTAGTTGGAGGTTATTAGTGGCCAGATTTAGGTGTCTATAAAATATACATTGATTTTAGAGATATAAATAAGGCCTTCTCTAAATATAAATTTCCTTTGCCAAATATTGGCATGATAATTGACTCCATAGTCAGGTATAAAATGCTTTCACTGATGGATGGATTTTTAGGATATAACTAGATCAAGATTGCACTAGAAGACCAACATAAAACAACATTCACAACTCCATGGGGTATGTTTTTCTATCAGGGTATGTCATTTAGTCTCAAAAATTATGGGGCAACATACCAAAGAGCTATGATTTTATATTTCATTATATGATGTATGACATTGTTAAAGACTACATCAATGACATACTGAGAAAATCAAAGACGAAGGTCAATCATCCAACAACACTATGAAGAATATTTGAGAGACTGCATGAATACAAGGTCAGACTCAATCCTAATAAGTGTGTTTTTGGAGTTAATTCAAGCAATTTTTTAGGATTCAGCATCTCCCATTGAGGCATTGAAGTTAATTTAGCCAAAGTACAAACCATTACCAAGATGCCACCACCTTCCAATTTGAAGTAGATCCATAATTTGTAAGGGAAGATTTAGTCTATCAGATGCTTCATTTCTTAGTTGGCCAATAAAAACCATCTATTTACACACTTATTGAATAAAAGTGTCATGTTTCATTGGGATGAAGAATGACAAAAATATTTTTAGCATTTAAATGACTATCTGGCAAATTTGCCTATTTTGTTTCCACCTATGCAAGGAAAGTTATTCTTACTATATCTATCTTCCATAAACAAATCCCTAGGGGTACTTATAGCTTAGCATGACGATAATGAAAAATAACATGTTATGTACTATCTTAGCCATACACTAGTCATGTATCAACATAATTATACGCCCATAGAAAAATCTTGTTTATATGGTCTTTGTAGCTTAAAAACTATGACATTACATGTTAAACAACAAGACCATAGTTATTTCAAAAGTAGATTTGCTCAAGTATCTACTATCTAAGATAGCTTTACAAGGCCACAAGGCTAAATGGATCATGATTTTGAGTGAATTTGAGATAGAATACATCAATCATAGATTCATCAAAGGATAAGTACTTACAAATCAGCTTACTAAAACTCCTCTATAGATATAAAACCATTGACTTTCTAGTTCCTAGATGAGTCCATTATGACCATTATTGAGACACCTCATGAGGAACAACATTGAAATCTACATTTTGATGGATCATTCATAACACATGGATTAGGGGTAGGCCTATTGTTTATTAAACCACAAGGAGATCTCATCCCTAAATCATTTCATATCATCTTTCCTTGTACTAACAACATGGTTGAATATGGACTCATTGTAAGGCTTCACCAAGTAGTACAATGGAGTATTCAACATCTCAAGGTTTATATTGATTCTTAATTAATTAGCAATCAGGATACAAACCAATTTCAAACCAAGGATGACAAGTTGGTGCCATACAAGGCTATGATCAACACTCTCAAATAACATATTTCTAATGTACAGTTGGAACACATACCAAGGGGTATTAAAAAAATAATAGATGCCATGGCCACCATTGGTTATTTGATCCATCATCTAAATAAGGATAAAAAATATCAATTCCTCATTAAAAATCTTCTAGCACCATCTCCTAAACCTTCAACTATCATAATGATCTATGATATTATTGGTTCCAATTCTATATGGTATTCAAAAAATTATACCTACCTCCATGACCACAATATGCCACCAAACCTATCTTGCAAACAAATTAAGGCCTTTACCCACCAAACCACATAATATACCCTACTTGGACCAACCCTCTGCAACCATAACTTTGATGGAACTCTACTTCACTGTTTAATATCAAAAAAATAACATTAGCATTATGGTAAGTTCATGAAGTAATATGTGGAGCCCACACCAATAGGTCCAACCTATCCAAAAATCTGCTACATACCAAGTATTATTGGCCAATAATAGATGTAGATGAAGTTGCATATATTAAAATGTGTGATAAATGTCAAAGGCATACCAATCTAATTCATTCCCCAACCAAGACTCTAAAACCAATTATTACACCATGTTTGTTTGCTACATGGAGCCTCAATCTCATTGGGAATATTAACCCAACCTCATCTAATGGCCATAAACACATCCTCACTGCTACTAAATATTTCACTAAGTGGGTTGAAGCTATACCCCTCATGTAACTAGAAAGTAAATTTCCAAGTTCATCTTCAACCATCTCACTTGCCATTATGGTATCCCATTTGACATTATATCTGATAATGGTGGATCATTTAAGAATAAGGATGTCAAATCACTATGTGTTGAGTACCACATTAGTCAACATTTTTATACTTCCTATTTCCCATAAGGTAAAAACCAAGTAGAAGCATATAACAAAACCATTATCAATATCCTTAAAAATATTATCAATAATAATGGCCATGATTGCCGCCTCCAAATATTATATGCCTTCTAGGCATACCACACTAATTACCATACCCCAACATGAGCCACTCCATATTCCCTTGTTTATGGTATTAGGGCCATTCTTCCCATTGAGTTTAAGTTACCTTCTTTATGTATTTCACTAAAATATGCTCTAGATGATGAAGCTTACTAAGTAGCTTACCTGTAAGAGCTAGAGTTGATTAAAAATCCATGGCTATATTCAATAGCCTACAAACATACCAGAATAGACTTCATGAAAACTACAATAGGTAGGTCAAACACAGAAAATTTAAGCTTGGTGACCTTGTTCTCAAAGAAAACTAACAAAATACCATGGCCAAGAAGAGATACAAGGGCAAGTTCAAACCTAATTATATATTCCCATATATCATTATTTCTAATTATGTCTCTGAAGCATATAGGTTCACAACACCAGATGGGGATGAACTTGATGAGCCAATGAATATTATACACCCCAAGAATTACTTTGATTGAGAGCTCTAAAGTATTATCTATGATGCCCATTTCAATTTTACCATAATATTAACATATTTATTTGTACCATACTATATACTATTCTATCATATTATTCCTATTGACCAAAGTTGTTTAAACCCTCCATACCCAACCCCTCTAACCTTGGTTCTATTTAATTGGTTCCATGGGAACTTTCATCAAGAAGATTCAAATCAAGTTTTAAGAGTTATTTCAGCATTCTAAATAGAAGATGTATTTTAGAATAGTATGATAGTAGTTTGGCAATTACATCCTTCATTCCTTGTTTTTTTCCATTCATGTACTACTGATTATAATCACCTTTGGAAAATTTTGAGTACCACCATCATGTTATTAATTATAAATACCGATGGGTAAATTAGTAGCATTTACCTATGCCATTATTCACTAATTATAACCACCTATGGGTTAATTAAGAACAACACCTTTATCATTACTTGAAGTACCACCTTGAAAATCCTATGTTGTATTGTGTCATTTAGATACTTTGCCTAGTTTATGAATTTGCTTCCACCTACTCAAATTCCTTCACTGTAAGGCAAAACTATAGTGACTTGAGGTCCTAATGAGAATATGTAGGTAGTGCTCAATTTACATTGAGGTTGAATCAGTCACCCTTTGCCATGATCTCATTATTTTAAAAAAAAATTCAACCACACTCTCACCATTTTATGATTAATCTAAGCCATGATCTTGTCATTTTTTGAGTTGGAATATTTAGTATCTCATCATTCTCGATCAATTTGAGATACATAAAAAATTCTAAAAATATTTGTAAATGATCTAGAAAATCCCAAAAATATTCTAAGTTGACCACTTCTTTGCCTTAAGGATTTTGGGATCCCTTTTTATTTCATAAGAAACCACTTGTCATTTAGTTTCCCCATCCTTAATGGTCTAGCATCCCATGTTCTCTCAATTTTATGAGTCCATTCCCATATTACTCTATAATATCGATCATCTTTTTCTTGTCATCATTTTCTTTAATCCCATCTCCTGGGATAACTAAATTTGTCCTGAAGTTTATATTTGACATTGCATCGATGAAACTATGTACATAACATCCACTTGTCTAGTGCATCTGGAGTCAGCTCAACCACCCCCTTCCTTTTTGTCTATTCCCCCATTTTGTATGTTTATTTTTTTGTCTCCTATAACTTAGGGGTAATGTTCGTCATCTTATTTTTTCTCTATTTGTGTAACATTATGATTAACCATTATTTATGTTTATTTTATTTCATTCACATTATTTTGTTTTGTTCTATATTTATTTTTCATTTATTTGTGTTTCATTTCTTTGTTTGTTTGCCTATTTTTTTTCTTTCTTGTTATGCCTTGATTCAGTCTACATGTGTGCATTGGGTGATCCTTATGCCTTATCCTTGAGTCTATCCATATTCATACATCAACATTATCATCATGGTTATTATCATTAGTAAATTATTTTTAGTTGTTAATTGGATCGTATGTTAGTCCTTATGCATATTTTGGCTAAGTTATCATGGTGTTCTATCATGATGCATACTATCATGTGTTACATTAAAAATCAACTCAGGAAGTCTTACAAGTAATGTGGCCATGATATATCTCCTTGGCACTTGAAAAATTCCAAATCTACTCACATCATTTCCAAATACATACTAATTAAATAACAAAATAATTTTAATCCTTGCTAATTAGGACATGGATCTCCATGCTAGCAGGTTGCCTAAATTCATTTTTTTCCTCTCTCCCCATTTGCCATCATCAGGGTATCAATGACTATCACTACCTCTGGGAAAATCATTGTATGTCATCCCACTTGTGCTACCATTGATTTTAATTTTCTTTGGGTAAATCATTGTGTATTATCCCACCCATACAGTCAGTGATTATACCTGCCTATGAGAACATCATGGTGTTTCAATTTATTTGAAGGTTAATGATTATAACTACCTTTGGTCAAATCATTATCTTTCTTCTACCCAACTAGGGTATGTTTTCATTATGATAATGCTTATAATTGATTTTAGGAAAAGCATTATCTCTATTCATCCAACTCAAGCATATTTTTATCCTTCCAATGATTATAACCATTTATGGACAAACCATTTTTTGCCTTTTAATAATTATAACCACCTTTGGGAAAATCATTCTCTCTTTATCCTTATCCTATTTTCAATGATTATAACTACCTTTGGTTAAATCATTACCTTTTTGGTCCCACCTATGCCGATGATTATAACAACCTATGAGAAAATTATCTTATTTGTTTTCCCAATTGGTGAAACTCTATATGCCATTGATTATAATTTCCTATTGAAAAATTAGTATTTTCAACCCCATTTTATTCTTTTGGTCCCATTATTTCCTTCTTTTGAGGGATCAATCACTGATACTTTTTACCGATTGCTTCTTTAAGGGGGCATATAAAATTCATCCATTGACATTGAAGTCATAAGCATACAAGACCTTTTCATTATTTGAGAATATGTTAATATGATTATAGCTTGAAATGCCTTCCTAAACATAGGCAAATTGTAGACACTTAAAATTGGCCACAACTGGCCTTTGACCGGACTTCAAACTAATTCCTACCAACCATTACAAATTAAGCCTAGAAATAATTAAACATCCCAAATTTACTTATGAATCATTCATCAAAGCTCATAATCATGTTGATACATCCCTAATTGATCTATTATATCATATGCAATAATAACCTCTCACTAATCCATCCCTAATCACCTTAAAACATCATGATTATTAGTTTGGCCTATGGACCTATTAAGTGGGGAACTTACACACTTAATGAAATCTTGAAAGAACTAAAATGATAATCAAAATAAATTAAAAAGATAAACAATATTAAATTCATAGTTTAATTATCCATTTGAAATTAATTAATATCTAAAAAATGAAATTCAAAAATTCAAAATATCCTAGCCTTTCATCATTGCCTTTATGAGTTGTCAATATCTTTGACAATATCTAAAAATATATAATTTGAGATCCATGCCTACTAATTGAAAATCATAATTACTTAACAATTATTAATTATATTGGAGTTAGTTTTAACTCACCAAGGTTTAGTTTGAACCCATTCCAAGCCTAAACTCAACCTTAACTCACCTTGGGTAAGATTTAACAGGTCAAAAATAACATTTACAAAATGATACAAAATATTGATTTCATGATTCAATTTGAAATGAAGCAAAGCAAACATTATAAAGCCAAAAATTTGAATTATCACTTCACCTACCAAGAATTCTATTCATATTCCTATAGGACTCTTGAGCTACACACAAGAAGACAAAATAAATAACTACACCTAGGAATTAGGAAATATTATCTAACTAATATTACATCCCCCCTTAATCCATAGGGGTTGTTGCCAGACCAAGCATTCCTCTAAAATTTTCAAATTTTACTCATCCAATCACCTTTGTGAGGATGTTTGTTGGTTGCTCTGTCATTAGGCAATGTTGGAATTTGACACTGCAATCTTTCACATAGCTCAAAATCAAATGTAATTTGGTATGGGTGTGCTTGGCTTGGTCATCAAAGACTAGATTCTTTGCCATCTATATTTTAGAAGAGTTTTCAACCATGAGAGGTGTTGATGAAGCTTGTTGCTATGATAAATCTAAAAGAACCATTCTAAGCTACAAGATCTCTCTAGTGGCTCTAAAGTGGCCATATATTCTACCTCTATTGAAGAAATTGCTGAAATTGATTTCTTATTGGATTGTTAACTAAAAAATGTTGTTCGCAAATTCATTAGAAAACCTGAGGTGGACCTTCCATCTTCATGATCACCAACATAGTCAAAATCTGAATAACTAACCAGTTTGAAGTCTCCTACCATGGATTATTTAAACCCAAAATGTTATATGCCTTTGAGATATCTAAGGACCCTTTTTTACCCAATGACTCTCCCTATGTTGTTGCATGAATCTTGAGAGGACACCAACTGCATATGTTATATCTAGTTAAGTGGTAGTCATATAAATTAGACTTCCAATGAGTTTTCTGTATTTAGTGGCATCAACCAAATCTATTGAATCTTTAGATGTCAATTTGAGATTATGTTCCATGGGTGTGTTGAGAGGATTACAATCTTCCATTCCAAACTTACTCAGAATGTCACCAATGTACTTCTATTGAGTGTTGAAGAAATACTTTTGTTTTTGAATTACTTTAATAACCAAATAGTAATGAAGATAACCTAAATTAGTCATTTCAAAGCTTTTCATCAACTTTGATTTGAATTTTTTAGTGTACCATTCATTGTTCCTTGTGATGAGTAAATTGTGAACATACACCACCACAAATACAACTATTTTGATGAAAAGAGTTACATATTCAAACTCAAAACATTTGAAGCTCATGTTCATAAGGTGCTCAACTAGTTTTTCATACCATGATCTAGTGTCTTGTTTTAAACCATAAAATGATTTTTCTAGTTTTAACACCTTGTGATCTTGTCTCTTGACTGCAAAACTATTAGGTTGTGTCATGTACATAGTTTCCTTGAGGTCTCCATTCAGAAATGTGGTTTTGACATCTATTTGGTGAACTTTCCATCCATTATGAGCTGTGAGATCTAACATGGTTTGAATGGTAGTCTATTTTACTATAGGTATAAAGGTTTCATTATAGTCAATTACTTTTTTTTTAGCATACCCCTTTGTGACAAGCCTTGCTTTTTTCTTATCAAATGAGTTGTTTACCTTGTATTTTTTATGATAGACCCACTTGTAGCTAATCAATTTGTAACTGTATGATGGATCAACTGGATTCTAAGTCCCATTTTCCACCAGTGAATTATACTCATATTTCATTGCTTTTCTCCAAGAGTCAAGATTTTTATCTTGTTTGAATTTTTTTGGTTTTGAATAAAATGCAACATTGAGTTCCTCTTGAGAATCATCCAATGTGAGCTTTCCAATCATGTCCTAAATTTCATTAATAGAATTGTCTAGTTGAGATGAGGTTGTATGTGCACTTTGAGTGCCTATTTTCCTAATTTCATTAGGCCTCACATCTTTCAGTTTTTGAGTGGCCCACTTAGGCATCTTTTTCTATGTTTCAGGTGCTTTGGGTTCATCCTCTAAAGTTCCTTCACTATTTTCCCTTTGTTTTATTGGCCCCTATTTAATATCTAATGAAGTTTCACTCTCTCCTTCAAGAGGATTTTCAAAATCATGTACAAGAGACAATATAAAACCAATAGGTTTCCAAATTTGTTTCCCATACTCATTGTTTGAAACATTCAAATCACTCTCCTTATAGACATCAAACTTTGAATATTTGTCTAGTCGACTCAATTATTTATTAATATGCTCTTTGTCCTTTGTAGTATCACAAAAGATAACTCCTCTTGTGACAAGAAAATTATTTTCTTTCTCATCATATAGCCTAAATGCCTTGGAGGAATTAGAATATCCCAAATGAATGCATTTTAAATTCCTATGGTCAAATTTGTTTCTTTTCTCCTTTGGAATCAATGCATAACAAGTGGATCAAAAAATCCAAACATGTCGCATTGAAGGGAGGTGACCACACCACATCTCATATAGTGTCTTTGATTTAAGAATTATTGATGTTGATCTTTTACGAAGGTATATTTCTATTTTAGCTCTTCAGCCCAAAAGCGTAGATCTATCCCTTTGAAATACAACATTTCATGAACCATATTCATCATAGTTCTGTTCATTCTTTCAACTAATCTTTTTTGTTATAAAGTGTGAGGAACTATGAGATGGTATTTGATCCCATTTTTTTCAAGATAGGATTCAAACTTCTTTGATGTGAATTCACCACCATTATCTATCCTAAGTGTCTTGATGTGGGCTTGTGCTTTATTTTCAATTAGTGTTTGAAACTTCTTGAAAGTATCAAAGGCTTCTAATTTCTTTTTCAGAAAGTATATCCATGTCATCCTTATTTAGTGATCAATGAATAACATGAAGTACTTATGACCACTAGTGAAGAGGATTTGAAGAGAAAAAAAGTCTAAATGAACAATCTAAAATTTTTTGTTTGCTTTCCATTATGACTTTGAAAATGGTTTTCTTGCATATTTAGCCAAAATGCAGGCTTCACACTTTTCATCTAATTTTTTGGGTAATGTGGGCATGACAACAACACCATATTTTTTCAATACACATATGTTATTATAGTGAGTGTTCCCAAATAGAGCATGCCACAACATGTTTAGAGACATTATATCTTCTACAAGATGAGCATAATTCCTTGAATTTGATGGTTCACCCTTCAGTTTGAATAGTTTCCCTTCCTCATACCTAATCAAGATGATTACATTGTCACTTTTTATCATAATTATGACATCACCATTATCCAACATAATGGAATGGCCTTGTTGCCTTTGAGCACTAGGGATAACAAGTTTTGTTTCAATTGATAAAGGTAGAGAATATTCTCAAGTTTTTAGTTTGGAAGTCTTGGAAACTTGAGTTGAATTGTACCTCTTCCCTATGTTTACAAACTTGATCTATCTATGAGGTATACTAAGCCACAACTTTCTTCAATGTACTTCTCAAATAAGTCTTTTTGGAAAGTCATATGTTGAGTGCTGCCAATATCAAGAACTAAACATCAAACCATGAGGAACTGATCAAGACACTATTTGCTTCATCATCTGTATTAGAAAACACACATTCATTGGTGAATTGGGCTGAGTTTGACTCTTTTGACTATTTCTTTGAATTTTCATCTTTATTTTCATGGTATACTTCAATTTTATCCCATAGGGTCTTGCATTCATGAGTCTCATGGCTACCTTTTCTGTCACACCATTCACAATAGAGGTTCTATTTATCATTCTATTTTTTATTTTAACCACCATGATTTTCACTTTTAAAACCTTCTCCCTTGTACTTGTTCTTATACTTTTTATTGCCTTTATTTTTGGAAAATGTGGCATTTTTTATGTTTTGGGAGAGTTTATTTTGACATATCACACACTTTCACCTATTGTGGTTTTTATTTTCCTTCTAAATGCCTTTTCTCTTTTGGCCATATTTTCAACCAACTAGTCAAATGTGAGAGTCTTCAACTGATTTCTTGCTTGTAGAGACTTAAAATAGGTTGAATAGTTGAGAAGAAGGGATTTCATGAATGTGGTCATATATATGTCAATTTTGACACTTCTTGATTCAACATCATGTTTGATAGCATGCATCTCTGAATCCAATCTCATCACATCACCATCTTTAAGCTCTAGTTGAACAATTTCAACTACAACTAAATGAATTACAACTTTGAATGGGAGTTATATAGGTATTTCAATTTTTTATATGCTTCTCAAGGTGTATTACACCCCTGTATATGATGAAACAATCTCAATCTACTGATGCCCTCATCAAGGCCCAAGCCTTCTAGTTTTGCTGCTTCTATGCTTATATGTCCTTTGTATTCCCTATTGGTTTAGCTATTTGTATTGTCCCATCATAAATATCAAACCATATATCATTGAAGATGACCGTGTTCTCTACTTACCAAGACCATTCTAGCCAATTGTCTTTGCCAGTCAAGGTAGTGCCAACAATGGATTTGATGGAATACATGGTTTTGAGTTTTCTTTGAATTTTTAGAGGTTTTGAATTTTTATTTAACCCAAATTGGTTCCTTATCACTCTAAAATGGTCCCTTTTTCTATATACACAAAGGTACTAAAAAGGATTTGCTTTGTCATTAACACCAGCTTAAAAAGAAAAACTTATACATTAATATACTCATTTTTTAAATTTATTTTTGGATTTACATTTTTTGGCATAAATGAATGGGTAAAAATATTACCTCCCCTTATTTCTCCTTTAAATTCCAAAAATTGGTTGTTATTTTCCAATTTTGCATAGAGTAGCATGTCTCAAAGCAAAGAATTGCTCAAATTTAAATGTTTTTAAATTTAAATTTTTCAAAATTTGAAAGAAACATTTAAAAAGGAATTTGCATTTTAAATTAAAAAAGCATAAAAATATACCTCCTCTCCTTTATCAAATTTTATTTGACTTATTACTATGTTAGAATATATACATGTACGGCCCTCTTGAAAAAAATATTCAAGTCACTATGTAAAAAGACAATAACTCTAATGAAACTCCATGTAACCCAAAATGCCATGCTAGTCTTTGGGATTGCCAAATGTAAACACCTTCAACAAAATATATTATTCTCCATGTAGAAGGGTGAATTTTCATTGCATATTCCATTCAAATGCATCTAGTACTATTATACACACAAAATCTTTTTTAATATAGACTAGATAATGATAGGTTGATGATAGAATTTATGACAAGTTAGTGCAACCAAAATGCCTTGTATGAAATGACAAGATAATGCGTTATAGAGCACCAAACACCACCAAAACATAGTTGAGTAAAATATAAATTGGTTGATAAAGATGCCAATACATAGTAAAATGCACCAAGATAGTGAATTTCACCAATATACAATGAAATACATTGCATGTAGAATAAAGTAGTTGAGAAAACTCTTGGGATTAAATCCCATTAGTCACACTAGAGATAAATGCAACACAAAAAATTTGCATGAAAGTCTATGGGTTACCTTATTCCACCTTTGCAAATGTGAAATGCTTTCATCTGGTCTGCCACACCCTCTATTTTAACTAATTCACCATGCTTGAGGTCTAAAAAATAGAAAAGAATTGAGAAATTTTGTGGAGGTCATAAAACTAAAAGAATAGAGGAGAAATGAAAAATAAATTAATTATAAATCATGCTCTGATACTAATGATAGGCCAGAAATAACATTTATGAAATGACAATAAAATATTGATTTCATGATTCAATTTTCAATGAAGCAAAGTAAACATTATAAAGCCAAAAATGTGACTTATCACTTCACCTACCAAGAATTCCATTCATATTCCTATGAGACTCTTGAGATACACACAAGAAGACAAAATAAAAGAGCAACTATACCTAGGAATTATAAAATAATATCTAACTAATATTACATGAGTTAATTCCTAAGGTTATAAATATAAGGCCATACCTATTCATTTATAAGCTTGGACATTATAGAGTTATTATGAAATATTTACTCCATGAGACTCATGTAAGTAGTGTTACCATGCCAAAATATTAAGCCAAGAAACATCAAGTCCAAGGTGCCAAGGAGATAAGGAGATAATCAACCTCCATTGTCAAAGAATTCTTGATGCACAAGTTGAGAAATCCATTTAACAACTCTATTTTGAGCTCCCAAAGATGGTTACCTAAGGTAGTTATGTCTTTTATGTTTTTATTGTGATTTCATTTAGGTTTTTTTACCTAAGATCTCCCTAGTGTCTACAATAGAGGTTTTAGGATTCTAGTGTGTTCATTTCATTTGTTTCATGAGACTAACATAAGACTAACCTCCCCTCTATGTCAAATTCCTAGCTACATAGGATACATAGAGTAAATATGTCAACAATTGTATCCCAATGGATCTAGTATGATCCTAATATCATTGATGAGGATGTCAAGAGGATCAAAAAAGAATAATGGATTTATAAAACTATTCATGGACTCCCTCCTCAGGCAGAACCAAATATGTAGGAACACATTGGCCTATTTGAGGAAGTAGATATTGAAGATAAAGTTGAGAATACCTGAAGCTCCTTGAACATTAAGTTGTTACTCCCTCTCCTCAGCATACAACTAACATATAGGAGAAATCTTTAAGTATTAGTGGATAAAATAATTTATTCTCCATGTTGCCTCTACCTCCACTAACTACAGTACAACTAATAAGTCTTCTTACTTTCCTCTCTCAAGTATCTATTATTTCTTCTCCTAGGTCACCACATATTGCAACAACACCACTAATGATATTGCCTTAATATCTTTGGAAACCATTTTCACCTCCCATAATTCTCTCATTGGTCACTACCATTCCCACTACACTAACACCTACTATCACTACATTCCCTTCATATCCCACTCCACTTTCTACATGGACAACCCCCATCATTTCTAAACCTCTAATTACTGATAAGATAGATCTTAAGACTCCTCAAATCACACCCCAAAATGTGAAAGTAAAGGATAAACCTGTAGAAGTTACAAGGGAAGAAGGAGATAAAATAAGGTGTTGATAAATATTAGACCTTGTTGAAACATATCATAGTGAAGAAGAAGATAAATGATGGGAAACTGAAGAAGAATGTCTGTCTAAAATAGACATTAAGGAAATAGAATCGTTTAAGGAAGATGAATAAGATGAATGGATGACCAAATAAAATACTCAATTTGGAGGGATTGAGATTATAGGGGAATCTAAGAAAGTTGATTAGGGAAGGGTTATCTTAGTGGACACCGAGTTATTGTTAGATAAAGAAAGAGATATAGAAACTAAAATCCTTAGAACAAGGGCCATCATCAACTACCCCCCATTCTCTCCATCTAAAGCTACCATGGTGACAACTATATTAATAATTTCACTAGTTATCTCCTCCTAGAGTGTAAGTACATAGGTTCCTCATTATTTGATAACTTCTTCAATTGATGCTACTAAAATTGATGTAGTAGGAAATACTAATTCTTTGTATTCTTTAAGCCTAATAAATAATCCCTAGGTAGTCACAATGGCTATTTTGCCAATTACATTTTAGTTTCATGCAATTTCAGATTTTCCTCCACTTATCTAGCCTACTAAGAGTCCTTTTACTATGGATTTTACAACTGAGTTTGCTTACATATTTATCATTAGTTACATCTAAAATTTTCTTAGTACCTTAATGACACACTCATTCTTTAGTGGAACTAGTCCCTAGTCCCCTGGGAAATCAAATAAACTATATTTTGAAAGTATAGTATCCACCTCCATTTTTGAAATATAGTCCACACCCATAGGTTATCTACATAGTTGGTAATGCCTATTGGCCAAGTTGCCCAGACAAATTCCCTAATAATTTTAATTTTAATGTATTTAAACTAAGTATATCATAGATACCCCATCATATATTAAAGTTATTGGATGGAAGAATGATATATCTCCTTTCCCTCAATTGAATACATCTTATCCTACAATAATTCACCCTTCAGGACAATCTTCTTCTTTGTACTCCTGCAGTCACATAGTAAGCTAAGCAACAAATTACATTGAATTTACCTTCATGGATTCAACAACTGCAACAAGAGGAAGAAGGTATAAAATACCTAGTGATCAATGATCAACAAAAAATAGTATTCCATTTTGATAGGCAAACCAATACCTTAAGGAAGGACAATAGGAATTCTATGGTTGTAGAGGGAAGACAAGTCAAATTGAAACATAGAGAAGATATATTTTCTTTGACAAGAAAAATAAAAACAAATCTATCAAACTTGGATCAATATAGGGAAGATTCGTATAGTTTTTTAGATGATATTAGGGGTATAATAAATTATATGTTTAAGAGATATGACTAGTGTATATATAGGACACAAGAGAGGAACATTATTCAAACTCTAAAAGATAATATAAATAATGTATATGGTCTAGCTAAAATGTTATATGACACTACTTAGTTAATAAGGTTTTCAAAGGCTACATCTTAGCCTAAGTGGGGGTATATACTTAAATTATTCAATAAAATTAATTATATGGATGGAAGGCTCCATTTCCTTAGCCAAACAATAAGGAATATGGCATATGCCCATTTGAACATAATAACAACACCAAAGGCTACATGGGCCTAGAATTACATGGCCATTAAGAGGGATATCTTAGTTGACTAGAATTAAGAGATGAAAACTTTAGTGTTATAGTTTAAAATTAAATATAGAGAGGTTCTCTCATTGGTTAGGCTCTCCTAGGATTTGATAGCTCTGACAGGTTTGGGAGACTAAAACATCTAAAAGTTTAGACATGTGGCATTTCTTCATTGATCAACTCTCCTCTAAAATTTTAGTAAAAATAATAAGTTAAAATAATGCCATAAAATCAATTAAAATCTTACATACTCATTATTAAAGCCTCTTGAAATGCCAATTAGGACTCCATGTGACTAATACTTCAAGAAAACCAACATGAGTCCAAATCTGTGAAAAACATAGTTAGTGTAATTAAATATTCTAAGTATGAAAACCCTTTTGTTATATTAGAATGATATAAGGATTAGATTATGTTTATACTTATAATAATACAATAAATTTATCATTATTATAAACATTGTTAAACATTTGAGAGATCAAGGCAGAATAGAGGTTTGAATATTATCAAGATCCAAGGCTGACTAAAAAGGGATTAAAACTAGGAATTAACTAAGTTAATAGTTTTTAGAGGGATCCCCAACTTCTCCAAAGAATGGGTTTGTGTTGGACACAACATATTCTACAAAAATTAAGACTATTGAATTCTTAATTGATAATGACATTCTTATCTTTTTCAAAATAAGCATTCACCCATTCTACGTAAGCCAATAATATTCTAAGCATTTCACAAGAATTGATCATATTATGCCCCAATATACACATATCTAGTATGATAAGAACATTATAAATTAAGAATCCAATATTTATATTTTGTGGAGAATGTGAACATGAAAATTTTACACAAGCTAATACTATTAGATTTATTAGTTGATAATGTTTTTATCTAATGTTTATTTTACATATGTCTAGTATATTAATAATATTTTATCATTTCATTATGACACTTTTTAGTAATGTAATCATGAATATTCATGTGTATTTCCAATCTAGATAAGGGTTTAAATTATGGCACAATTTTCCCATTTTATTTAATCCTATAACAGCATACTTATCCACCATAATTTCTATCCTAAGCAATAAAATTCTCTATCCTGCATGTCAAGATCCATATTTGGTCCATCACTCAATGATAAGTGATCATTTAATTATCAAGTGTGAATTTCATATAATGTAACATTATTCAAATATGTCATATTAGTATGGAGGATGTCATGACAAGATGATATGGGTTCCAAAGCAAGTAATCAAGGAAATGTAATAATCATCGGTATATTATGAGGAAATTAAAAAGGATATATTAATTAGTGGATATAACATCTATAACCATTTCAATTACACCTCTCTCAGCATATAATCTAAAAACCTATGTAAATTTTCCTAAGATAACCAGAAACCACATTTTCTACAAGAATAACACTTAGATGATATGAGAGAAAATGTGGTCAAAAGAGAACCCACAAACCTCATGTCATTAAGGAGAAGACAAAAAATTGCAAATATTTTTTGAAATGTAGGATGGCTTGGTTATTTTAATAAGTTAATATAATTTGATGATGCAATTACCTAGGAGTTTACATAAACTTTCATGTATGATGTAATCACTATTAGAGGACTACAAGTGAAGGTTATTGAAGAGTTGCTAGAAGAGGTAACCACTCTACCTCATAAAAGGGAAGTTTGGCATAAGAAGCCCAAAGCTACTATAAATAGAGCTCTATTTTTCAAATATGGAGAGAATTTGGAATCCTCAAATAGAGTTACACTTCATTCTTTATTTCCCTAACTTTGGGTAGAAGTTTCCCTCTACATTGTTAAGTACTTAACTTGTGAGGGTAGGTATTCAATATTTTGTTGAGGTGTGGAGCTAAAAGCTTCACCAAATGAGCAAATTGCAAGTTGCAGGAATTACACAGTCACCAGCATCGGTCAGGAGCAACCGACGTCAATCAGGGGTTGACTAGGAGATGCTGGTGTCGGTCATGTATTGGCTGACGTCGGTCACAGGCAGACAAGCAGGGACTGATGTTGGTCACCTGTGCATCCAGAATCTATTTTCGTGGATAGAACATAATGTTTGCATGGTAGGATTAAGTGTTAGTCTTAAGTCCACATCTCTATCTTTAGTAGGACTGTTTTGAGCCCTTGATTAGGAGGTGCATCTAATGGTTGTAATTGTATGCTCATGATCCCTAAAGTTATATAATAGGGATAGATCTTCATAGCTTATTGTAATGTGTAAGAGTAATAGTACAAGAATTGTATATGTGTATCAATCCAAGTTGTTGGAGTTGATTGTAATTGAGAGAGAGAAATCTTGAGGGAAAGAGATCTAGAAAGAGATCTGTACATCTGAGAGAGGTGTGGAAGAAAAGAATTTTCTTCAATTGTATTCCTTCTGTAAAGAGTTTAATACAAGTTTTCAGGGTGGTTTCTTGTATCTCTTATTGTTTGCTATTTTCTGATTCTAGTTACTTATCTTTCTGGTTTAATTCTGTATTTAGTTACTTTCACATAGTAATAAAGATTGTTGGTTGATCCCCAACAAGTGGTATCATAGCTCAGGTTGACTAACAGGTGTTTCAAATCTAGTTAGTGTGTATTGATTACAGGTTACTCACAGGGATTTTTGTTTGAGTGGGAGAAGCAATGGTAGAAGAAATTAAATTGAGAATGGAGAAGTTCAATGGCAAGAATTACCAATTATGGAGAATGTAGATAGAGGATTATCTGTATCAAAAAAATCTATACTTACCGTTAGGTGGAGTTTCAAGGAAGCCCACAGACATGGAAGATGAAGAATGGGAAGTTCTTGATAGAAAGGCTCTTGGATCTATAAGATTGAGTCTAGCATCTACTATGATATCTAATTTATCATAGGCAAAGTCAACGGTATATTTAATGACTACTTTAGCAAATTTATATGAAAAACCCTCAGCTTTAAATAAGGTATATCTTATGAAGTAGTTATTTAATTTGCAAATGTAGGAAGGTGGATCTGTATCTAATCATCTTAATGATTTCCATGGAATTGTAAATCAATTAAATTCAGTCAAAATAGTGTTTGATGATGAAATTAAAGCTCTATTAATCTTATGCTCTTTACCTAAGAGCTGGCATAGCTTGGTAATGGTAGTTAGTAATACTACATCTGCTTCAAATATTTTAAAAGTAGATGATGTTGTTAGTGTAATCTTAAATGAAGAAATTCACAGGAAAAGCACAGAGGAAACATCAGGGAACGCTTTAAGTTTTGAGAGCAGGGGAAGGCAAAAAGAGAAGAGCAAGAAAGGGAGATCAAGGTCTAAGTCAAAGATGAGAGGTAGATCCAAATCCAGAAATGGTAGGAATCCACAATGTTGGAATTGTGGAAAGATAGGGCACATAAGCAAAGATTGCTAGTCAAAACCTAAAGAGGACAATCAGCATGAAGGTAAAGAAGAAGCAAAAGTTTCAGGTATTACACAAGATGCTCTTATATTCTCTTTGCATAATAATATAGAATCTTGGGTTTTAGATTCTAGTGCCTCTTTTCATGCTACCCCAAATAGAGAATATTTTAGTGACTATGTCCATGGAGATTTTGGAATAGTTTATTTAGGGGATGATGAGCCTTGTAAGATTGTTGGCAAAGGAAAAGTGCAGCTGAAAATGCAAAATGGCAACACATGGGTGTTGAGAGATGTCATGCATGTTCCCAGCCTGAAGAGGAATCTGATTTCTACAGGAAAGTTAGGGGATGAGGGTTGTACATTAACTCTCACAGCTGAATCTTGGAAGGTGACCAAGGGTGCACTTGTATTGGCCAGAGGTAAGAGAGTAGGTACTCTATATTTATGTAATTATATTACTGATAATTCTCCTTCTATATTATCTACTTCAGATGTAGATGCAAAGTTGTGGCATCAAAGGCTTGGCCACATGAGTGAGAAGGGAATGTCTATTCTTAAGTCATAAGGTAAGCTTTCAGATTTGAAAAGCATAGATCTGGATTTTTGTGAGCACTATGTTTTTGGAAAATAGAATACGGTGAGTTTTCTCAAGATTGGGTCAACAAAGAAGAAGCACAAATTGGAGATTGTTCACACAGACATGTGGGGGCCAGCTCAAGTTTCTTCTATTAGAGGATCATGGTACTATGTTTTTTTCATAGATGATGCTACAAGAAAGGTATGGCTCTATTGTATAAAGAAGAAATCTAATGTTTTTGACACTTTTAAGATTTGGAAAGCTATGGTTGAGAATGAAACAGGTAGGAAATTGAAGTGCCTGAGATCTGACAGTGGTGGTGAGTTTTGCAGCCACAAGTTCAACTGGTATTGTTATATGCATGGAATACACAGGCAAAGGATGGTTCCAAGGACACCTCAGCAAAATGGAGTTACTAAAAGGATGAACAGAACAATAATGGAGTGTGCAAGGTGTATGAGATTACATGTTGGTTTTCCCTTAGAGTTTTGGGCAGAAGCTGTGGATACTGTAGTGTACTTGATTAACAGAGGACCCTCTATAGCTCTAGATGGTGGAATTCCAAACGAGGCATGGATAGGTAAAAAGGTAAATCTTTCAATTTTAAGAGTTTTTGGTTCTGAAGCTTTTGTGCATGTTGATAAGGAAAATAGAAAGAAGCTAGATGCTAAGTCTATGAGGTGCACATTTATTAGTTATGGCTCTGATGATTTTAGATTCTGATTTTGGAATCTAGGAACTAACAAAATAATTAGGAGCCGTGATGTTATTTTTAATGAAAAAGTGATGTATAGTGATTAGCTTAAGAAGCTGAAGAATTTTGAGCAGAGCAATGGAGAATTGGATGAGGTGACAGTCCAAAATGAGCTCGCGAGAAAGAACAATCATAGACAGTAAAACATAGAGACTGACGTCGGTCAGTCAGAAACTGACGTCGGTAATATAGGAATTGATGTCGATCATACAGTGACTGATGTCAGCCAGGAAGGAACCAATGTCAATCAGAGAGAATCGATGTCAGCCAGTAATAGGTCTGGAAGTGGTCGAGGTTGATCACTGTCAAAGAATTTGGTAGACAGCGTGTTGTGAATGAGTCTTAGACACCTATCAGGAGGTCAAAAAGGGTAAGTAAACCTCCAATTCGATATTCCCCTTCATTATTCTATTTATTGCTTACTAATGGTGGAGAACCAGAGAGTTTTGATGAAGCAATACAGGTGGAATCCAAGAATCAGTGGGAGCTAGGCATGAATGAGGAAATTGATTCCTTGAGAGAGAACCAAACATGTGATTTGGTTGAGTTGCCAGTAGGAAAGAAGACACTGAAGAATAGATGGATCTATAGATTGAAAGAAGGTGAGAATGGACAGATGAGATATAAGGCCAGGTTGGTAGTGAAAGGATTTGCACAAAAACTAGGTATTGATTTTGGTGAGATTTTTTCTCCTATAGTTAAAATGACTTCTATAAAGGCTGTATTGTCTTTAGTTGCTATTGAGGATTTGCATCTTGAGTAGCTTGATGTTAAGACAGCATTTCTTCATGGATATTTGGATGAATAAATATATATGGATCAGCTGGAAGGATTTGAGGTCAAAGGTAAGGAGAAGTTAGTGTACAGATTGAAGAAAAGCTTGTATGGTCTCAAGCAAGCTCCTAGACAATGGTATCTGAGATTTGACAGGTTTATGACTGAGCATGGCTATATTAGGTGTCAATCTGACCATTGTGTGTATTTTAAGAGATTGGATAATGGTAGACATATTATCTTGTTGTTGTATGTAGATGATATGTTGGTTGAAGGATCACACATGCAGGATATCTCTGAGCTTAAGGTGAAATTAGCTCACACATTTTCCATGAAGGATTTGGGAGTAGCAAAGAAAATCCTTGGCATGAGCATTAAGAGAGACAGGAAAAATCACAGGTTGATTTTGTCTCAAGAGGTTTATGTGAACAAGGTGTTGAAATGGTTCAATATGCAGGATGCAAAACTGATAAGCACACCTTTGGCTGGACATTTTAAATTGAGTAAAGAACAGTGTCCTAATTCACATGATGAGGTAGAGTACATGAGTAGATTTCCATATGATTTCACAGTAGGGAGCTTAATGTATGCAATGGTATGTACTAGATTAGATATTACCCAAGCAGTGGGAGTTGTAAGTAAGTATATGGCCAATCCAGGGAAGGAGCATTGCAAAACAGTTTAGTGGATCCTTAGATATCTGAGAGGGACCAACAGTAGGCATTTGTGCTATGGTGGGTCTAACACTTCTCTACATGGTTATGTAAATTCAGATATGGCAGGTGATTTAGATGGAAAAAGAAGCACCACAGGGTATGTTTTCACTATTGGTGGAATGGCAGTTAGCTGGATTTCAAAGTTGTAGAAGGTTGTTGCCTTGTCAACTACAGAAGCAAAATATATTGCAATCACAGAGGCTAGTAAAGAGATGATATGGATGACACGGTTCATGGAAGAGCTAGGAAAGGAGCAAGAGAGTTGTAGATTATACAGTGATAGTTAGAGTGCAATTCATTTGGCTAAGAATTCAGCCTTTCATTCAAGAACCAAGCATATACAACTTAGGTACCATTTCATTAGACAGGTATTGGAGGATGGTGAGTTGAAGTTGGAAAAGATCCATACAGATAAGAACCCTGCTGATATGTTAACCAAGCCGGTAACAAAAGAGAAGTTGAATCTTCATTCAACTTTTGTAGGTCTTCATGATTGAGTTTGAAGATGGAGGAGCTAGAAGATGTTGTTGTATAGGTACTGGTGCAGCTATTTATCTCCAAGTGGGAGATTGTTGAGGTGTGGAGCTAAAAGCTTCACCAAATGAGCAAGTTGCAGGTTGTAGGAATTACATAGTCACCGGCATCGGTCAGGAGCGACTGACATCGGTCAGGGGTCGACTAGGATATGCCAGCTTCGGTCATGTATTAGCCGACGTCGGTCACAGGCAGACAGGCAAGGACCGATGTCAGTCACCTGTGCATCCAGAATCTATTTTTGTGGATAGAACAGAATGTTTGCATGGTAGGATTAAGTGTTAGTCTTAAGTTTGCATCTCTATCTTAACTAGGACTGTTTTGAGCCCTTTATTAGGAGGTGCATCTAATGGTTGTAATTGTATGCTCATGATCCCTAAAGTTATATAATAGGGATAGATCTTCATAGCTTATTGTAATGTGTAAGAGTAATAGTACAAGAATTGTATATGTGTATCAATCCAGGTTGTTGGAGTTGATTGTAATTGAGAGAGAGAACTCTTGAGGGAAAGAGATTTGGAAAGAGATCTGTACATTTGAGAGAGGTGTGGAAGAAAAGAAGTTTCTTTAATTGTATTCCTTCTATAAAGAGTTTAATACAAGTTTTCAGGGTCGTTTCTTGCATCTCTTATTGTTTTCTATTTTCTGATTCTAGTTACTTATCTTTCTGGTTTAATTTCACATTTAGTTGCTTTCACATAGTAATCAAGATTGTTGGTTGATCCCCAACATATTTCATGCAATACACTTCAAGATCCTTAATCATCTTAGGCATGGGATAAGGTTTAATGTATCGAAATTTCAATTAAATATGTTGATAAGGATTGAAAAAGAGTAATAAAATGTGAAGCCAACATATTTGTCCCATCACAATTTTTTATTCCTAAAACTCTCACTTTAGGTTAAACAACCTCTATGGGAATCTTTAGAGGCGTGGGACTAAATTGCGGTTTGTAAAGAAACCTCTAATATTTTAGAAGTTGAATCTTAAATTAATCTTGGGGATGAAAATGGATAAGATAAAAATGCAAATATAATTGAAATAAAAATAAGGCAATGCACTAAGAGATTTAAATCATTAACCTATAATTGCATAAAATAGATTGAATCTTCAAACACTATAGACTATAAAGGAGCATAAAGCATGAATTAAGGTATATGATGCAATAAATGATTAATATTATAGAATTAGAAGAAAGGGAATAATAAGAAAAGATAAATATTCACTCAAATTGACATAAAACACCACATCCTCTTTATTTTTAGGTGGAGAATAGAATACATAAGTCCCACAGGGCACAATAGAAAACATACAATCACACTTGTGAGGGGCACCTTCTAAAGACATAGAATGAAAAAATTACTAGCTACTACTCCTCCTATTCTATTACAAATGGATGTTTTCAAAATAGAAAAAATACAAAGTTAATGATAACTAATTCATTTCAAAAGGGATGAGCCTAGAATATATAGGAAAAATAGCTTCTCTTAGGGGTGACACCTAGAAATCCTAACACTCATGCATATGATGATGCCATTACAACTGAATAAAAGACTTAGGCTCATGATTATAGTTATCCTTTAGATCTTATATATGGCACAACTACATTGTCTTGTTATGGTCATGACGCTCAGGAGGAGTGTAGTGATGCCATGTGTCCATTCTTAGATCCACATCTAATATGCCATTGGAGATGGATTTTTGCTTACTCTAGCCAATGGCACAACTCCTAAATCTAATAGGAAATGTTTTCCTTCAACAAGTGATATGTCACCATGGGGAATGGATCATCTCCTCCTTTTTATAAATGCATGGTGGGTCCCCTTCTTTTTCTTTGTTGGCTAATGGCATTGCTCAGAGGCTTGTCCAAAATAAATTGCTCTTGGATAAGTTTCATGATTCCACATGTCAAGTAAATAATTATTTAGGGGAAGTTTGTCACTTATTTGTAAAAATAAGTGCAAAGGCACCACATGGAGAAACCACATTTCCCTTGATAACTACTCAGTGGGTCCCACCCATCACCCTATTAGCTAATGGTGTTGATCGGAGTTCTAACCAAAATGAAATAGCCTTGGATGAACATTGAGTCACCATGTGTCAAGCTGGCACTGCTTTGAGATGAACCAAGGACTTCTTTATTTTGAAGAAGCACCAACTTACCAAATGTTAGAAGTGAAGGGAGGCCAATACTTAGGCAAAATATACAAAAGGGGGGGCCAAGAAAGGAAGAGGATGAAATGCAACTACTAAATACGTTGAGTGAGATCAAAACCAAACATGAGATACTCAAGATAATTAAAAGGGTGGATTCTTATCCATAGTTCCTGGTGACTCATAAGGGTATCCACCTTCGAATGAAAGAACCCAAAACTCTGGTATGCAGACCAATCAAGTAAAAATTTTCAAAATAGAAGGAATGTCTATGAACCTACAAATTTTGAAGAGCTACCTAGAAGGGCACCCACTGTTCCTCCTTGGGTTGGGCCTTCTTTTTGAGAGCCTTAGAGGCTTTATTTAGGTGGATAATAACCTTGAAGGATGTGTTCCCCAAACCCTATACTACCACCAATGTTTGAAATTCTAGATAGGCAAATGGCTACAATATTTTATCCACTTTAAAAACACTAAGTAATTTACTAAGAGTTATAAAAATGGTTTAGCCATTCTATTTCTACTCTAGCAGTGCTTTGATTTGGTCCTCTATTAGGATGTTATTATCTTCCAAGAATGGGGAGGGGACTTCCAATTAGATTAGTTATTCAATGTGTCACTGTCTATCTTGGAAAACTTTTTCTAAGGAATTAAGGAATGTCTTACACTTAGTAGCTACCTTGTTGTAGCCTAGAAATTCATTAACCTTTACTACCTCTTGCCTCTAGTCAGCCACTCCTACTGCTTATAGTGTTTCATCCAAATTGATGTAAAGATTTTGAATAAGGAGTTGTGCATACTATAACTTGTGGGTTATAAAGGTAATGACCTAGGTTATGGACACACTTACTTGGGATATTAGTTTATATGAATCTACGATGAAGATAATTGCTAGCTTTAGCTTTGACATTATTTTTTTGATCCTCTCTCAGTAGGATACTTATAGTTGTTGAATCATTGGGAGGATATACATGCTATATGATTAGGTGATGAGGTCAATCTTCAATTACATGATTTCTTGGTCCTTGATCAAGGACTCCTGCTATGCATGATACTACAATTTTTTAAAATCCCAATTAGAATCCAAGACCTTCTGATGGATCTATCCTAGTTTAGTCTCTTTCTCCTACATCTTGGTTTCCATGGTCTCCCTTAGATTATCTTCCACCTAGAAAATCTCATGAGAGATGTGTCTCTAAAGGTTGAACCTTATTTCATTGAGTTTTGTGTCTTTGAATTTAGCCTTAGCATTGAGGTTGTCAACCATAACCTTTACCTTAGTGAGTTCTAGCTTGGTATTCTCTAGCTATTAGGTCACTTTGATGTATTGTATAGTCACAAACTTCTTTGTTTCCTCCATCATCTTGACCCTCTCAGTGCATTTGGCCTAGCTGAGGTTGAGGTTGACATCTTGTATTATGTAGTCTCTTGACTATATCTGATCTTAGGGCTTGACTATTTGAGGGGTCATGTATGCAATCATGAATGATTATTGTGTAGGTTCAAAGAATGACTGCATGTGAGTAACTACTAGGGACTTGGCCTATTTCCCCTTCCCCTTTTCTATTTGAGCCTTTTGGGCCCTTCTCACTATGTCCATCTACTGATGGTATTACTCTAGTGACTTAATGTTTTCCCCTACAAAGGGGATTCCTTAAGGTAGTGCAAATGGAATGGTCACTTTATATTGTGAAGCAGTGGATGTTATTCCTCTGGATGTGAATAGATGAAGGGTGAGGGATGTGAACTAGGAATTTGACTCAAGAGAGGATGGTTTGTATCATGTTTGTTTCAAAATGAAAATAAAATGAAAGAAACACACTAACTAGCATAACATCTCTAAGATTAAACACGAGGGAGAGATTAGTTAACAAACATGAATAAAACACACAATTAAAATGCAAAAAAAACCCTCTTTTACCTTCTGTGCATGCTCCAAAATGCTTGTTGTATTGGCTTGCTCAGCTTTGTGCTCATGAAATCCTTAGAAATGGAAGCTTGGCTACCTCTATCTCTCCTTGACACATTTGGCTTGGCTTGAAATCAATTTTTCATGATAACACTAGCTGAATGAAGCTTTGTAATCAATTATTCATTATAACTTTACATAATCATGTCTTAGAAATGATGTTCATGGCCTCTCTATTTATAGATTTTTGAGAATGTCTAAAATCAACCTGAACCATCGATCATGAGATTGAGATGTATGGTTGAGGATTAATTTAATTTTTGTATTTAAGTTTATAATTATCCTCATCATGATATTGGAAAAAGGGGTAATTAAGAGGCATGGAGGACATCATGGAAGGCATTGATGAGGTATGAAGGGCATGAATCCTGATATTTATGGCATTTATGGCCTAGGGATCTCTTCCAAAGAAATGAGGTCACCTAATGATGTAGATATTCAATATTCCTTTCTAAAAACAAGGTATTCAAAAATTTTCCATGTATTTATTGATTAAGCTCTAATTTGGTTTAATTAGCTCTTAAACATGATTAAGCACTTTGTGCACAAATTACTCAAATTGATCATAATGCCTTGTTATTGGTCCAAAATTCAACTAGATTGGAATTGGAAGTTAATGTCAGATGAATTGGAATCATATTCCCATTTAGGATGTTTCCAACAACAAATAATGAAGGCACATGTCTTGTGCAAGAGATTTGATAGGAAAGATCAATCTAGAACACCTAGGTGTAAAATTGGCATTTTGACTCAAAATGATCTGATCAAAGTTAGTTAGCCCATAAATTACATTACCCTATTTAGGGATACCATAGCCAAAATCAGCACTTGAATATGTCAGTTTCACATCATTTAGCATGTTTAAGTTTTTTTAGGCCAAATTGTGCATTTTGGGTGGAAATTGGCCAAAAGCCTGATTAGAGATTATTGGTGGCTAGATTTAGGTGTCTATAGTTTGCCCCTATTTGGGAAGGCATTAAAAGCTATAAGCATAGTAGCATTTTCTCAAAGAATGAAAAGGTTATGTATGCCAACAATTACAATGATGATAAACTAAATGTATGATGTCCCCTTGAGGGAACGTTTGGCACAAACAAGTTGATAAATAGTCCCTTGATAAGAAGCAAAATGAGGGGACCAAGGAAAGGAAATATGATGGGGTGAAAACGTAATGATTTTGAAAAGGTACTCAAAATCATTAAAAATGCAAGTGGGATGGTGTACAATGGTTTACCCAAATGTGGTTATAAGCATTATATCCTGATAGTGGCAACGTGGTATGATAATATAATGATTTTCCCAAAGGTGGTTATAATCATTAAGAAGATGGAGTTACCCCAGTTAGGATTAAAAAATAACAACATGCCCCTATATGGGCAGAAAAAGTAAAGTGGTGATAACATAATGATTTTTCCAAAGGTGGTTATAATCATTGAGAAATACAGGTGGGATGGTGTGCAATGATTTGCCCATAGGTGGTTATAATCATTGGACATTGAGTATGAAAAACATGATAAACTTGGTTGATGATGATGATAACTTAACATAGAGGGTAATGATGAATTGACACAACCTACTAGTAGGGAGATGCTCGTCTGAACTAATAAAAGTTGAAATTCTTTCATGGTTAATTAATCTATTTGGGATATGATTAGGATTAAATTGAGATTTCAGTGTTGAAGAGATGTTTATGCTACCATTTATAAATAGACTTCTTAAATATGAGGTTTATTGTGGCACGTGTTGGTAGGCATCATGGTATAGCATCATGAGGACTTAGACAAAATATGCATAAAGACTAACTCCTATAATCCAATACTCAATAGAAAACAATGCACCAATGATAGAAACCATGATGAAAATGTAATAATATGAATATGGATAGATTCAAGTGTAAGTGTGGGAAAGGAATCACCCAAGGAACACACATAAACTAAATCAAGGCAATAGTGTTGAAAGTAAACAAACAAGCACACAAACAAAATAATAAAGAAACAAATAAAGAAACACTCAATATAAACCATATGAATATTTCCCCTAAATAATAGGTGAAAACTTAACAAATAATCAAAATTGGGGAATAAAATAAAAGGAAGGGGGTGGCTGAGTTGTCTCCATATGCACTAGGTAAATAGATAATGTCTACATAGTTCCATGGATGTAATATCTAATAAAAAACTTCAAGCCAAATGTAATTCTCACAGGGAATGGGAAGAATGTGATAACTAATGAAAACAAATAGAATGGATGTGATAAAGGAAGAGGAATGGTCTTGGAAAATGGCAAGTGTGTGAGAGAAAAGGCCACAAAGGATGGGGAAACTAAGTGACAAGTGGTTTTCTTATAACTTAGTAAGGGTTCCCAGAATCCTTAAGGAAAAGAAGTGGTCAAATATTTTTGGTTTTTTCTAATGATTTTAAAAATGTTTTTGTAATTTTGGAAGTATCTCAACTTGATCAAGAATGATGAGACACTAAATGATTCAATCTCACAAAATGGTGAGAGCGTTCAAACTTAGGTTTCTCACAAAATGATGAGAGAATTATGAAAAGGGTGACTGAGTTGACCTCAACAAGTATCAAGCACTACCTACATAGTCCCAGAGTAGGACCTCAAGTAACTATAGTTATACCCTATAATAGAGGGATTTGACTAGTGTAGCAGTAAATTCAAAGAAAACAAGCATAATTGGTAAAAAGGAAAAATACAACATAGGAAGTGACAAGTTGGTATGTCAAGACTTAATAAAAAAATGTTTCCCTTAGTTTTGCCATATGTGGTTATAACCAGGACACAATGACATTGATCAGTGGTACTAATTTACCCAAAGGTGGTTATAATTAGTAACAAGACCGATGATAAGAAAGGAATAACAAACGAAGGATGAAACTACTAAAACTTCTATCACACTGATCCAAAATATGATCTCTATCTAAAGTACATGAACTAACTAATGAAATTGATTAGATACCTTGATGATAAAAATGTGTAATGAATGGAAAAAACCAAGGTCAAATGGGCTAGGCTTTAGAACACACTGGGTTGATAGGTTAGCAATGAAAAGTGGATATGGCTAAGAGGATAGATAAGGATGATATTTGTATAAAGAAGAATAGTGATAAAATGGCATAACTAAAATGGTTCTTACAAACAATACACCTTAACACTCAAACATAGTACCACTTGAGGTGAATAATATTCATTAGCTCAGGAAGTTCATCTCTATCTAGTGTGGCAAGCCTATATGCTCCTGATCCATAATCTATAGTAATGATGAAAGTCCCTATCCAATTTGGTTTGAATTTTCTTTTATGTTTCTTCTTAGCCGTCATATTCTTTTGGTTTTCTTTAATAACAAGATCAGCAAGTTCAAATATCATACACTTAACATGCCAATTATAGTGGCCTTTGAGTCATTTCTAATATGCTTGAAGATTGTTGGGTGTAGCTATGTATTTCTCATCAAGTAGGTCTAGCTCTTATAGGTGAGATACTCAATAGTCGTGATCATCCAAGACATGATTGAAAGAGATGCATAATGAAGGCAATTCAACCTCAATGGGAAAGATAGATTTAGTACCATAAACAAGTGAGTATGGAGTGGCTCATATAGGGTACAATGATGGGTACAATATGCCCAAAGGGTAGGGAATATCTGTAAGTACCAATTATGACTGGTATCATTGACAATCTTTTTGAGAATATTGAAAATGGTTTTGTTCAATGCTTTAGCTTGGCCATTACCTTGAGGGTAATATACTATAGAAAAATGTTGTGTGATGTTATATTTAGTATATATCTGGTCTACATCCTTATTCTTGAATGATCCTCCATTATTAGATATAATGTTAGAGGGGATATTATAGTGGCAAATGAGATGGTTGAAGATGAATTTATAAATTTGCTTTCCAGTCACGTGAGGGGTATAACTTCAAACCACTTAGTGAAATACTCAGTGGCAATAAGGATATGTTTATGGCTATCAAATGAAGTGGGGTTGATCTTCCCAATGAGGTCAAGTCCCCATGTAGAAAATAGCCATGGTGTCAACATCAGTTTTAAAGTTTTAGCTAAGGCATGAATCATATTAGCATACCATTGACATTTGTCACATTTATTTATGCAGCAATATCTATGTCTATCATGGGCCAATAACTAGTACGTAAGAGATTTTTGGATAGGACTACCTCATTAGAATGAGCTCTGCACACCCCTTCATGTACTTCTCTTAACGTTAGTGTAGACTCTACCAAAGTTAAATAATGAAGTAAAGTTCCATCAAAACTATGATGACAAAGGGTGGATCGAAGTAGAGTATAATGAGTGTAATGATGAATAAAGGCCTTAGTTTTTTTTTGAGATAGGTTAGGTGGTAAAACTTGGTCATGAAGGTAGTTATAAAGGTATGGGTACTAGATAGAATTAGGACCAATAATGTCATAAATCATTTTAATCATTGAAGGTTTATGAGCTAGTGCTACCAAATTCTTTATGAAGAACTGATACTCTCTATCTTTATCTATTTGTCAAATTAGAGAGCCAATAGTATCCATAACATCTACAGTTATATTACTAGCCCTTGGTATGTGCTCAAATTTAATGTTGGAAATTTGTTGCTTAAGAGTGTCGACCATGGCTTTATATGGAACCTGATTGATGATTAACTAAGAATAACCATAAACTTGGAGATGAGATATGTTCTAATGCACTACTTGTAAAATTCCTGCAATAAGTGTTTCATACTAGACCATGTTGTTTATATAAAGAAAGTTGATTTTGAATGATTTAGGGATTAGATCCCCCTATGGTGTAATAAACAATAGGACTACCCCTAATCCATGTGTAGTAAATGAACCATCAAAATATAGCTTCTAGGGCTACTCCTCAAGGGGTGTGTCACTGATGCTCATTATGGATTCATCAGGAAATTGAAACATGAGTGGTTGTGTGTTTGTGAGAGGTGCTTCAACAAGTTGATCTACAAGAACTTATCCCTTGATTGCCTTCTGATTGACATAATCTATGTCAAAATCATTAAGAAGCATGATACATTTAGCCATTATACCTTGAAAATATATTTTAGATAGTAGATAATTGAGTGGATCTACTTTTAAAATGACCATGGTCTTATTATTCAACATGTAATGGCATAGTTTCTAAGTTATGAAGACCATGACTAGACACACTTTTTCAATAGGTACATAGTTATGTTCATATGTGACCAAGGTATGGCTTAGGTAGTATATGACATGCTCTTTTTCATTGTCATCATGTTGATCCAAGAGTGCCCTCAGAGCATGGTCGATAGCTGATAGGTATAACAAGAATGGTTTTCTTGGCATAGGAGGTAATAAAAAGGTAGATTAACAAGATAGTCTTTGATTTGTTAAAAAGTTGTTTGGTAGTGATCATCCTAGTGAAATGAAACTCCCTTGTTTATAAGATGTGTAAATGGATGACACTTGTCTACTAACTAGGAAATGAAGCATCAGATTGATTAGATCTTACCCTATAAACTACAAAGTTATTTTAAATTGGTTGGTGGCAACATCTCGATTATAACATGGACTTTAGTTGGATCAACTTCAATACCTATATGAGACACAATAAATCCAAGTAATTTGCCTAAGTTTATGCCAAACACACATTATTTGGATTGAGTTTGACTTTGTACTCCTATAATATTTCAAATATCTTACATAACACTGTTGGATGGTCCACCCTAGTTTTAGATTTTCCTAATATGTCATCGACATAGTCTTTAATAATATTATGTATCATATCATGTAATATGATAGTCATATCCCTTTGATATGTATCTCTATCATTATTAAGGCCAAATGGCATTACTTGATAACAAAATGTTCCCCATAGAGTGGTGAACATTGTTTTATGTTGGTCTTCTGGTGCTATTCTAATCTGGTTGTATCTTGAAAATTCATCCATGAGTGAAAACATTCCATAACCTACCATGGATTCAATGATCATGTTAATATTATGCAATGGAAAATTATCTCTAGAACAAGCTTTGTTGATGTCTTGAAAATTAGTACAGATTTTGATCCCTTTAGGCTTTTTACTAATAGGTACCATATTAGAGATCCATTTTGAGTAGTCAATAAACTAAATACATCCTAATTTTAAGAGTTTTTCCAACTATTTATTTACTAATATAGCAATATGAGGATGTATCTTACATAGATTTTGTTTTACCAATTTGGTATTAGGATTAACCACAAGGTGGTGTAGAACCAAGGCAGGGTCCAAATCTGGCATGTCAAAATAGGCCCATGTAAAGATATCTATAAATTATCTCAACAGATTTGTAAAGACTTCATGTTCCTCCTTAGTGAGGGACACACCTAATTTTATCCATTTTGGGTTTGATAGAGTTTGGATGTTTACCTCTATTATATCTTTGACTTGAAGGGTCAAACCATCTTCTAGGATAGTAGGCAATGACTTAAACTATTGGACTATGTCAGGGTCTTATGTTAGGACTTGTTCTTAAACTTCTCCTAGGCATGATGAATCTAAGTCCCCTAATGGGGGGTCTATCCATGTGATAAAAACAATCAAAAATTATTGAATAATTTGATCAAATACTTATTATTGTGTAAAGCTAAACTCAGATCCATAGGTAAGTTCATTGTTGGTTGTCTCCTGGTCCAAATTCAAAGAAGAATGAACATCCCCATCTAATGGCACCTAAAATAAATTTTCACCACTAGACTAACCTTTATCTTTACTATTTCCCTGGTTAGAAAGTGCCTCAAAGAGGTTTTCACTTTGGGATCTCAATGTTTTACTTATTTGTTTTTGGCTAAGGGTGTTTACCTACTCTTCAAAATAGGCTATAGGATCTAATGTAATTGAGAATCCTAACTTGTGATCTACCAACAGAACATTGTCTCTAAGGCCTAAGAAGTCACAAAATGCCTCATCATTTTAGAACTCATCAATTGGTAGATTGGATTCTTGTTGGTCCTAATCTATTAGTTGGGGATAATATAATGGTAATGGGTTGCAATGAATGACCAGGGTAAGGGTACAAATGACATTGTTATCAAATAGGTTGCTTTTAGCTAGGTCATCAAAGGTAAGGCTATGATCAGACTCTACTTCACTATCAGCATCATCATCTCTAGTCATTAGTGATGGATTTTGAATAAGATATGTGGGGTCACCCCCAAGAGGTTTAAATTTAAGTCCATAAGGTCTTTCATAATTAGTCATGGAAATTGGCTTGGTGGTTCCTTGTTGATTTAATCTGAGGCCTCTTCTTTCATAATTTTGATGCTCCATGATCTTATTGGGAATATGATACTTTTCACTTTTATAATAATCATCTTTGTTGTCATTGTATAACCATGATTCAACCCCTTAAAGAGGGTTGGGTTCTAGGCTAGATGTTGGTCCAAATATGATAAGTCCCTTATCGTTATTCTTTTATTTCCAATGCATATGTGGGGTGACTTTAGGTCACCCAAAGGTTTTTAGATTCTAAAGAAGATTGGAAATATGAAATATATCATGGGTCATGTACTCTTTCAGTCTATTATCTGAAATGGTGAAATTATTAGAAGCTTCAGGAGGTAGCATGTGGGAAAGATAATCCAAGGTATTAAGATCTATGCAATTATCTAGTGAATGATCAATAAGTATTTCCTTGCCTTTATCTTGTTTGGAACTTGGATTCATGATGTACTAATAATTATAGCTTTGAAATTTGGCCTCAAGATGTTTTCAGTGTTCATATGGGTGTAAATTTCCTAGAATATTCACTTCCATCCCTGAGTGGGAAAGCTTGATACATTGGTGCAACATTGATAGGACTATATGAATCTCATGTAACTAAGGCCTTCCTAGAAGCATATTGTATGATAGTTCAAGATAAAGTACATGGTAAAGTGTATCATGGGTTAAAGGCCCAATGATAACTGGTAAGCTAATGGTGCCTTACAATTCTCTTTCTTGATTATCATAAGCTTTGATGGTTATTGTTTCTAGCTAGAGATCTGCCATTATGTACCCAAGAAGCTTGATGAGATCTTGAGATACTATTTTGAAGCCTGATCCATTTATGTTGGTTTATATAAAATTTTATATATAATGGGTTATTATGGAGTGGGACAAGGGAAAACATATCGCTTTCATTGAATGTGACATATTGGACTGAAGCTAGGTGTCCAACCAAAGCTTGAACTTTATTAGAGGATATGTCACTAGCAACAGTGGATTAGGTTAAAAACTCATTTAATATGTTCTTGTAGATCAATGACATTCACAGTAAATCTAAAATAGAAATTTTTGCTAGTATCTTCTATAATTGTTCCACAATATCAAACTTCTTGTCTTGGTCAATATTGAATGGTTTATTCTGAGTCTAAATAATCTGTTGGATAATAGCTAAAGTGGAAGATGGTTATGGGCCTATGATAATAATATTCAACCTCTAAGTTTTGATTTCACAATAGGGATTAAATACTAGAATATTATTGATAATAAATGTTGGGAGTGGTGTGGGACCAGACATGATAAGTCTTGGTTGCCAATGCACTCATAAGTGGTCATGTGGCAATGACAAGCTGTTAATATAAGGTCTAAAATGGGAAGTCCTAGTTTATTGGTTTGCTTGTATGCACTCCTAGGTCAAAGAAGGATTATCCATGTAATTTGGCTAAATGTTGTTGTTTAGCAATGGTCTAGGCTGGTTAGTGCTTAGTCTAAGATTAATGGAGATGGTATTAACACTACCCCTTGAAATATGACATACAACCCTATTTTAGTCATGTGTGATTGCATGGTAGGTTTGTTGGTTGTTACCATTCTAACCTTGGTTTTGTCCATTGTTATGTTGTTGTGGGTTCTACTATTGATTTTATTGATTCTACTAGTTTGGCCTTTGATTTTTATACTATTGATTTTACTACTATACTGGCCATTATTGTTGTTGCTACTAATTATTCTAATATTATTCATTGTTATATTGAGGAAAGGGGTTTTGATAAATCCAAAGAGTTTTATTGGAAGTGGAAACATCATTAACTAATGTTATCTTCCCATTCTCTAACATATTCTCAATTAATTTTTTGATTTGGACACATCTTCATAGATTATGCCCATTGACCTGATGATATTCATAGAATTCATTTTCATGGTACCAATCAGGATAAGGAATGCCTTATAGATAATGCTTTGGTATAGGCCAACTAATCATATTAGTGGTAGCGAGCTTGAAAAATATAGACTCAATAAGTTCTCTTAGGTCACTAAAGACACAAGGTGTAGGCATGGTTCTCCTAGGAGGAATGGTTTACAATGATAAAGGATGTTATATTTATTATATATGTCATAGTTGTTGTGATTACATCATTGGTTGGAGAGGTTTTTGGGTAGGAGTAAGCTAAAAAGGTGGTGCAAATGACATTTTTACCATTTGAACATGACATGATTTAGTTACTCCATTTCTCACAACACACCTATTGTGGTTGAACTACTTTGGTCTTTCTTGGTTATTAGCCTATGCTAGTTGCAATGTTTGCACTTAAATGGGATGTTGATTTTCACAATTTCCCTTATTGGTACCTTGATTTTGATTAGTTAAATTAGGCTTTATGACTCCTTTATTTATAAGTTCCCACTCGATCAACAAACCTTTATCAATTATCTCTTTGAAAATGTGTGCACATTGTGGTTCTAGATGATAAGATATCTCACTATGCAAATTTTTAGTAAGCACAAAAACTAATCGTTTATCTAGTAAACTATGGGTAAAATGGCTTGCAAGGGCTCTCCATCACTTTAGATAACTATCAAAACTCTCACCATCTTTTTTCTTTGCTTGTGTTAAATCCACTAATGAAATCTCATGTTCAAGATTATAGGAAAAGTGTTGTACAAAATTATCAAAAAGATAATCAAAATCCATTACTAAATTTTTGGGAAACTTTAAAAACCACTCCAAGGCCTATCTATCCAAGCTCTTGGGAAACAAAAACAAAATATATATGTCATTATATGTCACTAGTTGATATGCGATAAAGAACTTGGTCAAATGAGCCTTAGGGTCATCTTTTCATTTGTATTTATTGAATTTTGGTGGTTCATATCCTAGAAGAAATGGTATCTACAAATAATCCATGTTGAATGGATAAGAACACACATCATCCAAATTAAACATTTTAGTATGTTTCCTAGCTGGAATGGTAGTAATTGCATCCTTCATCTATTTTAATTCTTAGGATAGGAAACTGGAAGCAACATTGGTTTGAGGGAGAATATTGGTTTGGGTAGATGGTTAGGAGTCACAAGTGGGACACTTTTACTAGGGTATGATGGAGATATATATTGGGATATATTGGTTTGGTTGGGAAATAGACTCGGAATATGCATATGTGGATTATGATGTACTTGAAATTGAATATTTGGTTGCATGATATTCTAGTTTGGGTTGGTGATAAAGGTTTGAATTAGAGGATTTTTTGATTGGGATGGATGGATATAACTATAATTTTCATATTTTGGTTGAAAAGGGACATTCTATTGACTAATCAAACCTTGTTATTGAGTGGGAACTTGTGGACCAAGACCCTATCTCTAAATTTGTGGCATATTTTGAACCAAAAGTTGTCTAGTAGGTACTTGAGAAACATGGGAGCCTCATTTTTGCATGAATCCTTATTGGGAAGTGAAAATAGGTTTTATATTAGGCATATATCACTGATGAATATTTTCACATTGTTTACTAGTCATTTCTTGGTTTTGGATTGGTACACTCGTCTACGGCTGAAAAAGTATGTTTGCCATTACTTGGTGAGGTGGAACATTAGTTTCCCTTGATTAATGAGGCAATTTATTTATCCTTTATTGCATTGGTACACTATATTATGATTTATATTGTGGGATAATACTCATTAATTGTTAAGGAGGAGTAGGATTCATCACATTCTATCATTGAGGTGTGACATTAGCCATTGTTTGACTACCTAATCCTGTAGGTTGTACACTCGAGGAAGAAACTGATTGAGGTTGGGATGTATAAACTCCTACTCCTTGGTATGATGATCTACTCATGGTATTAAATATAGGCACATGTTTTTGGCTAGTTTTTTGTGTGTTGATACCACTTTGATTGGGATTGGATGTTTTTTGCACATTGTCCACTATATTTTGCTCATTATTCTATGTAGAAGTAGAAGATACTTCTTCAATAATGGGCATATGAAGCAGGTTATCTACCAAAGGGTTTTACATGAATGGGTATAAAATCTGAAAACTTGACTTGTTAACTCTATCAAAACTCTTGTTGAAGGAATTAGGTCAATAAGAGGCTTACTCACCATGTTCATCTGATTGAAATTATGTGTTAGATTTAGGTAGGTTTGATATGATATCTGCATTTGGTTAAAATGGTCTTCCATGATGTTTTTGCATTGATTATATATATTAGGTTCTTTATATGTTGTTTGGAATAGAGCCATAGGATTTATAAAAGAAGCTTGTTGATCATAAATGATATTATGGGGCATTCTTACTAGGTTTGGTAAATTCTCATGGGATAAGTCTGTTGGAAACTTGGCCCCTACCTCTATGGCTCTAACCAAAATATTGTATTTATTATCTAATAAATATCACTCAAACAAAATGGATCATACATGGAAGTTGTATTAATAGAATATGACTATTGAATAATTGACTCTTCCACTGTGGGTATTGTATCTAGGTATTGTGTAGTTTGTTCTTGGTCTTGTTTTGAATAAGGTGGTTTGTTAACCAAAGAGTTATCCAAGGGATATTGGATTTGTGCCCCTAATTGAGTATTGTAAGAGTGATAATAAACCATATCATAATCAATATTATCCATATAGGGATCTTGCATCATTCCTTCCTGCACAACTACATTACTAATCCCTAGATTGTACATGAGTCCACTACGAGTGTAGGAATACATGTTGGGATCCATATTCAATACTTTGTGATAAAAGGTCAAAGAGTTTTACAAACTCTAGAAAGGATAATATATAAAATATATGAGGTCCCAACTTGGTCTATATTCATCAAAAGGATAAAAAGGTTTATGTAAAGATTTGTGAAGAAATAAGCTAGCGTGAAATATCTAATGTTTCACTGTTCACACAAAGATAAGAAAGTAAATGGATCAAAAATAGAAATGCCAAACTCTAAGGTTGAAGTGTTTTAAATCAGTCTAATCTAGGAATTTAAAAGTTACTAGGTCTTTTGGCCAAACATGGCATCAAAATATATAATCAAACAAGGCATGCACTAAGACTCTTGGCCAAATGATGGCAAAATCTAGACTTTGAAATAGATGAAAGTTTTAATCTAATGGATATGAAACACTTCTAAAAAACACTAGGCATTTGATTCTTGGACATGAACTTGATCAACTAGGTATAAGGTATGAAACAAAAGGCACTTTAGAGATAATTTATTTTCTCATAAATAATGGTATAAAACTTGGCTCTTTTGACAATTAATCTAGATAAAAGTGAAAGGTATAACTATGCTAGACAAAAGTACGAGATTGGTCCAAAAATGTAGGAACAAATTTGAACTCTATGTAATAGGGTGTATGAAACAATATTTGAAATGTTTTGGGCAACGTAATGATGCTACACTACCCAAAAGGTGTGACAAAAAAGTTTGTTTCTAAAACTCTATAAGGCAAAGATAGTTTCTCATAATTTTGATAGCATAATACTTTTATTGACTCAAAATTTTGTGGTGTATAGACTCAAAGTGAAAATTTTTAGCATAGAATAACTTAAGTCTATCAATTGGTGATAATGATCTTGAGTCTAAAATAGCCTTCAACCCAAAGTAAATTAAACCTAAGTTCCCTCAAGTTGAGTGCAAATGGTGAATCCACTTAACACAATAACCCTATGAACTTATAAAGGTGTAATTTTGAATTTAGACTATAAGTGAAGGACTTAAACAACTTTGGTAAAGGTTTAGACTCAATTGGGCAGCATAACTATGCCAAAGTGGATGATATGACTCCCAAGCTTTTGATGAACTTTGAATAAGGCAAATTGATGATTTCACATGGGAAACATAATGTCTCTTTGTTTAAATGAAAATTAGGACTATGTGTTTGGTTTGAATTAATTTTTTACACCAAGTTTTGACTCCAAACAAGACTTTAATCTAGGATAGACTCCAAGGATTAATCACTCTTAGACTTTAAGTTGGCAAGGTTGCTTGGTATTATTAGAATCCATCAATATACATCATTTTATAGGATTTTAAGTATTTATCCAAAAGTAAATAAACATTATATAGTAGGGTTTTTACACCCCCCAACTTCTCTCAAATTATAGTGTCATGACATAGACCTTGAGGTGCGCCTTGCACCAACAATACTTCTATGGCAAGTGGAGATTTGTCTAAGATCTAACAAGTTGTAGAGAATTCTAGGGGAATCAATTGCATAATGAATTTCATGCCAAATAATGCAAAATAAAAGCATATATTTTGGGTTCCTATCACTTGGTTTGTTGCAAAAAGGTCTAGTCCTTTTTATAACCACTACATCCTATTGTTCACTCAGTGTAATGCGATGTCCAAAGTGCCACTATGTCCTATGTGCAACTCTAATTAGTATCCAAATAAAGTCAATGCTAGGAGGTGAAACTCCAGGTTAAAGCTTCTCTAAATAACTCATGAGAGGTGATGAAGTCCCCCTCATAAGCCAAGTTTGCATAAAAATAAAGCATGAAAATGGAAAGATTTTAAGGTCATTTTCAAGGTCACCCAAACTTTGATGAGTTTTTGGGGAATGATTTAGATGACTTTCTTTCTACGCCTTAGACTAAGCTACTTGAAATAGGAATGGCAATTTTGATTCCAAGGGTTCCCTAAAGGGGACAAATGGAAGATAATACACACAACACCCCTCTTTTTGCCAAACAAAAATTTAATTTAAACAACTAAGTGAATACAAAAATCTTGGAAAGGTGAGTTCATTTTTTAAGCCCAGATTTGAAAAATGAGGTGGTGTTCATTTGACCCCTTGGTCTTAGTTGTAACTTTGAAAACTAATGCTAAACCACTTATTTAAGCAAATTAAATGTTACTCTAAGCACCAAAATAATGTTTCTAATTCATTTTTAAGCATGAAAAAGGTGATATAAACATGTTTTTAATAAATATCAAGCTTGGTCCTACAACAAAAATGTTATCATGTCCTTTAGCCTTGAAGCTATTTTGGGTTTGAAATAATGAACTTCCAAAAAAGAGATCTCTGGTTTGTGTTTTAAGAAAAACACAATGATCATTGGTTATATAACTGACGATGGTTACATTTACTAACTTATGATGGTTATCTAATTGATATCGATTATACCAATAGGACTAATTACAACTATCCAACTGATGACAATTTTACTAATCGATGTCGATTACTGTATAAACCTGTAATAAATAAAAATAGAAAAATAAAGTTAGAAAATCAAATTACAAGAGTTTTAATGATCCAAATGAAGATTTTAAAGCTACATAATGATATTATTCATGTGTGGGATGCATATGGTCCCACTGGGCATGCCATTATGTGAACTAGGAATTTGACTCAAGAGAGGATGGTTTGTATCGTGTTAGTTTCAAAATGAAAGTAAAATGAAAGAAACACATTAACTAGCATAACATCTCTAGGCCTAAACACTAGGGAGAGGTTAGTTAAAAAATATGAATAAAAAACACAACTAAAATTCAAACTAAAACCTCTTTTACCTTCCTTGGATGATCCAAAATTCTTGTTGTAGTGGCTTGCTCGGCTTTGTGCTCATGAAGTCATTTGCAATGGAAGCTTGGCTACCTCCATCTCTCCTTGGCACCTTTGGCTTGTGGCTTAGCTTGGATTGAAATCAATTTGTCATGATAACACTAGTTTCATGAAGCTTTGTAATCAATTATACATTATAACTTTGCTTAATCATGTCTTAGAAATTATGTTTATATCCTCCCTATTTATAGATTTTTGAGAATGTCTAAAATCAACCTGAACCATCCATCCTAAGATTGAGATGTGTGGTTGAGGATTAATTAAATTTTTATAATTAAGTTTATAATTATCCTCATCATTAAATTGTAAAAAGGGTCAATTAAGAGGCAAAGAAGGCATCATGAAAGGCATGGATGAGGCATAAAGGGCATGAATCTTGATATTTTTGGCATTTATGGCCTAGGGATGTATTCCCAAGAAATGAGGTCACTTGATGATGAAGATATTCAACATTAATTTATTAAAAAATGGTATTCAAAAACTTTCCATGTATTTCTTGATTAGGCTCTAATTTGGTTTAATTAGATCTTCCACATGATTAAACACTTTGTGCACAAATTACTCAAATTGATCAGAATGCCTTGTTATTGGTCCAAAATTCAATTGGACTGGAATTGGAAGTTAATGTTAGATGTGTTGGAATTTTAATCCCATTTAGGATGTTACCAATGAAAAATAATGAAAGCACATGTCTTCTGCAAGATATTTTATAGGAAAGATCAATCTAGAGCACCTAGGTGCAAAATTGGCATTTTGACTCAAAATGATCTAATCAAATTTAGCTAGCCCATAAATTGCATTGCCACATTTAGGGATATCCTGACCAAAATTGGCACTTGAATATGTCATTTTCACATCATTTAGTGTGTTTTAGTTTTTTTAGGCCAAATTGTGCATTTTGGGTGGAAATTAGCCAAAAGCATGATTGGAGGTTATTAGTGGCCACATTTAGGTGTCTACAAGGGTAAAAAGAAAGAAAGGAGGGAGCCCATGGAGAGGGGTGGAAGGTGATTGTGACATGATGAAAGATGATGATGATGATGATGATGGAGGATTTAGTAAAGGAATGAGGTAGGAGATCAGGACCGTGAAGGAAAGCGGTGTGATCTTGGTGAAAGACTAGGTGGATGAAGAGGAGAGTGCGGCTAGGAAAGTAATTATCTAGGTAGTGGAGAGTGATAAAACCTGAGGAAAAAGTATGGATGGAGATATGAGGGTAAATAAAGAGGTTAAGGTATAAATAAGGGGTTATGAGAAGCATATCTTCTTCTTTAGGGCCTCTGATAGAGGGCTAGATTTTGGTGCCTCAGGCCACTTCTACTATGATGATAAAAACTATGAGGTAACCTGAAGAGGCTTCCTATTAATTTGGGGCCATGGGGTATGGGAACATGGGTAGAGGATAGTTCTAATGATTTTGAACCTCCATAATTTCCACCTCTTTTCCTAAAGGTACATCCCCCACCTCTTCCCCAAGGGTATCTTCTTCTTCTTTTACTACTATCTCAAGAGAGAATCTTGCTTTTGCCAAGCTTTCCTATGGATGATATTCATCCTAGAGACTTTTAAAGTTTTTATCTCCTTTTCCTCAAATTTTGAGTATGTATTTTTTCTCTTGCCTATAATTCATATAGGTAGCTATTTTCTCTTCAATCCAATCCTTTTGGGTGAGTTGTCCCCTCAGTCCCTTTATCAACTTTTTAGAGGGATCAAATGCCTAGACCACATCATAGGACTCCCATGGCCTGTGGGTGTCCAATGAGATCTAAGATAGATCTACATAATACTTAGGGTCATCCTCTATAGGTGGCATCCTCTCCTTGAGGTATGGCCAAGGTTGGTGATTGGGTGCATTGATAGTTTTTAAGAAGGCTATAAAACCAATTGAGTCATAGCTCTACCTATTTTCGATCACATCGACGCTAAGTTCCATGAGTTTGGATGTGATTAGGCTCCCTTATAGAATTTTAACCATCATGATGCCTCCTTTTATAAAGGGAACATCATAAAAAGCCTTCTTCTTTCCTATTTTATAGATAGAATCCACTGCATCAAGTTGGTAGACCAACTCCAAGGCCAAAGTTCTATCTATCAATAGGCATGGGAGCTAGAATGGATTGCCCTTGAACCTATGGGCTCAAATGAAGGTGAAATGGATTTTGAAGAACCATTCAACCAAAACCCTACTCCAAGTGAGCCATGATTTCTACATTTATGTCATCCTATATGTAATGGACTCTTGGCTGAGGTCAATGAGGATAGGGGATGAAAAGAGTTTGGATAAATCATAGTAGTCCAACATGATTGATAATTTGTGGATCTATAATATGACCAGGGTCACCATGTTAAGGAAAATTCCCATCTCAAAGGAGTTGAGATTGAGATATATGGAGAAGAATTGGGAGTGTTGAAACATAATGAGATGTAGGAGGTAGGAAGAATACCAGAAGGTAACCAACATTGAAAATTTTGCTAGCTCATCCTTCATGATGGTGGTGATGGTGTTTACAAAATCCATTCTATATACCTCCCCTTTGTTCATTATATTCAGGAGCAAGAGTACCACTAACTAAAAATTAGTGACATTGACATCTGAGTCCATCTCAAAGATGAAGGTCAATATAGATAGGGAATCCTTCAAGTATTTCATGAGGAAGTTCACTAGGGGGATGGGTAGAGGAGGTGCCTCTGCATGGTAATTTTAGAGGAGAAAATTTATGAATTGCACCTTGTTATGGATGCAGGTGTCCCAAACATCATGGATGCTCTCCATGTTGTAGATGTCTACCTTTAGGTCCCTTGGGAACTAGAGCATCCCCCTAATGGCATTTGCACTAATTTTCACACTCAAATGGGTATTTATCATAATTATGCTATTTTTGGAATCATACCATTCTACATAGAGGGCAATGATTTTTAGCATAGGGCACCATGAGCTATGATAGTGTGTAGTACCACATTCTTAACCTGAATGAGTCATAGTCATTCCTCTAGACCTTCTCAATCATTTAAGCAGGTGTACCATACCTCAAGCTCTTAAGGGTTTTAGCTAGCTTGAAGGCATATATCTCATTTGTAAAAATGGTGACCAATGTTTGGTTTCTGTAGTGTTCTTTGGTCATATTTTTAACATTCTTCACCTTTTTCTTTTGCTAAGCAAGGGCGAAAGCATATGACTTGTTTACCACATATAGAGGGGAACATCTCTCTGACTACCTAAGTCATGGGTTCTCTATTTTATTGGATGATTTTTTCCTCCTAATGAAGATGTTGAATTCTCCATCTCAATAATTCCTATTCAAAATCACTTTTTGTTCATAAACAAGATACTAGGTTAACAGTTTCTACTCACAAGGTCTCATAATTTTTGGCTCGACTCTCTTTGATCTTTATACTTTGCTTTATTTCTCAATTATCTCAAAAACCTCAATGCATATAAGTTTTTGGATAAATGAGGAGAGGGGTATTTATACATTGACACTCCTTGGCATGATCATCACAAAAAATTGTGAATTTGAGGCACCTCATAAATGTTAGGGGAAACATGCATTCTCAAGGAACAACTCATAAGAGATTTGTGGTGATCCTTATGGGGAATAATTCAATATGGATCATATGACATTAATGGTAGGAGAGGTGAGTAGATAATTATCTTTTAGAAATTGTTTTAAAATTTAGGAAGGCTAGGGTAAGGACACATGGAAACAAAAGGAGCCACTTATGCCAATGGCACTTATTCAAAAGAAAAAAAAAAGAAAGGGAAAAAAACTAAGGGAAATAATAACTAAGAAGGGAAACACATAATAAAAAAGTGAAAACTAACGAACTATGTACAAGGGGGAGGTGGGTCAACTAGTTGAAATGTTTTGAGTTGATCCCATTAACTAGTATCTATAATGCAATACCTTCTTCATAGTTTAGCTCAAAATCATTTCCCTATTTGTCACTGATGATCTAAAATGGTCCTTTCCATAAATAATTGAACTTCACATGCTGGCCTGGCTTTATGTCTCTTTGATTGTACTTGAGAACCAAATCCCTAGGTTTGAATCCTAGGTCTAACATTTTTTTGTCAAACCACCACTTGACCACTTGTTGTCAGGTGATTTTCACATCACTTGCCTTCTCTCTTTCCTCTTAGAGGCTAAATATCTCTGTGATCCATAAACAGGTAGTGTCCAAAATATGACCAATTACTCTATTTTTATGGATGCTTTATAAATTCTTAATTTTCCATTAATTAACTTTAAATTGGCATAATAATTAAAATCAACATTATAAAATTAATAATAAACGAAAATCATGGGCCACAAAGATAATATGTAAACCAAAGTTGATAATGGAATTCACTCAATCTAGGTTACATCTTTGAGTCCTGCTCAAAGGTGGAAGCAATTGATTATTGATGTTAATTCACTTTGTACATTAGTTATTCCCATTATAGGTTCTTGATCTATAAATAAATGTTTTGATGTTCATTGGCTCTGTCTCTAATGACTGGCTTTGGCTCTTCGCTCTAGCACTCGCTCTTGGCTCTATCACTCATTTTTGGCTTTGGCTTTGCTTCATTATTCTCAAGTATACTGTGTTTTTATTCACACTTCTATTTTGTGTTATTCACATTTTTATTGTGATTTAAAATGACCCCTCCAAACCCTTTATATAGGGTTACAGGTCCACAAAAGGCAGGTTTGGATGATTATCCTTTCCCAATTTTAAATAATATTCATAATTATCCCAAAACTAATTTTAATGGGATTTATAATTATCCCATTATATTTTGGGATTAAAATATAAGGCTTTATTTATCCCACACATGACTTATATGGACTTTACATGTTTTAATAAAACATAACATTAAAAATAACATCGAATAATCCATGCCCATGTTTTTAAAACCATATTAAAGTGACTTATGCATGTTTACTTTCCACATAGTCTTCTTAAGCCTTATTAAGGATTCTTACTCATTTTTCATAGAAATTTACATCATGTCATATAATATCCCACATTTTTGGGAATAAATATTATCATAGGCTTTTAATTAAAGCCTACTACATTGGTCTTTGGTGTGGGCATTGAAATGAAATCACACATTTGTGGGAATAAAGATTATCTTATCTTCATGCCTTATTAAAAGGATATATTTTGTTTATATCCACATATGTGTGGAAAATATACTTTTTAAAAATTTGGTCAAAGTCCTTTTTATCCCACATTTTTGGGATGTGAGATAAATATATATATTTTTTAAATAATAAACTTTATCCCATGTAAAGTGGTTTCACCTTACCATGTAGATGTGTCATGTGGAGGATTGTAATTATGTCATGTGTCCATACCAATGTGTGACATATGTCTATACTATATTGTTCCACCTTTAATTCTTGTTGACTAGGTTTGACTAGCATTGACCAACATTGACCCATCTTGTTGATTTTTGACCAACTTTGACCTGCCATAACATTTGCATACGGACTCAGAATTGGTCTGTTCAAAATGTGTTAAGAAGATTATGATGAGTAATACACCATGAAACTAGTTCATAAATGTTTTGGGACCATCAATTTTTATAGTTTGACTAGATTTGAATACTATTCACCAAACTTTGACCAATGATAACTTGATCATATGATGTCCCTTTTTTTCATTCCAATAGTTGTCAAAAAGATCTTTATGATCTCTACATAATGGACCACATTTAAATAAAACTAAGGAACATCTAAAAATATCCTCCAAATAATTTCTTCCTACTAAGAAGGCTTTTATTCTACTAAAATCTAAAACATTCATTTTACTGATACTAGATTTGATTCTTTGTAATGCCTCATTGGGATATCTACAATGGACTCTGTGGCATCTAAAACTACTATTCTAATATGGACAAGCTATGCCATTCCTTTCTTGTGGTAAATCATCAATTCACTATAAGCACAACATCACACAAAATGATCAATTTGAAAAAGACATCTCAATGTCAAAGAGATAAGTGTCCAACTGATTTGGTGATCTACCAGTGAATAAGCTATCCTATATAGTGTGGGGATAACATAATTTATCTGTGCTACTGGTGACATTCCAAAAATGGTTAACTTCATGTAAATAAAAAATATCACCTAGTATAACTATGGACCTATTTTTAAATGTAATCAAAATATACTCAAACACAATACATCAGTTGCATGTAAGACCCCAAGAAGGGGAAAAATGTAAAAGTGATGACTTGTTATAACATCACTTAACATGCAACATAGTTTTATGTCTTCTTGTTAATATTGAATAGCAAGGAGATTACAAAAATTGGCCTATAAAGGATAAATGCATTTAGGAAAAGCAAAAATAAAAACCATAAGGGTGAATAATTAATACATTCACTTATTTTTGAGAAGTAAACTTTTAGTGGACCAAAAGTTCTTTAATGGGGAGGTGTGATCTGAAAGTATTTGCAATAGTGAATAAATTATATGGTCTCAAATTTTACCTAAAATATATGTACAGTTAATATCTCATCAATATATTTCCAACATATTTTACATTTTGAAAAATAGACTCCGTATGTAGAAGTTATGGCCCGTTGAAATTTTTAGACAATAGGGAAAAACTATACAGGTATGGCGATTGGACATGCACGTGGTCCAATACATTATTAACACATGGACCAATTAAATCCTCATATTAAGAGTGTCCACAATAGTTCCAAAATATTCTCCAATATTTTAGATAAATCCCACTTCCTAAGGCTTGAGAAATGGGATTAACTCCATGAATATCTCTTTTCCCACAAATGTGGGATATTTTCCATATAAATTGGGACATCTCCCATAGAAATGCATGGGAGGTTTATCCAAAGAGCAAGATATGAAGGGTGGTTTGACCCATTTACCCTTATCAAATTTCCATGCCCCATTTTAGGAGATAAGGCTAAGAATCTTAAATAAAAGCTTGTACATGGGGATGGATAATGTATAAATCCATAATTGGTGGGTTTTGAAAAACTATATAAACCCATGAACCTCATTTATAAACTCATTCCAAGAGAATTCCAAGAATACTCCAAGCTCTCACTTACATTTAAATTATTTGATAAGCAAGATCTCACTTTCATTTCAACTCTTCCATACCAAGGTGGAGGAGCATTGTACGGGACTACATAAGCTTTGATTCTCTATTATTCAAAAGGTGTTATTAAGCTGAGTATTTTAATAATAGGTCTATTAGAGGAGTTAGCACTACTTGGAGGCTATAGAGGAGGATCATTTAATAGATTTGATGGCTAATGCCTATTTTGACTTAGCTCTATGTAGAGGATCTTGGAAGCCATGCAATAGAGGAGAAGTTAACAAGAAGGTGTGAATCAGGGGCGACATGTTGGAACATTATGCAAGCCTTCCAAGATCATTCTAGGTCTCTCTAGGACCAATTGACACTTGAGTTTATGATAGATTAATTATATTTTTATAATTTTTAAATTTGTACTTACAAATAGATTTTTATAATGAATTGATTCATCATTTAGAGAACCCAAATATGTAGGCATCTATCAAACTATGTTATCAACTTGTGTGCAGTGTTCATTATTACTTGCATTACATTATTTTTAGTTGATTATATTTCTAGAGTCAATTTTTGGTATTAAAACTAATCCATCTATAAATATCCAATAACTAAAATTTTTAGAGTAATAAATTTACCTATTTATGTATCACTCTACAATCCTAACTTCCATCACTCCATTTTCTATAATCTCAATGGATTTTAGAAGCTGTAAGGTAGGGATATCTAATGACGTAAGCATGAATACCTCCTTCCTATACAAGATTTCATGTGGGGAAGTTCTTAGGATCTGATTGGGAGTGATGTGGTCTGCCCATAAGGACATTTTTATGTGCATATACCACTCCCTTTACTAGTCAACACCCATCCTTTTGATCAACCTTATCAAATTATTGTTTGTCAAGTCCACCAACTCATTCCCATATGAGTACTAATTAGATGATGTCTTTAAGAAGATACTATTTTGGAGTATGAACTAAAAAATCTTGGACCAAATAAATGCTTTTGTATTTTTAGAGATGATCATCTTGGGCATGTCGAACCTTACCACAATTTCTTCCAAGAAGCCAAGGATCATAATCTTGATCACCTCTCTTAGTGAGACCACTTCATTCCACCTTGTGAAGTAATTGATGGCCATTAATATCCACTTATGATCAGTGCTAGAGATATGATTGATCATTTTGATGAAATATAAACCCCATTATATGAAGGGTTCATTGGTCATAATTAGATTCAGTGGCATATCCAATATTTTCCTTTTCCTCATAAAGAACCCACATTTTTGGCAATTTTTGGCTCCTAATGGTAGTCTATAAACATGGTGGGCTGTTAGTACCCCACATGCATAATCTTAGTTATGGTGGTTTTTTCTAAGAAGTGGTCACCTAGGGGCCAAAAGAATATCTTAGAGGATTTTTTTGGCTTGGTGTCTTTTAACATATCAAAATAGATCTTTGTCAAAGTTTTTTTGGAATAGGACTCCCTAGACCAGCATGTAGCTACACCCCTATAGCTTGTAGAAATACCTTTTATACATGGGGAAGCCATTCAAATAATCATTAGTTTACATGAATTATATTCTATCAACCACCTAATATCTATTATATTTGTATTAGTTTAATATGACTACTTTCAACATATCTGGTTCCTCCACATGGTCATCTGTACATTGGGATAAATACTCATAGATTCCTCTTCTTCTAACCACCTTAGTTGGCCTAACCTTGATATCATACTTGAGGATCTTGGTGATCTAACTGGCCCATTTTTTGGTGATTTCTCCTTCTATTATGTATTCATGGATGCTAGATTATACCACACACACCATTATTTTTCTACCCACCATAAGGTTCCTAAAAATTTTGAGGCCCTTAACAAAGGCAAAAGCCTATCTCTCTATAAAATTATACTTGAATTTGTGCCTATGAAATGTTCTTGATTATAACATGATCGAATGCTCATTTATTCATACCTCTTCCTTTTGAGTTAGCATAGCCACCAGGCTATGCCCACTCTCATAGACATACATAATAAAATCTTTGGAAAAGTTAGGTTTAAATAGTACAAGTACGATGGATATCACATCTTTGATTTTATAAAATGCTACTCTCCCCTTGGGTGTAAATTTTAAGGCTTGGTCCTTCTTCAACATCATTCTGATTGGTCTCACTAATCCTATGAATTTAGATATGAATTGGCTAATGAATTTAATCATCCCAAGGAAAGGCTAGATGCCTTTATTATTTAGCAGCAAGGCTAAGTCTTTGATGGCTTGTACTCTTTTTATATCGATGGTGATCCCTTCTTTGGATATTATGTATCTAAGTATCTTTCCTTGTGGGACTCTAAAGACACATTTCTTGGGGTTAAGAGATACCCCAAATTTTTGGCACCTTTGGAAAACCTTTTCTCGATGATCGAAGTGGTCTTCCTTCTTCTTTAAGAACACATTGAGGTCATATAGATAGATGAGGATGATCTTATTGATTAGGACCTTAAAATCCATATATATAGCTCACTAAAATGTAACTCTAGCATTATAAAGGTAAAAATTAATCTTCATGTATGTGAAGGTTCCCCACTTTGTGGTGAAAGTGGTCTTGTGTTTATCTTCCTCATTTACCTATACCTGATTATATCTAGAGAATCCATCCAATAGAGATAGAAGTTCCAAACCTACCACTATCTAGAGGATTTTATACATAGAGGTAAAGGGCTATTAATCTTTCAAGGAATCCTTATTCAAGTACCAAAATTCCAAGTACAGTTGGATCTCTCCACTCTTATTTTCATAGGAACTAAGTTAGATACCCAAGTCAAATGTTTGATCGGGTATATGATTTTTGAGTTGAATAATTTTCTTAGCTCCTAAACCATGAGGGACTCTATTTTAAGGTTTATCAAAATTTACTTCTATCGGATAGGTTTTTCTCTCTTCACCAATTATATGGTGTGTTGAATGACCTCATGGTCATATCCTCTCAAGTCATCATAGGTCCATGTGATGATGCCTTCATAATCTTTGTATAAGGAGACCAACCACTCCTTATCCTTTTGGGGAACCTCCTTTCCCACTTTCATCTTTCTCCCACCTCTAAAATCAATTTCAAAGTAGTCACTTGTGTCTATGACAAAAAAATCTTATCATTCCTTACATCATTAGAATCAAACAAATTCTCTAAGGTGATGAGCCCCTTCGATAGCTTGTCAATTTTTAATTACACAATTTTGTCCCCATAGGTCTCTTTAATCTTTGGTTGTAATTATTCCATGAATTTCCATGATTACTAGAGAAACATGGTAATTTGAGCATCACTTTCAAACACTTGCCAATTCTAGTCATTATCAGGGATGGTAGGTCTGATGATAACCTATATGGCTTACTCATTGGTGAACAAGTCTATCACTGGATCGAATTGGGATCTAATTATTGCCATCTTATCAACCTCTACATTTTTATCTCTAGGGATGATCTAAATGTTGAAATATTTAAAGGTTTCAATCAAATCCCAAATATAGTGGTGATAGGATCTCATGCATACATTCTTCATAATTATAACTCTTCTTACCTACCTTTTCAATAGTTTAGAATCACTAAATACTCTCAACTAATTTACACCCATCTATTCAGAATGGATGAAGCCATAGACCAAAACTTCATATTTGACCTCATTATTGGTATAGGGAAATTGTAATCAAAAGGATCAGAGGGTCTATTCCCTAAAAGGATACATTAATCAGATACTAGCCCTAGAGCAATATTATATTTTATACCATCAAAATGTAGAGTCAAAAAATTAGACTCACCTTTATTGCCCTCACTCTGATTCTCCTCCCTCTTTATGACCTTGAGAATGACCAGGTCTTCATCATAGATTACGTAAGTTCTAAGGTTAGTGGAATTTAAGTTTGAAAATGGATCCCTCATAATGAATTTGCTAATAAGGACTTATTCGTTTGAGCTTCTAGTGTCTGCCACTTTTTCCTCTTCAAGTATCTCTACATGATACATCTTTGTCTTAGACAAGGATTTGTGCATTGCTTCAAAATTTATCATTACCTCCTTTTCTATATGTTTTGAATGTAGTGTCTTAGATAACACCTTTAATTTTGAACCATATTTGGTCCTCAAGCTCAAATGGGACCAATCTAATGATAGGTACCCACCTATCTTGGTGGTAAAATATATTAACAGACATAGCCCAAAGATGGGGGAATGTCTATCACTAAAACCTTTTGTAATACAATAATGTTGGGACATGAGTATAATATGACGGGAAGATCCATGATGATTTCTAAGGTTTAAACCTTCTTTCCATCTAACTGCATTACTCCTTTATTCAAGGGTTTATACTAAAATTATAATGCATCTACTATATATTTAGGCATCACCATTATGCTAGTGTTGGAATCGATCATGAAGTTTTCTGATAATGTTTTCCCCATAATAAGTGTTAATTAGAATGGAGTGGGTTTTGTTTTGCTTACCCCTTATTTGGAATCAGAGAATACAGATGGTATTTGGGGTTGTACACTCATGTTTATCTCCTTTCCCTTCATCTGTGAGGGATTTATAGTCCATTCTCCTTGTGTGGTATTTTATTACTCATCCAAATCCTCTTTCAGTAGATACTTTTACTTGGGGATAGATAAGACATCCTAGAGGGAAATGTTGGCTAGAAACATTTTCAGCTGCTCTACCATGTTTTATGACCTTGGGAGTTTCCCTTCATCTGTGAGGGCTTTATAGTACATTCTCCTTGTGTGGTATTTTCTTATTCATCCAAATCCTCTTTCAGTAGATACTTTTACTTGGGGATGGATAGGACATCCTAGAGGGAAATGTTGGCTAGAAACCTTTTCAGCTACTCTACCATGTTTTATGACCTTGGGAGTGGAACCTCGATGTTCTTTGCCTTGTTATATGTTATTTCATTCCACTTTAGATATATTGGATGTGGAGGTTGAGGCATAAGACTTTTTTCAAAAGTCACTTTGGGCCTTGCAGTGACTTCAAGGCTCTTGGCTAATCTTTTCTTGGAGCACGTATAGTAGTCTGATTAAACTAGTGGAGCTCTATACATAAGAGCTTCACTAGTATATAATACATATTTACCTTCTACCTAGCATAAAATCATGTAATTTGAGGCTATTTATTCTTCTTATTTGAGAGGCATTCTCTGTATTTGTGCTATTAAGACTGCATTCTCAATCCTCAAAGATTGGTATCTGTAGGCTATATCAAGTACATTCCCTTATCACCATTGTTTGGAAACCTTTTGCTATAAATTTACCCTTGGGAAATTTTATGGTCCATGAGTGTCATTACAGGGTAAAAACCATGAATTTGATTCATCTACCAAGTTTTTTTGGCCAACAACTACCTCTCTATTTGCATTAGGAAATACCATGTGTAGGGGATTAGGGACTGCAACCATTTTATTTGTGCATTGTATCTAATTTTTTGGTGCTTGGTGGTTTGAAACTTTGTGGTTATACCTTTATCTCTCTGATACTATTTATAATAGTATGGTTCTCTCCTTTCTTGGTAGTTATTGAAAGGGGGATTTTAAGCATATTGTTCCATGTAAATTTTTGCTTTAGTTCTAAGAAAGAGAGAAAAGAAACTCAATATAGATATGGTTAAAAAACATATTTTTTTATGCACGTATTGAATCAAAAGACTATGAAAAACTCCTCTTTGGCTTGGGAGAATGACTTGCATAAGAAAGAGATGAAAGAAAGGTTGTGTTAGTTAGGTAAGAAGGTGGATTGCCTAGCAAACTAGATCCAAGAAGTACATGATTTCCTTGGAGGCTATCAGTCTACCTTTTAAAACAAGTTAATGTTGTTGATAAAAGTTTGCATACCATAAATGAAAGTAATCCAACAAAGGAAATAAATAAATTTAAAAATAAATTCTTATTTTAACAAGATGACATTAAGGTGAATGCTAAACTATCAAAATATGGTTTAGGTGTGGTCAAAAGTCAAGAAAATAGGGTTTTGATTGAGGTTGAGAAGTGTTTTCTAATTGATGATTTTAGGTGTCTGATTTTACACAGTGACCATCAATGGTCAAGGTTAAAGGTGAAGGTGACTATCGATGATTAGGATGACCATCAATGGTTACTATGGGTTTTTCATAACTTGTTTATTTTGGATAGAATAGGTTTTGGGTTGGTTATAAATAGGTTTTGTAGGTTTCTAGAGGTTTTTGAATGGGTATGAGGGCTAGAAATTTCCTCAAAGGTATCAAGGGTAAAGGTTTGGTACTCAGGTGGTTGAGAGTGGTCAAAGGATGTTTGGTAGAGATGGGGTGTTGGGAGTTATAAAATTGTTAAAACTAAATAACTAAAACTTAAAATAAGAATAATATACTTAGCTTATGGTTGATAATTTATAGCTTGGAAAAGTTCTAGAGCTAGCTGAAGATGATTATTGATGAAGAGGTACCTACCTAACAAGCTAATGATGATTGATGACTTATTCTTGGTGATCTTTGCCCCTATTTTCTCCCTCCTAATTATTTTCCTCTCTTTTTTTTATATAGGAAAATAGGAGAGGCTCAAAAAGATGTTAAACAAGAGGTTTAAGAGTTTCTTTAAAATTAACTTGAACATGCATGACTTCGTATATGGATATGGATAAGCTAATTACAAAAGAGTAAGGTAGAGTGATGTTCATGTTGACTATTCAAGTGATGCACCTTGACTATGATGGTCAAGGTTTCCCAAGGGTAACCATAAATGATTAACCTAACCGTCAATGTTCAGGTCCCAAAGGAAAAAGGGGTTGAAGGCTAGGTTGAATTAATTTGTGAAACTGACTGCAAATGAGCTTGGTTAGGCCAGATTAGTGTAGATTGGTCCCAAGAGGGTCCTAGGTAGTCTAAGAATTTTTTGACATTTAGAATTGTAGTGTGCATATTTTTGGTTTCTAAAATTTTCCCCTTTTTATTGTGTGACTTATGTGAAATAGATACAAAACAAAAATAGAGTATGGGTCAAATTTTTGGTTACCCTAAGAGTAGGAGGAGGTGTTCCCCCTCAAATTAGGAGTTGATGAGGTGAAACTAAAATTGTATTAGGGTTTGATAAATGGTATATGGTGAGTCATGAGGTGGTGATATGAGGTTGGGTATTTTAAATGCAAACTTATGCACAAAATGTGAGTAAGTGTGATTAGTCAAGATCATGCAAAGACTAAAGTTGCCAATGTTGGTAAAAATTAGGGTCGGTGATAATGGGTTTCCATAGCTTGGTATACCACTTGGTTCAAGTCAGGTTGATGGAGAAGGCACTCTCTAAAGGTTGTTGAGAAGGTGACTCCCAAATAGGTTTGGTTGGGTGAAGGAAAAAGGCAATCTTTAGTAGTTTAGGGTTGGTTGGTTGATAGGTTGAGGCAAAAATGCTAAGGGTTAGTTTGGTTAATTTTTAAGGTATGGTTTGGGTTGATAAATGGTCAAAGCCATATTGATCTAGGAGGATATATATTTCACTCCAAAAAATAAGTCATCAAATCATAGGTTGATCATGGTCATGGATAAGGGCTCATTGAGAGCTTTCTAGTGCATTTTTTGGTTTGTTAAATGGAGCCCATATATGCAAGTTATAGCACATGGAAGATCAAACTGGGAAAGTAAAAAAAATTGGTGCTTGGATGTCAAAAAGTGGTGGTGCTCACAAATCAATGAGTAAATGACAAGTGGCAAGAGGATAATGGACCATGTGGTGGGTTCTCAAATCACCACGTGGTTGTACACCACTTATCCCATTATATATTGTAATTAATTATCATGCCATCGAATGTTCCAAATAAACACTCTAACCTACCACTTTCCACATATCAAATGTAAGCCATATGTTCTCCATGCAATTACCATGTTCCATCCACATTACATGTCAATCGAAGTTTCTATTCAACCAAGTTTACACATATTTCCTATGGTTCCCACACACTCCACATACCATATACCACAAACCCATATAATACATGCCAATGCCAAATACTTGGCATGTTAAACCTTTAACTTCATGGTATTTCTATATTTAGAATTACACTCACTTACCCAATGTTAGATAAATGATATGTGATAAGCCCAAAAGTGTTGGAAATGGGATTTGAACCATGGTATTTAGGATAAAAGGATAAGGGATTAACCATTGCACCACAGAGCTCAAACATTATATAAAGGGGATGAGTTTATATTTGAAGCATGATTTTCTAGTATTATTCCATGGAAGACAAGGCATGTAAAGGAGTGTTAGGGATTTTTGGAGAATTTTAATTTGTCTTAGACTTTGTAAATTTTTTGAGAGTAATAATATGATAGATTTAAATCCCGTTAAGATTATTTTGAAAACTTATTAATATTGTAAATTGATTTTTCTATAATTAATAAGGAGCAATCACCCATTGGAGTAGATCCAAAGACGTAGGCCATTATGCCAAACTTCGTTATCAAATCACATTCGATATTTTCTATCAATTTTTGTCTCTTTATTTAATACACTCTTAAATTTTGTCTTTTAGATAATTAAATTTTTTTACTTTAATTCCATAATCATTTTAAAAGTTAATTTTATTAAATCATTAAAATAAGGTTCCAATATTTTACAAGTGTGTTTTCTGTTGTTTTAGATTAAGGTAAAAATAGGTTTTGAAGGGACCTCGAAACCCTAAAACAAAGGTAGAAGGATAAAATAGTTACGACCACAGGCAAAACCTAAAACCTACTTCAAAGAAGTATCAAAATCAGGTTTTACATAGACCTGAAACCACCAGAAAAGAAAACCAAAAGACAGAACCCAAGTTTTACAGAGACCTGGCAACTCCATAGTCAAGAGAATACAATAAACCAGGAAATGAGACCAGATATCACAACCAACTAAAAGAACTAGGATCTATTCTTCTAGTTCCAAAATCATCTTCACTACTTCCTTACCTTTCACAGCAGTGTCCTGAATGGCAGTAGCCGCCGACGTGGCTCCCTCTTGCATTGCTTTCTTTCTTGAGCTCTGTCTAGTTCTCATGCTAGGCCCCTCCAAGGATTTGATTTCCTCATTTTCTCTTTTACCAATGTTTACAGTAGCAACACATATACTAGATGTAACCTCCTCCATCTTCATTCTACTTTCCTTAATGAGTTCCCTTAGGTTTTTCTCATAGTCTTTGAGTTTGATGGGAATATCTCTCATCTGCTTTTCCATGTTATTGATTTTGTTCCTAACTGCCTCCTGGTTACTTTCCATTATTTCCATTTTCCTATTGAGTTCCACTATCTCCTTATACATCCATGAATTGAATTGAAGGATAGCATCTGCTTTGCAATTGGCCAATCTCATAGGTGTGTGCCTCCCATCATTCTGCCTTTTATCACTCCAATCTTCTGTGTTATTTTTAGGATTGTTTCCAACTTCTTCTATGTGTTCCTCCCTTTCCCTTCATTTCTGATCCTGAGTTTTAGCAGGGCTTCCATTTTCCCTCTCATTTATCGAAATAGGGTCCTCAAAAGGATCATCCAGAACTTTATCAATTTCCTCAAACACTTGCTGGTTTTCCTTAGAATAGTGTGTTTTCTGTTGTTACAACACTTGTTTGATTATGATTATGGATCAAATTTTTAGTATTAGAGTGGAATTTATATTTAACCATGTGGATTGCTAGTGTATATTGACAAGGTTGAGATCTAGGTAAGGTGAAGGAGAATTAGTAGAATATAATCTAGAGATTAGATCAAGACGTACTGTAGAAATGGGAGATGACTTTGAGTCTGAATGAGCTTTCTGACAATCCTTCTTGGAAATAAAGGACATGGACAAGGAACTTTACCGTGAACAATGAATTAAGATGGAGCATGATGGAGGTGGTAAATTTTTTGAAAAACCTTCCTCCTCTTTGGGTGATGGTAAAGAAAAAAAGCTATTGAATCTCTTCCTTCACTAAATCTAGATATTAAGTTTGTATTACTGATGTTTAATGGTGAGATTAATGTAGAAAAACTAGATAACTAGATAAAGCAAATTGAAGTATATTGTAGGTTCCAAAAGGTTACAGATGATGAGGTTAAAATTCACCTAGATACTCTTTGAATGGGAGGCACAAATATCATTTGGTGGGAGAGTAAGTTAAAGTAAAATGAGATTAACATAGGTAACTTGATTTCCACTTGGAATGAATTTTTTGGTGCCTACATAAATAAATTTTATCCTTTAGGCTATATGCAGTAAGCCATGATGGATTGGAAATATTTCACATAAACTAAAGGTCAAAGTGTTCAATATTATACATAGGAATTTAGGAAAAAGGATTTAATTTTTAATATTCGTCTTTATACATAGGAAACATTGCTTATGTACATAGGTGGGTTGCATAGTTACTTGAAACATATGATTCTTTTTCTCAATCCCACTAGTTTAGATGAAGCATGTGTTAAATCCATTCATTTAGAGGCTAGAGGAAAATAGACAAAAGAATATTTTCCTAAAGTTCACAGTAAGCAATATGAAGTTAAGCATTTTAAAAGGTAAATTTCTAGAAAGGGTAAACAAAAATCCATTGTTATTGTTCATAAAGAAGAGGGTAAGCCATTTTGAAATCATTGTAATAAAAATCATGATGAGTCTAAGTGTTAAAAATTATAGCCTAACTTAAGTCCTTTTAACAGGTTTAAGAAGAAAGATAAGAAAACTAATATTGTAGTTCAAGATCTAGGTTCAGACTCCAGGGATGAAACTAAGATCATAGCCATGATTATGTAGAATTGTTCTTCTCTTTCTAGCACTAAGTCATCTAATTTTCCTTCCTCTTAAAAATAGAAAACTATGCATGATGATAAGAAAATAAATGATTTGTTCCACATTAGTGTTATTTCAAAACATACTAAGATTGACACTCTATTTGATAGTAGATCATAGGCAAATTTGATATATGAAGAGATTGCTAAAAATTTGTGCCTACAAATAAGTCCCCATCTGAAACCCTATCCACTTAGTTGGGTGTGTGATGATGCAAAACTACAAGTAACCAAAACTTACAGATTGAGATTTGTCATCGCATCCAAATTCATGGATGAGGTTGATCTGGACGTATTCCCTCTAGACATATGTAGGATTATTTTAGGAAGTCTTTATATTTATGATAGAACATTAATATTCTATAGGGAGGATAATAAGTGCTTGTTTTTTAAGGATAGAATTAAATAAATAGTTAGAACACATCATGATAAGATGAGTCTCTCTTTGGTTATAATAGGGTAAATGAAAAGACTAGTCAATTCAAGCAAGAATTTTTGTCAAATGTTGATTAAGTCTAAGGAAAAAGAATATTCCTACGCTATGGAAAATTGTGATCCTAGACATAAGAAAGAATTGATTGAAATAATTTCTAGTTATGATGATGTGTTTTAGGATCCCAAAGGGTTACCCCCTAATAGGGGAGTTCAACATGAAATTCAATTTTTACAGGATTCTCCTCTCCCTAACATTGGCATGTATAGGTTATTAGTGGTGGAAAACAAGGAAATCAAAATGCAGGTAATGGAACTTTTGGAAAAGGGTGGTATTTATCCTAGTACATCCCCTATTGGTTCACCCATAATTTTGGTTCCAAATAAAGATGGCACATGGTGAATGTGTGTTAATTTACTTACTTTGAACAAACTTACTATTAATATTCATTACCCTCTTCCTCATATTGATGATTTTCTAGATTAGCTAAGAAATGTTATCTATTTCACCAAGTTAGACTTGAAAAGTGGTTATCATCAAGTTAGGATTAATGATGGTGATATTTGGAAAATTAATTTAAGTAAAACAAGGATTGTTTGAGTGACTTATCATGCCTTTAGATTTATGCAATGCACTGGCTACATTCATGTGTTTGATGAATGATGTTTTTAGGCCATTTCTTGATGATTTTGTTATAGTCTACTTAGATGATATTTTGATCTTCAATCAATCTTGGGAAGATCATGTGATATATATTAGGAAAGTCATGGATGCATTAAGAAGGGATAAACTTTATTTGAAATTATTTGAATGTGAATTTGGCAAGACCTCTTTGGTTTACTTGGGTTACATTGTAGGACATGGTGAATTGAAAATTGATCTTGTAAAAGTGGAGGTTATAGTTAAATGGCCTAAACCTAATATTGTAACTGAGGTTAGAATTTTTCTTGGTGCAACACAATATTAGAGAAAATTCATTACTAATTTATTAATTATTTTATCACCCTTACATTCTTTGACTAGTACTAAATAGGTCTTTTAGTGTGGAGGCAAGTAACAAAGGGCCTTTGATGTTTTGAAGACAAAGATTAGTACTACTCCTATCTTAGCACTTCCTAATTTGTAGTATCCATTTGAAATTGAGATAGATGAAAGTGATTATGCTATGGGATCTATTTTGATGTAGGGAAATAATCTAGTATGCTATCATTCTAAAACATTCATAGATGTGGTAAGAAACTATCTGAATTATGATAAAGAATTGTATGTATTGGTTCAAAGTTTTAACAAATGGAAACATTACTGAATGGGCAAAGAGATAGTAATACATACAGATCATTAGCCCCTTTAATATCTCTAGTCATAGGCCAAGCTACAATGGTCTAATCATTTTTGATGGATAGGTTTCCTACAATAGTTTCATCTTGTGATCGGGTATAAGAAAGGTATTCAAAATAAAGTTGCTGACATGATTTCTAGGCTTCCTATGGTAGTTGTATCTATTATTTTATAGCATATTTCTTTGAATAATGAAAGTTATAAATAATAGTATGTTTATGATGTTGACTTTAAATATGTGTACAAAGACTTGATGAGTGAAAAATAGGTAGAAGAATCAGACTATCATGTGCATAATGGACTTTTGTATCATTTGGGTAGACTTTGCATTCCTCAAAATGAAAGGGTGCACATGATTAGGGAAGCACATACTTCTCTTATTTTTGGTCATTTCGGATTTGTTAAAATGGTTTCACATTTGAAAATGTATTGTTATTGGCCCCATATGTAGGAAAATCAAGGGGTGTGTTCTTTGTACCACAAGCAAACCTAGTAATAGGAAATTGAGACTTTACACTCCTTTACCTATTCCTAATCATCCCTGGGAAAATATTTCTATGGATTTTTTAGGGGGTTTACCTATGTCATGGAAGAAACATGATTACTTGTATGTGGTATTGGATAGATTTATTAAGATGTGTGTTTTGATTCCTTGTACTAAATAGATTATAGGGGAAGGTATGGCACACTTATTCTTTTAACATGTATGGGTTAATTTTAGTTTTCCCATTTCTATTTTTTCTTATTGAGATTCTTGATTTCTTGGGGAATTTTGGTCAACACTATGGGAATTGATGGACACTGAGTTGAATAATAGCACTACATTTCATCCATAGACTAATGATCAGGTAGAGGTTGTAAATTTACATTGGTACATTTACTTAGGGATTATTTTAGTAAACATCCCATGTTGTGGGATGAGAATTTATGTTATATACAACATGATTACAACTGTGCACTTCATTTTTCTATTATGAAATCTCATTTTGAAGTTTGTTATGGATATTTTACTAAATCTCCTCTAGATGTTTGTTATGGATAGGATTTAGCTATTGATGAATGTAAAGATTCTATTAAAGCTAAGAATTTCATTGAAAAGATACAACATGTACACTAGACATTTCGAGATCAATTAGAGAAAAGTCAAGCAAAATACAAAGCAAGACATGATAAACATTGTGTTGATCACTAGTTTTTTGTAGATGATTTGGTATGGCTTCACATCAGTAAGGAAAGGCTGATAGTTGAAGGTAAAAATTTGAAACCAATCCGGTATGGTCCTTTCTAGATTATGAAAAATATTGGTAAAAATGATTTTTGGTTAGATTTACCATCTTATATATAGATTTATTTAGTTGTTAATGTGGAAAATCTAAAATTATATGAGCTTTTGATGATTTTAGATCATGATGAGAGTGTATCTATTCCTTGTATTAATGATTTTGCTCCTAAGTATCTAACAAAATTTGTGGGAAGATATAATACTTGACAAGAAGGTTTGAACTTCATAAAGGGGAGATATTAAATATATTTATGTTGGTCTCAAAGGGATGCAACCAATAAGGCCAAATGAATGGAAGTCAGAAGAGTGAGGGAGAAATACCCTCACCTCTTTACCAATTAATCAACTTTTGGAGGTCCAAAAGCTCCTAGTGGGGAGGATTGATCTAGGAGGATCTATATTTTACTCTAAAAAATAAGTCATCAAATCACAGGTTGATCATGGTCATGGCAAAGGGCTCATCCCAAGGTGAGGTGTTATTTAATAAGAAGGTTTATCAAGGGTGAAGATGACTTTATTCACCCCAAAAAGGGGGTATTGATTGTTATTATTAGTGGTCTGTAGGTCATGATTATAGGTGGTGGTTTAGGCGAGATCACCGTTATGGTGTTATGGTGAGGAAAACATTATTGGGTCAGATTTGGATAGGTTTGAGATCAAGAAATGATGTTAGGAACATCATCATAAAATAGAGGTGGGTTGGATAAGAGTGTTGAATTATCCCAATGAGGGATCTTAGGTGAGGTGTGGGTAACTTGGATAAAAGGGTACCTAAGATTCAAGAAATATTGAATGGAGGGTTGATGCTAATAGATAAATTTATTATGGTTGGATTAAAATTTAGGTTATACATGGTTGATTGATTTAGTTTAGAGGTTAGTTTGATTGGTTGATGGAGGTAGGATAGGTGGTTGATCTAGATTGTTGGTTGGGTTTTCTTTTTTGCTTGGTTTGTTTGGTAAGGTAAGGTGACAAATCTTTGACCTTGTTCAAAAGGGAATCAAAATAAAGACAATGTCATTAGGTAGATGAAAACTAGTAGAGTATAGAATAATTTAATGGATTTGATTTTAATTAAGGTTGGGTTAGATTTAGTTATAGGTGAGGTGTTTTGAGCTTGGGTTTGCTCCATTAAAAGGGGAAGTGGAAGAGGTGGGTTGGTTCCTTAATGATGATTTTAAAGGAAATTTGAGAAGGCTCTTCTTGGTCAACAAGTGGGTGGTTTAAGGTTTATTATTCCTTAGTGATGAATTCAAAAATAAGTTGAAAAGGGTGCACTTGGTTAACAAATAGATCAATTGGGGTTTTAATTATGGTTTCCCTAGTTATATATGCACTAAGGACCAAATCTAATGAATGGACCTTATTGTGTTGAGGGATTTGGTCATGGGTTTACAAAATAATGGGTGAAAAAATAGGTTCAATGATTTATTTATTGAATACATTCAAGGCTAGGTTGGGGGCAACATAGAGAATATCATTTGGAACCTCCTTTTGATTGATAGGTGTTTCTAATGCAAAATTGCTTTCTACATTCAAATAAGAAATAAGAAACTGAAAGATGGTTAAGGCTAGAAGTACCTGATACAGTTGTGTGCACCGAAATCAGACGTTGAAAGATTCTCCTCTTTTGCTGTGGAGGAATGACACCTGCGAAGAAAAGGCTAAAACACGAAAAATGTTAGTAAGAGATATGGTGGGCTGTCAGGCGAACGCCCGATCCCGGAAGTACGAAGACTCCCTAGAAGGATATCAACCCACTAATAAAAAAGAGTAGAAAATTGGACGAAAGTAGATGATAATGACAGAAATAAATGACAGAAAATAAAAGGTGTACCTGATATGCGGCACTGTTCTGCACAGTCACCGGCATCGGTCTCTGTGGTGCCGGCGTCGGTTAGGGAAGGTGCCGACGTCGGTCAAGGTGCCGTCGTCGGTCGGGGTAGTGACCGGCGTCGGTAGGGGTAGGTTCTGGAAAAAGGTTCGGGACAGGGTCTGAGAGAGTCGGGACAGGTTCAGGGATGCAAACGAAGGACGCTGGGTCAGGGATGAGGTTTAGACAGAGTCGGGACAGGGTCTGATAAGGACAGGGACGAGGTTTGGACAGAGTCGGGACAGGGTCTGATAAGGACAGGGACGAGGTTTGGACAGAGTCGGGACAGGGTCTGATAAGGATAGGGACGAGGTTTGGACAGAGTCTGGGGGGTTTTGGACAGAGTCTGGGCAAGGACAGAAAATAAATAATAACTAAGAAAGAAAATGAAATAAACAAAATAAAGACTTACCTGGTAGAAGACCCGATGAAAGCCATGGTGTGCAGATTAGTTGATGTCGTAGTGTCGATGATTGCTCAGAGTTCACAGGTCGGTGGAGGAATTCGCAGGTCGGTTGCTTAGCATTCGGATGGTTGGATAGCGTTCGGGATTGCGTTCGGGGATCTGGTTCGAATGGCTGGCGGAGGTTGATGAAGGCGGGGGACGGGGATGGTTCCAAAAATGGTTCGTCAACCGTTTCGGGAAACCGAATGGTAACTGGTAACGGACAAGGGGTAGGTGACCAACGTCGGCAGGATTGCCGACATCGACTGATAGGTGACCGACGTCGGCGACATCGGTCGGGTAAAGACCGTCGTCGGCAGATGCATAATGGGAATAGAGTCTACCTTTCGCTCTGTGCTCCTCTTTACATGCTGCCAGGGTCAATGCTGGTGAAACAAGTGATCGGCAAGGGTTCAATAGGTGAAGAAGAAGAAGATGGGGAATGACCAGGGGAGTCGACACGATTTTGGTGTCTACATTTGCCCCTTTTTGTCTTGTTGGTTGTTCTGGACGAACTGCAAGACAAAAATAGGAGTGAGTGCCCCAGGTGAGGGATAAGGTTGATTTCATCTTGTTGGTTGTTCGAATGAACTGCAAGACAAAAATAGGAAGCGAAATGCCCCGAGTAAGGAATGAGGTATTCCCCCTCAAAGCAGGAGTCGAGGGAAGGGAACCGGGAATCGGGTGCTGATTTGATAAAGAGCGGATGAAAAAAAAAGGGGTGAGGGTGAACGCTACAAAGGTTGTGATTGCGCGCATACCACTGCACGAGATGGTCAGGCCAAAGTGTCACAGGTCAAGGGTCATGGAGTGCCAAAATTGAAGTAACCGGGCCCCAGCATTTAGTCGTCTGCTGATCGGGTCACTCAATCTAAGCTGAAGCTCCAAATGGGTCGTCGCGTTCCAGGTATCCCGGGCTCAGGAAGTGCTCCTAGAAACGCGAAAAAGTCACAAGTAGTGTGGATCAACCGGCTTGCGATCCTATACTTGTGAGGGTCCAAAAAGGTCTGCGCACAATTCTGCTAACCAGTCATGAGGTAGCATACATGCAAAAACAACCAAGGCAACAACGTCTTGGAAGTGGTCGAGGTCGGAGGAGATAGGCATGATCTCCAATGGTTGGTGGTCGAGGGATGGATGAATGGACGAAAGGATGAAAGGATGCGGCCGAGCTAACCCCAGAAGACCCCATGTCAACTGAGTGCTGCCTACATAGCCCTGGTGATAGGGCCTCAGGCCGATGTAGTTCTCCCTAGAAGGGAGGAAGGGTCAAAGGGATGGTGAGAAAAAAAAAAAAAAAAAAGAAGATGTTGCAGCCTTTTCCAAATGGTGTATTCTGCAACATTGGTTGAGGGGTTTTTCATCCCTAGCAATATTCCATATTCGTGATGGATGTATGCTAAAAATGAATTGAGGTCTATTTATGCTTCAGCAAGTATTGGTTTATGCTGAACATAAATTGTGGCGGGTCGATAGTTTCCATGTGGATTGGTGTCCATAGAAACTAGGGTGAATAGGCAAGGTCATGTTGATGGTCTGAAAAGAGAGTTGAGCTGAGTTGATCGACAAGTGATGAAGGTGAATGTGACCAAAGGGTAGAAGAAGATGAAAGGCAAATTGCTCTTTCATTGACAAGGACCAAAAAGGTAGCATAGATAGGGGTTATGAGAACCAAGAGCCCCATTCATGCGTGACGTCATTGACCATAGTTATGTTAGAGCGGTAATCGAATCACTTAGACATTAAAGTGAGCTCAAAGTCCCTTGAGTAGGTAATAGGAGGAGGAAAGAGGGTAACCCGTTTTAAGAGCAGAGATAACTTTGCCCCTTTTTATAGGAGACCCTGAGACAACTACAAGCCAAGTCCGTGACTCATTTTTTTTTTTTTTTTGAGAGGCAGACTGATCGATGCGGGAAGCCTGCATAGAGATGTCATTTGCTTGGTGGTCAGGTTGTGAAGCTGATTAATGCGGGAAGCTTCTAAAATAAGTTGTTGTTTATTGCCAGAGTAGTCATAGCCATCCTTCGAGGGAGTGGTCTAGATTTTTGTTTAATATAAAGGCTTTTGAATAGCTGTCCTTCGAGGGAGCAGTCTATTTATTACAACAATGATAGTACAGCTGTCCTTCGAGGGAGCAGTCTATTTTTTTTATTTTGATATTGATATAGTGACCATGGATATGTTTTGACATCTTGATTTGTTTTGATAGAAATGTGAGTCATGGACAAGACTGTAGAAGGTCAAGGGCTCCCTTTTATTAGGACAAAGCATCCATACATCATAAAAGGGTTATAGGAGTTGTTAAGAGGAATAGGGTTGAAAGGAAGTAGGATAAAGAGGACGGGGATTGCTCAAGGGACGAGCTCAAGTTAAGTGTCAAGTGGACGAATACTCGACTAGCAGAAGAACGGTCGCAGATGTAACGCATAAAAAGGGATTCAAGGTCTAATAAGTCCCTGGTGTATACATGATAAGGTCCGAGTCAATTAGGAGCAAACTTGCCCCATTTGCCTCTTTCCAGATTGGTCAGGTGTTGATTGATGAGTGGATGTGAAGTTGGTTGATATGGTTGTTGGTTGATTGAAAAAGGTTGAATGTTTTGATAAAAAGATTGGGTCGAATGTTTGGTTGAGATTTGGTCATGTGATAGTTGGTCAATGGTTGGTCGAGGGTTGATTGGTTGGTATTTGGTCTTTGGTTGGGTCGAATGTTTGGCTGAGGTCGGGTTAAATGTTTGGTTGCTAGTCTGGTTGAGGTTAAGTTGACAGAGTGATTGATATGTGGTCGAGACTGTGTTGAAAAATTGGTTGAGGTTTGGATAAAAGTTGAGTTCCCCCAGCGGCTAGGGAGAATGTTTGACGGATTAGTTAAGGTTGATTGAGATTTAGTGGTCAGATGGACAGTGTTGATGTCGAATAAAGGGGTTAAAGGCAGTGAAGGGACCCTAGTCTGGCGTGGAGATCCCGATTTAGATGATGAGGTTGGAGAGGTATGGGTTGGTGTTGATAAGTTGTCAAAGGGGTGGTCAAGAGGATCCTTGATGAGAAGGGTGTCCTTTTTCCGGTGGTGACGAATGACAGCTTTAAGAGCACAACAACGCTCGGTGTCATGTCCCGAAGTGTGATGATAGTGACAGAATTTAGAGTTGTCGAACCAAGATGGCCTTGATCCGAGAGTTGATGAGTGGGATGGTGTTGAAGGTGTGTTGATAACGTGGTCAAAAAGAGAGGTGTCATTCCCCAGACATTGGCGAATGGCGACCTTGAGGGCATGACAATGCTCCGTGTCGTGCCCAGGCGTGCGATGATACGCACAAATGCGAGTGTGGTCGAACCATGGTGGTTTTGGTCCGAGAGAGTGATATGGTCTAAGAGGCGGGAGAGAGAGACGAGAGGACTGCAACAATTGCCGTAAGAGCAAGGCATATGAACCTGCTAATGGGTCGGGATGTTTTATTGCAGTGAGGGTTGGTGACGTTGGTTTGGGAGATGAAGGAGGCATTGGTCGATGGTTTGAAGGAGGTATAAGTCTGACGGGTTGATAGAATAATGGAGGTGACTTACCTCTGTGAAGTATGGGAGTGAGAAGCACTCCGAGTAAAGTAGACGGATGTGGGCCCAAGATTGAAGGTAATGATGAAGATTGGGGAGGAGGCCTCCGGTGTGGTTTAGTAGCCTTCTTTGGTTTGGGTTGAGGGTCACCTTTGTGCGAAGCGAGATTAGATGTGGGGCGAACACCAAGAGGTTTAATCTCTTTGGGCATGATGGACGCCTGCGCGGGTTTGGACTTAGATGTGGATGGTTTTTCTCTCAATGGAGAAGGGATTAAAGGTGTGGGCTCTTTAAGAGGAAAGAGCTCTGGAGTAGTCATGGCTTCTGTGTGTGGTTGGGGAGTCAAAAGGGTATGATCGTCTATAGATGATAATAAGGATGAAGGCGAGGCAGCTGGTGTTGATGTGGTCAAAGCGTCCTCCAATATAGGAGAAGTCGCTGGAGGAGAAGTGGGAGAAGAAAGTTCTTCACCCTGTGGAGGAGGTATAGGGGAAGAAAGGTCTTCCACCTGTGAAAAAGGTTGGTCAGGGATAAAAGAAAAGATAGTGTCGACCGTGTGTATATCATGGTCTTGAGGGTCATTGGTTATGGTTTGGACGTTGTCTTGAGTATGCGGGTGATTAGAAAGAGGTTGCTTGAAGATGTCAAGGTTTTGGTTGGGCGGTGCGTTCGGGTTATCTAAAATAAGATTCCCCTTGTTGAGTTTATCCAAGACAGAGGCATATGACTCCCTAATTGGAGTGAATTGACGCTGTATGGATTGACGTTGAAAATGTTTATTGATGTAGTCTAATGTTGAAGATGATGATCGGTTGGTTATTGTTGAAGATGATGGTCTAAAGATGACAGTGTTTGCCGACTCCTCGGATTGAGAGTGGGCAGAAGAAGGTCTGGAAGAAGAATGGTCATTGTTAGTGTTACACAATTTGACCTTATCTTCTTCAATGGCGCGGAGTTCAAGCTTTCGGGCCATGGTGAAGGCCTCGTCGAAAGTGTGGAATGTCTGAACCCGCAGGGTGGACGAGATATGACTGACACATGCTCGAGAAAAGAGCTCAATGAGCTCGGGTTGAGGCAAGGAGAAGGAGAGCTGGTTGATCAAGCTTCTCCAACGGGTGACAAAATCAGCGATTGATTCGTCGTCAAATTGCCTGATGGAGTAAAGGTCTGTGATCGAAACTTGTTTAGTGATATTGATAGAAAAATGGTCGATGAATAGTTGGGCGAGTTGGACGAATGAAAAGATAGAATGTCTGGCAAGAGAACTATACCAGTCAAGGGCAGGGCCAGAAAGGGACATAGGAAACGTGCGTAGAAGTAACGCATCGTCATGAGTGATAAGGTAACAGGCATGTCTGAATGCCCGTAGATGTTGTTGTGGGTCTTCCTTACTCTGAAAGCGAGTGAATTTAGGAAGCTCCCAATGGTTGGGGTATGGTCGGATAGGGACAGAAGGGTGGATGGGCTCGCTGCAAATTTGTTCATATGACAAAGTATTGCTTGAACCGGAGATAGAAGCTTCGAGATGGGACATTTTATCCATCAGCATCTTGATGACATCTGCTGACAGATTGGCAGGTTGAGCGCCCCCTAGGTTGTAAGGCGCTTGAAAGAGGTTAGAAGAGGTGTGCGACATAGTCGGTTGTACAACGTACGGATGACTAGTCGCAGGGGCAGAAGTAGAGGTTAAGGGTGGTTGCGTTATGAAGTTCGAAGGTATAGGCTGACTAGATACCGCCAAAGGAGGTTGTGTGACGGCATTGACAAAGGGTGAGGTAGGCACTCCTGCATATATAGGCGCAAGAGTGTGTGGGGTCGAGACAATCAAGTTCTGGTATGATGTAGAGCTAGATTGAATTGCAGGTGGTTGAGGGGGTAACGAAACCCCGGTGGAGGTTGGTCTAAAAATAGACGAGGAGGCCGAATTTTGCGTATAGGCCATGGTCGGGTTAATGGTTGAGGCGAAAGGTTGAGTCGTAAAAGGTTGGGTGGCGAACGGTGTTGATGTCGTTGCCACGTCGTCCGAAAGGTCCCGCATTGGTTTTCTTGCGAGATAGTTTTGAAGGGCTGCGGTATTGAGGTCCAAGAATTTTGCAAAGTCTTGGTCCCCTTCTGAGATGATAGGCGTCTGGGTTAGAGATAGTCTAGTAGGAATTCTTTCGGTCTTCGAGTAGAACTCCATTATAGGGTTGGTTGTAGACGGGGTAGGCGACAGCGATTGATGGCTAGCGTGGTCAAGAAGAGCCTTGGTTTGACTACGTGTCAGAACCATTCAAGGCAAGAAAGAACATCCTCACAAGCTCAAATAAGCAGATAAGAACAAAAAAGATGAAGACACAAGCAGATCCTAAAACCTTAGAAGTAAATTTTTAGGATTACAGTGGCTTATGCCTTAGAATGTGTGTAGAGGAAGATTGGTTGAAAAATGGGTCCTAGAAGAAGGCGGTCTAAAGATAGTTTTAGGTTTTGTTAAGGTGCTGAAGAAGTCTGTGTTAGGGTCTGGTACGCGGCCTGGTGCTAAGGAGCAAGCTCCCCTCACTTCACGATTCCAGTGGTTAGCTGGTTTCGCTTAGCCAATATATACCTCGCCTAGAGATTAGACTCCACCAGAGAACGGAGTGGGCTTCCCCCTTGGTGATGAAATCCAAGTAGGGTCACCGGGACGGGTAAGGTATCCGCTGGGGGATGAAATCCCAGTCGGGCCTTGTCTCAGGTAAGTTTTATGTTTGTTTTGTGCAGGTGGTTTGGTCGTGTAACATCAAGTGATCTAGATTAATTCAATATGCGGTTTAATTACTATGTGTGGTCTAAAAGATGCAGGCAAACAGAAATGAATGCAAAGTGTTTTAATGTCCAAGTCGAAATGTTTGTTCGTATGAAGACGAATGGAGAAAGAGTCGAAGAATATGAGTTTTAGCTAGTCTAGAAATGCAAGAAAGAAAGAAGTGTTCGTTTTAGTTCTGCTTATGATGTCGTTTAAGAAGAGACGAAAGGAGGCGAAAAGGAAGAAACCTAATGCACCTAAATGAACGAAAGAAAGAAAGAATCCAAGGAGGACCTAGGGTCCCACCGGGCGTGCCAGAATGTTTTTAATGCAAAATTGCTTTCTACATTCAAAGAAGAAATAAGAAACTGAAAGATGGTTAAGGCTAGAAGTACCTGATACAGTTGTGCGCACCGAAATCAGACGTTGAAAGATTCTCCTCTTTTGCTGTGGAGGAATGACACCTGCGAAGAAAAGGCTAAAACACGAAAAATGTTAGTAAGAGATATGGTGGGCTGTCAGGCGAACGCCCGATCCCGGAAGTACGAAGACTTCCTAGAAGGATATCAACCCACTGATAAAAAAGAGTAGAAAATTGGACGAAAGTAGATGATAATGACAGAAATAAATGACAGAAAATAAAAGGCATACCTGATATGCGGCACTGTTCTGCACAGTCACCGGCGTCGGTCTCTGTGGTGCCGGCGTCGGTTAGGGAAGGTGCCGACGTCGGTCAAGGTGCCGTCGTCGGTCGGGGTAGTGACCGGCGTCGGTAGGGGTAGGTTCTGGAAAAAGGTTCGGGACAGGGTCTGAGAGAGTCGGGACAGGTTCAGGGATGCAAACGAAGGACGTTGGGTCAGGGACGAGGTTTAGACAGAGTCGGGACAGGGTCTGATAAGGACAGGGACGAGGTTTGGACAGAGTCGAGACAGGGTCTGATAAGGACAGGGACGAGGTTTGGACAGAGTCGGGACAGGGTCTGATAAGGACAGGGACGAGGTTTGGACAGAGTCTGGGGGGTTTTGGACAGAGTCTGGGCAAGGACAGAAAATAAATAATAACTAAGAAAGAAAATGAAATAAACAGAATAAAGACTTACCTAGTATAAGACCCGATGAAAGCCATGGTGTGCAGATTAGTTGATGTCGTAGTGTCGATGATTGCTCGGAGTTCGCAGGTCGGTGGAGGAATTCGCAGGTCGGTTGCTCAGCATTCGGATGGTTGGATAGCGTTCGGGATTGCGTTCGGGGATCTGGTTTGAATGGCTGGCGGAGGTTGATGAAGGCGGGGGACGGGGACGGTTCCAGAAACGGTTCATCAACCGTTTCGGGAAACCGAATGGTAACTGGTAACGAACAAGGGGAAGGTGACCGACGTCGGCAGGATTGCCGACGTCGGCCGATAGGTGACCGACGTCGGCGACATCGGTCGGGTAAAGACCGTCGTTGGCAGATGCATAATGGGAATAGAGTCTACCTTTCGCTCTGTGCTCCTCTTTACATGCTGCCAGGGTCAATGCTGGTGAAACAAGTGATCGGCAAGGGTTCAATAGGCGAAGAAGAAGAAGATGGGGAATGACCAGGGGAGTCGACACGATTTCGGTGTCTACAATAGGTTTTGGACAAACATCTTAAAACACCCACATCTATCTACCACATGTTCATTTGTACAATGATACATATAAAACTCATTCTCTATGAACCAAATGGGTTTTGGAAGATAAGCATTGATGGGTTTAATTTGAGGTAATCTAATGATAGAATCCCTTAAATTTTTGTCAAAGATCAAGGCATGTAATTCCTCTAGTGGGGTATACTACCTAGGAAGAGGGTGCACTAATGGCTCTTGAGGTTGTGAGCTAATTAGTTGGTTTGGTAAATTTATTTGGTCAAATAATTTTGGTTGATTTGACAATTTTGAGTGATTTGATGGGTTATGTATGCTTGATAAGGCTGGTAGGTTGGAAAAATTTGGTCGATGGATATTGGTTTGATTTGGTGAGGTTGGTTGGTTTAATAAGATTGGTGGGTTCAAAAATTTTGGTTGGTTAGATAAGGTATCTTTGTTTGAGAGGTTGGGTAAGGTTAAGGTATTTGATAGATTTGACATATTTGATTTGGTGGGTAGGTTCGATATGGTTAGGTGGTTTAAAAAGTTTGGTTGGTTTGATATGGTAGGTTAATATTTATTGGTTGGATTTGATGGGATTGATAAGGTTGATAAGGTTTAGAAGGTGGGTAAAGTAGTTTGGATTGATAGTTTTGATATCATAGGTAAGGGTCATAAGATTAATTAATTAGAAAATTTTATTTGATATTTATCGGTTGGATGATTATTGGTTTGATTTGATGAGGTCGATAAAGTAGGTTGATAGTGGTGGGTTTGATAGTGGTTGGGTTGATAGTTGTTGGTGGTATGACTATGGGGATAGACCAAGTCTTGGTTTTGAGATAAATAAGGTTGCCATAAAGTGGGTATAGGTGATTGATATGATGGTTGAGGTAGTTAATAAAAAGTTTGAAGTAGTTGAGGTAATTGATATGATGTTTGGGATGGGTAACCTAAAGATTGGTGAGGTTGAGATAGTTGAGGTGGGTTATGATAATGGATTTGTAAGGGTTAAAAGGTTATTGGTTGGGTGAGGTGATGATCAATTGGTTGTTAAAGGGTTTTCAATTGGTTGTAGTTGAGGTTGAATTGATTGTCGACAAGGTTAGGTTGGTTATAAGCGAGGTTAGGTTGATTGTAGGTGAGGTTAGGTTGATTATAGGCATGGTTGGGTTGATTATAGGTAAGGTTGGTTTGGGTGTAGGTAGGTTTGGGGGTATAAGTGTATCTTTATGAAAGGTAATTCTCTAAGGTAATAGGGTTGTATTCTAAGAATTTAACAAAGTTAGGATCTCCTAGAGAGAGTATATATGAGATCCCCATTGAACAAGGAAATGAAGATGAGGTAGGTGAAAGTAAGATGGTAGAAGGTTACCAAAAATAGTTATATTCTTGATAACTCAAATGAAGATAAAGAAAGAAAATGATCAAATAAATCCAACACATGCTAGAGTATGTTAAATCCCAAGGTTAATTTTAATCTCACTTTTGGATTATGCCTTAAGTTATAAAAAAGTGTGCTAGAAGTAGGCTTGTAGATTAGGTACTATAAAAGTATTCTATAGTTGGTTTTAGGTTGTTTAGGTGCTCAAAATAATCTCTATTATAATCAATATGTGGCTTAGTATTATGGCCTACCCCCTCACTTCACAGTTCCACAATGGTAAGCATGTCAGGTGTTTAACAAATATATATTGATATCTAGAGTTTATACTCAACTAGAGAGTTGAGTTGGCTATCCCCTTGGTAATGACATCCAAGTGAGATTGCTGAGAAAGAAGAAGGTTCCCACTAGGTGACGAAATCTCATTTAGGTCTTATCTCAAATTATCTTGATGTTTAATTAATGAAATTGGTTTAACTAGTGTGTTCAAGAAAAGTGGTTCTATGATAAGATTACTATGATTTAATTCAAAGTGAACTAATATTAAAATCAAGCAATGGATGTAGCTAATTTTAAGCCCAAAATAAATTTTAGTTTAAATTATGAGCACAAATAGAGAGAAGGGCATAAAAATGTGAGTAGAGACTCAAGTGGTCCCATCAGGTGTGTCAAAATGTTACATGTAAATTTTTGCTTTAGCTATAATAAAGAGAGAAAATAAACTCAATATGGTTATGGTTAAAAAACCTATTTTTTTGTGTGTACATTGAATTAGAAGACTATGAATAACTCCTCTTTTGATTGGGAGGATGACCTACATAATAAAGAGACTAAAGAAAGGTTGTGTTAGTTAGTTAAGAAGGTGGATTGACTCGGAAGCTAGATCCAAGAAGTACATGACTTCCTTGGAGGCTATCAATCCACATTTAAAAAAAAATTAATGTTGCTAATAAAATAAGGTTTTATAACATAAATGAAATTACTCCAACAAAAGAAATAAATACTTTTCAAAAGAAATGATTATTTTAACAAGATGACTATTATCACTTGAACTTTCACCCTTTGAGGAGAAGACAAGTCTCTCCTCATTCAAGTGTAAAAATGGAACCACCTCAGGGTTGTGGGTGACCCAAATTTGAAGTAGATCTCTATATTAGGGCTAGTTCCCTTGAGGTATCACTATAGCTCAAACCTATTACTAACTTTTGGGTGGTGAAAAGGGAGAAGGATAACTGAAAATGAATCTAATATAGGGGAGGTGATACACCAAATAAATGGTCTACTCACACCACTACAATATACTTGTAACCAAGGATAATCCAACACATACACTTCATCCAATTCAACACTCCTCTTCTACATCAATTTTTCAAGCATGGGGTCTTGAAGAGAGATTAGGATAGGAGGACTTAGACAATAGGTCTTATATAGACACTAATTAATGAGATAATATCTATACCTATAACCCACATTAGACACTTCTCACTTAACTACAAAAGAGAGCTTACAATTCATACAAGGCACTAGGAAGAGTAACATGTGAAGTTAAGTAGAATACACTTGCACAAGACCAAAAACCAAAACATGCACTTAGTGAAATATTAAATGATTTAAAAAAAAATTATTCATTAATTTAAGGAAAAATTTTGGCAAATATTTTCCATACCTAGGTGGAGAGATGGATACAAAAACCAAAAAGGCTTGAATTTATAGTAATTGTGAGAGGAGAGAGAGAAAGTGAAGCCCAAGAGTCACTAAGATACTTGTCTAGAAAATATAAGGAGTTATGATAGTCATATAATCAGGAATTAGATAGGTATTTCAATAAAAATAATTACAAATGTCCCTCAACTCAGTTAACTCCTATACATGTGGCATAGATTCTCTTTACTTGCACAAGAAACTTCCCTCATGATTTTACTTCACAAAACAACCTCACCAGTGAATAGGGCCAAGTATGATCACTGATATTAAGGGTATGGATTACCAAAAATCCCTCACATGCATTGTATTGGTCCTCAATCATTCCTATTCCTTTGTCCATGAGCAATAATCTTAAATAATCATAAATAACTCCTTCTCATGCACCTCTCACACTTGGCACCCAAAACCTTTACAATTATATAATATTATCCATTCACAAGGATGTATGAAACATTACAAGATTTTATAAGTCATTAGGTTCATCAATCAAACCTTAAAAGGCTTCCTAATTAGATTTTCACCATTTTTCACTAAGTGTTCACTATCTGCCCACTAGACTGGCTAAGATGAAGTAGATGGTATGCACACTTGGGATATTACATGACTAAATATATGGGAATGAAGACTTATAAAAAGTCATAATATATCTATAAACTATGATTACATTTTTTGAAACATCTCCATACCTGCCAAACACATAAATTTATAAAAATAAGCCTATTATACACCATTCATATAGGTAGGGTATGCCTCAATTGCACGGGATAGGGATATATAGAGTATTATATAGGTAAAAGTTATTTTAATATCCTTTACACCCCATCTAGATGCTTCAATTGCAATCTTTTACCAATCGAGCCCTTAATGAGGGTTTGTGAGGGTTTTGGAGCGGTATCTAGTCTTAGCATTTGTTCATGAATGTTTGACATCCAAACCCTTTCCAAACATTTCTAAGATAATCCCAGGGACCCTCCCTAACACATCCAAACACCTTAGGTCACCATGAAAAGTGTCATGAGAGATACAAGCATCTTAAGTTGCCATTCATGTCTTTTTTCTCTCATTCTATGAGGTCTAAGTTCATTTAAGCTTGAAAATGGATTATTAAAAACCTCCCATAAAAAATTAAAGATTATAAACTTCCAAAAACATCCCAAATTTTTTTTCCATTATTATAATATTTCCCTAAGAGTTATAAATGAAAAGACCTCCCACTTTGGCATCGGGCCTAATGTTGCCTAATAGGTTTGCCCAACATTATTGAGTTAAATGGCCCCTGTTGACACTTTCCATGAAATTATATAGTTTTAAAACATCATTTATACCCTCATTAACATAATAAAAATCATTATAATTCTTTCCAAAAACTGAAAATGGAAGAGACCCCCTATTTGTAGTTAGACATGTACCCTACTTAACTAGGTTTGCCTGTAGTTCTTGTTGCATAGAGTAACCTATTTAAATTTAGGATTATATCTTAGTTTTATAGGTTTAAATGGATGTGATATAGTTTAAAACACATTATTTAAAGGTACAATTTAGTTTTTGTTACTATTTTAGTCCATAATCCAAATTTATAGCTTTTGGTGCAAGGTAAAAGTACCCCCTGTCTGAGACAAAATAGGGGGAACTTCCCCTATTATTATCACAAAACCAACCATTGGAGGTTTATATACAGGTAAAAAATATTTTTTGCACCTAAATTTATCTCTTGTTCATCTCATATGACCCTTAAAAACTTGAAAATTCAAGACTCATTCTTTTCAAGGTAGGTTGCTTATAGGGTTTATGGAAATGAATTGTGTTTTTTATCATTTAGAGCCTCTTTATTTAATTTTACTCATTATGAGAGTATTTAAGGGTTTAAATGGATATGGTCAAAAAATTTATACCTCTCCTTATCCCTCCAAACCATCACACACCCTCCAAATTGACTCAAACAAGATTGGGTTTGACATGGCTGACTGTGACAACTTCTTGACAGACCCCTATAGGTGGAATTCTTAGCCTTAGATTAGATTATATTTGATGATAAAATATACTACATGCATCATGAGAACCATTTAGTATCTATAGTGACCTCAAACTCATTTTATTAGTCAATACTGAGCTAGATCCAATCATGGCTATGACTGAGACATCCTTGTCTAATTCCCTGCTTATAGGTGTTCATGTAAGTGAACTTGTATTACTTGGACCTAGTATGGATGTTTGAGAACCCACTCTTTTAATTATTTAGGTGACACAAGGCATGTTTAATTTATATCTTACCTTTAATTCCCCTTGGGTTCATAATCTACAACCTCCTGTCATGACTGAGACAACATAGGGTCTACTATGTAGACACCTAAATCTGGCCACCAATGACCTCAAACCAAGATTTTGACCAATTTCCACCTAAAATGAAAAATTTGGCCTAAAAACACTAAAACACACTAAATGATGTGAAAGTAACATATTCAAGTGCTGATTTTGGCTAGAGTATCATTAAATGGGGTACTGCAATTTGTGGGCTAGCTAACTTTGATCTGATCATTTCGAGTCAAAATGCCAATTTGGCACTTGGGTATTCTAGATTGCTCTTTCCTATAAAATATTTTGCACAATATTCATGAATTTTTTTATTTTCTATAGGTAATATCCTAAATGGGAATATGGATCCAACACATCTAACAATGCCTTCCAATTCCAATCCAATCAAATTTTGGACCAATAACAAGGCATTATGATCAATTTGAGTAATTTGTGCACAAAGTGCTTAAACATGCTTAAGAGATAATTAATAAAAATTAGAGCCTAATTAATAATTCCATGGAAACTTGTTGAATACTTGTTTTTATAAATGAATATTGAATATCTACATCATCAAGTGACCTCATTTCTTAGGAAGACATCCCAAGGCCATAAATTCCATAAATATTAGGATTCATGCCTCCCATGCCTCATCAAAGCCCTCCATGCCTCTTAATTGATCCTCTATCCCAAATATTAATGAGCCTATTTATCAATTTTAATTGAATAATTGTATTAATCCTTATCCACACATTTGAATCTTGAGATGGATGGTTTAAGTTGATTCTAGACATTTTCAAAAATTTATAAATAGGAGGCATTACCACATGAATTTTAACACATGATTATGCAAAGTTGTAATGTAGAATTGATTAGAAATATTCATGATACTAGTGTTAACATGCCAAATTGATTCCAATCAAAGGCAAGCCACAAGCCAAAGGTTCCAAGGAGAGATGGAGGTAGCCAAGCTTCTATTGCCTATGACTTCATGAGCACAAAGCCAAGCAATCCACTACTACAAAGGCATTTGGAGCATCCAAGGAAGGTGAAGGAATTATTGTTGTTTTTCCTTAATTTTTATTTGTGTTTGTAATTTTTTTTGTTACTAATCTCACCATAGTAACTAGGCATGAAGATTGTAGCTTAGTGTGTTTTTTATTTGATTTCATTCACTAACACCATACTAATCTCCGCTTCTTAGTCAAATTCCTAGTTCACATAATGGCACACCCGGTGGGACCAAACACATCCCACACATGAAAATATCATTATAAAACTTTAAAATATTAATTTGGATCATTAAAACTCTTTTAATTTGATTTTATAACTTTATTGTACCATTTTTCTTTATCACAAGTTTAAACAGTAACCGTCATCGATTTGTAAAACCATAGTTAGTTAACATAACCATTATAAATCACTATTGGTATAATCATTGTCAGTTAGATAACCATCATCAGTTATTAAGTGTAACCATAATTGGTTATATAAATGACATTGGTCCCTATGTTTTTCTTAGAAACATAAACCTGAGAGCTAATAGGCCATTTTAAAATGCTTGGTTTGGGGTCATCTAGACTCTGTTTTGGATGATTTGTTTTTAAAACCACATGTTTTCTCCTAAATTTTTATAATTTGAAATTAGTCTAGCTTCAATTTTCATATATTTTTCACAAAATTTTTAAAATCTATTTAAAATTTTTCTAATCTAACATATTTTCTTTTGGGGTGATGCCTTAAGGGTAGACAAGTAACCAACAAACTTGGAACTTGTTAAAACATGCTATTAAGACATCTTTGGCATGATTTTAAAATGAATTAGGAATCTTGTTTTTGGTACTTAATGAAACATTTATGTACTTAATTTAATGTTTTCATAAGTTATGATTTCAAAGTTCACAATCTTAAGACCAAGGTGTTAAATGAACACCACCCAATCTCTCAAATTTGGTGCTTAAAAATGAACTCATCTTTCTAAAAAAAAATTATCTTCAATAGTTGTTTGATCTAATTTTGTGTATAAAAGAGAGGGGTTTTGTGTGTATGCTCTTCTATTTGTCCCCTTTAGGGAATCCTTAGAATTAAAATTGCCATTTCTATTACAAAAAGCCCAGTCCAAGGCTTAGAAAGAATGTCATCTAAAGCACTCCCCAAAAACTCGTCAAAGTTTGGGTGATCTTAAAAATGACCCTAAAGTCTTTCTATTTCATGTTTTCTTTTTTTATATGAAAACTTGGCTTATGAGGGGGACTTCATCACCTCCCATGAGTTCTTTAGGGAATATTTAACCCAAGGTTTCACCTCCTAGCATTGATTTCATTTGGCTCCTAATTGGAGTTTCACATGGGACACATCTACATTTGGACATCACACTACACTAAGCAAAAAATATGATGTAATGGTTATAAAATGGACTAGACCTTTTTACAACTAGCCAATACCATGGTCACCCAATTTTCATGATTTTCTTTTGCATTTTTTGATGTGAAAGTCATTGTGCAATTGATTGCCCTATAAACATTTGAAAGCTTGCTAGTTTAGTCAACCCCATATTTCCATACCCTTTATAGGATTTAGATGATTATACTTAGTGTATTTTGGTCATTATTTCTTGGTATGTTTTAAGACCAAAACTTTTTTGTTTTTTCATAAGCCATGTCAAAACAATGCATTTGAGTCAATGAGGGTAGTGTTATGCTACCCAAAACATGTTAACACAATTTTTCCTTTGTGTCTTTTGAATCATAACATAGATCACATCATTCAGGCATGTTTATGCCATTAGGCTGCTCAATTTATTTCAAGAATAGTTTACCTTATATCAAAACTTGTGTGTTTCAAACCATGTCATGTATACCATTTAGACCTTTGTCTTGTGCCATCATGTTATCAATCTTGTCTAGCTTGTTTGGTCAAATCCTAGTCTTCAATGTTGAGTTTTCAATTAAACTTGTCAAGTATGGATTCAAATATTGATTGATTTCTATTTAAGCCTTAATTTATGGCATTGATACACAGATCTTTCTCTTTTGGGTTTCATAACTTTGATTAATTGATTGTCCAAATTTGAAAACTATTGATGGTTTATTTGTTTAATTCCTATCCTCATCATTGTTTGTGCCTTATTTGGAAAAACACAACCTTGCTCAAAGAGCCTTTTGTCTTATGCCTTATGCCAACTAATCATGTTTATATTTGATTCCATGTGCTAGGTTTATGTCAAAGTTGTTTCTAAACTTGTTAGATTAAATCAAATCACATCAGCATTGGTTTCAAGTATAGGTTTTGATGCTATTTGGATAAAATTCCTATCATATGCCTATTTTTTTTATCCTAGCTTTTGACTCTACATTTGGACAAAAGACCTAGAAACTCAACTTTTCATTTTCTTAGTTTAGACCCTATTTGGAACACTTTGACCTAGACCTTTGACATGCTAGTTTTTATTGAAACACTTGACCTTTTGTGTGTATGACATTTGACATTAGACATTTGATATTAGACTATTTTATGCTAACTTTTAGCACAAATCAGTTTGGAGATACAACTCCACTTTTAGACCATATTGGAGATAGAGCTCCACCCCTTCGACTAAGTTAGACCAAGTTTAAACCATTTGTCCTTTGGACAGTTTTTTTTAGAGTTTGTATAAATCTAAGCCATTTTATTTTCATAGATTTCATTGTTTATGTAGATATATCTAGCTACACCTATGGTGGAGTTACATATAATCTAAATTATGATATAATGGCTACACAAAATGAATTTTATGGCTTTATTCAAGACCCCAATGATGATAATATGGTTTGTGAGATAGATTTATATCCACCTCATAATAATCCTTCATGGGAACAAAGTCATGAACAAACTCATGATCAAACTTGAGACCTATATTGGTATGAAGAGGCTTGTGAGAAGGAATTTGAAGATGTAACTATAGATAATGTTTTTTGGGATACGGATCTATACCCTCTTTGTAATAATCAATACATGGAACATAATCAAGAACCAGCTTATGAGCCAACTCATGACTGAGATGATATGGTTTATGAAGAAGACTTGGATGATTTAGCTTATGTGAGTAATCAGGCTCCACCACATCATACCATTTCTATTCCAAGACCACAATGTTGTACCATTCCCATACCAAGACCTAATCCTTTGGTTTGTGCAAGCAATCAAGTTCCACAATGCCAAACCATTTCTATACTAAGACCTCATCCTTTGGTTTATGTGAGAAATTAGGTTCCATAATGCCAAACCATTTCAATACTAGGACCTCATCCTTTGGATTATGAAAGTAATCAATCTCCCCCACATCATACCATTTTTATTCCAAGACTACAACATCACACCATTTCCATTCAAAGACCTTGTCCTTTGGCTTGTGTAATCAATCATGCTCCACACCGCCCTATCATTACCATCTCAGGACTTTGTCCTTTAGCTCATGTGATAAATCATGCTCCCCAAGGCCCTACCATTATCCAATCATAGACCATTCCTCATCCAGTGCCAATCCCATCCAAACTTCAACTAATCCAATCCTTTGAAGACCAGGCTATGTTCAAAACTAGTATTTTTTTAACTCAATAGAAACCAAAGCCAAGATAACCAACCAATCCAAGATATTTTTGTTGAACCAACCACTTATGATAATTCAACCTATGATAAATCACCTATTAATCCTATATTAGTTGTCAATGAGTCTCACACTGATGAGCCAGTATTTGTCGAGTCACTTCTTAATAATTATAACCACCTTTGGGTAAATCATTACCTCAAACATGTGCCCATTTTTCAAGAGCCTCCTCTTGATAATCTAGTCTCTAAGGAGTTGTCTCTTAACATTTTTCCAATCCTAAAGGAGTCTCACTTTAAAAAACTAGATTTTATGGAGCGCATTATGCCATCACAAGTTGTTACTTATCTAAAACCAAACATTCAACAAGATATCATTGTAAAAAAGTACCCATCAGATGAAGAACCAAAATTAGAGTCAGGTTTTATTCTTGAATAGACATCAGATTTACCATCAAAATCTAAATCCACATCAGTCTCAACATTAGATTTAGAGTACCTTGAGTTAGAATTAGATTCAGAAGAAGAATATGTTCATGGCTATTACAACATTAGTTACGCATGCCTTGCAAATCAATTTGAATACATTTGTGATCCTTCTATGGTTTTTTAGTATGATTACTTCAGCTTTGACATGAGTTATCCTATTACCTTCTATGAGGATTGTGTGGCCTCTCCCCATTCCATTACCATTCCATAGGCCATTACCATCAACCAAAATAAACATATCATTGGCATTCCATCTCCCACAAGTGTCAATTGGGATCGATAGAATCACACTTTATTGAACTACATCCATGGTGACATAGTAGTTGAAGAAGAGCAAGGAGGCCAAGACCACATTCATATAGTAGATGAACACTCTTCTAGTGAAATGTTTTTGGAGGCACTACGGGATAATCAAAGTCAAAACTTAGCATCTTCTAGTGAAACTTTTTTGGAAGCACTAGAAGAAAATAAAAGTCAAAAGTCAATATTCATTAGTGAAACCTTATCAAAGGAGATATAGGACAATCAAGACAAATTTATTGGTGAAAACCTCTTTGAGGCACCAATAGCTAAGCACAAAATTTCTTCACTATTAGATGAAGACAAAATCAAAGATCAAATCAAAATAGCTTCCTCTTTATAACCTAATCAAATGGTAGCTACTCTTAGGCCCAAATAATAGAAATAATTGATGGTCATATCAAGAAAACAAGTCTTCATCCCCACCACAACCAAAATTATGTCAAATTTGGCATCAGTAACATTACATGTGACTGAAAGTCCTGATCTTCATTTGTTTCCCAACCATTCCACATTTCATTATCATCTACCATTCCATTTCACGGTCAAACGTACCATCCATTATTTATACATATTTACCATCCATGGCTACACTTTCCTTTGTAGAGGTTACAAAGATACCTTGTCTTGACACTTGAAGGAATTAGAATCAATGACCAATAAATATCATAACGACATTCTCAGAATCCAAATTTGCATTGAGTTCTTGATTAGAACAAATTTTTAAATGAGGTGTGGGATAGAAATTAACATGATCAAGTATTCTATTTGTGTCATTTTTTGATTCAGATGTGCATCTCCACATCAACAAGAATAATAGAATAAAAAACCACACCTAGGCCAAAAACATATACCATATCATTTCACATTGCCATGCTATTATAATTGTTACATATCCATTTTCCATTGATGAATATTCTTGCTATTCACCCTATCACTTGGGGGTAAACCCTCTTACCATTTTTCTATCTAACCATTCTATTCCTATTAATACCAAAGCTTGTTTTTAGTTATCCTACCAAATCCTATTTTGATCTTGGTTACTTTGGCTCTTCCTGCACTTTTTTTGAGAGGATTTCAATCAAGTTTCAAAAATCAATCCAATCCATGTTTATAATGATAGTCTATGAAATTCATGTTAGAAATGATCTAAAAATATATCTTTCATCCTATATCCACATTTTTTTATGTGAGCTTGATTATAACTACCTATGGGAAAATTAGTGACTCACTAGTCTTGTTACAAATTATAACCACCTATGGGAAAATTAGTATCATTGACATATTACATTGTATCCTAGGTATAACCACCTATGGGATAACTAGGTACAACACTTGTTTATCATACATTTCCACATCACCTTGCCATTACTTTTTTCATTTGACTGTCCATTTGCTGAATTTGAGAACTTGTTGGGACCTAGTAGGTTTTTCCTCACCTTTTGTGTGGATAGAATTACTATGACTTGAGGTCATTTCAGGACTATGTAGGTCATGCTCAATTCATGTTGAGGTCACCTTGTCCCCCTTTCCATATGATCTTGCCATTTTATAAGCAACCTAAGCCAAATGCTCTCATCATTTTGTGAGTAGGTATCTTGTCATTCTCTAATGAGTTAAGATACCTCAAAATTCAAATATTTCAAAAATCCAAACACATTTATTTGCCAAAGCCTAGTCAGTTATCTTTGATCCACTTTACTGGGGCATTATCAATGTTAGGATGATTTATTTTGTTTTTGTTTTTAGGCATTTTTTTTGTTTGTTTATTTCAATTTGTTTGGTTGTTTGTTTGTTTTTCTATTTGTTTTTTTATTTATTCACTTTCTTGTTTGTTTGATTTTATTACTATTACCTTGACTCATTATATACGTGTTCATTAGGTGATTCCTTACACACATTATTATTGAGTCCATCCATATTCATATGTTAACATTATCATCATGGTTTTTATCATTGGTGCATTATTTTTGAGTGTTTATTAGATCAGGAGTTAGTATTTACACATATTTTGGTCAAGTATTCATGGTGTTTTATCATGATCCCTACCATCACATGTTACAACAAAAATCTACTTTGAGAAGATCTACAATCAATGGAGTTACAAAAGTTTCTCCTTGGCACCTTGGCAAACCCTTCCATCCCACCCTTGATTAAATTAACCCATTGGACATTCTAGTTGTATCATTAATAATAAGGATGAACATCTCCTCATTGGTAGGTACAACTAAATCATTTTTAATGATCAATCTTATTCCTTTATCCATCTCTTTCATCACTTTGTGCCTGCTCATCTTTAATCTATATTCTAGTTTATATCCTTGAGTTATGCTTGTTAATCAGCCCTAACTAGGGCATAATCATCTTTAACCAATTCAAGTCCTTGTAATGATTATAACCATCTATGGGAAAATCATTAGTTTGAATTTTATTCTTGATTATAACTACTTTGGAAAAATCATCATCCTTTTTACATCAATGCATGCAAGCATTTTATTATTTGGATTAATCTCAACCACAGGTTAATTCCACCTTTTTCTTCTTGTTTCTTTTTGAGGGACCACCCATTAACAAATGTGATGACCACTCCCTTGAGGGGGCATTATCATAGGCTTCCTAAAACCATTTTTAGCTTTTTTCATCAACCATCATCTTATTTTTAGCATACGAGATATCTCTCATTGTTTGAGAAGACATTTCTTTGCCTATAGTTTGCAACATCTTCCAAAATAAGGACAAACTGTAGACAACTAAATCTAGCCACCAATGACCTCCAACCAATCTTTTGACCAATTTCTACCTAAAATGCATAATTTGGCCTAAAAACACTAAAACATGCTAAATGATGTCAAACTAACATACTCAAGTGTTGATTTTGGATAGAGTATGATTAAATAGGGTAATGCAATTTGTGGGCTAACTAACTTTGATTAGATCATTTCAAGTCAAAATACCAATTTTGCACCTAGGTACTCTAGATTGATCTTTCCTATCAAATCTATTTCATAATGTTAAGCACAAAATATACTGGGGGGGGGGTGAATCAGTATATTATATATCTTATAAAACTTTCCCTTTATCAAATTCCAATTAATCAAACATTCAAGATATGCATTAAAACTCAAAAAATAAACATCACACAAGAGAGAGACACTAGATATAATGTGGAAACCCAATGTGGGAAAAACCACGGAGAATCAATCTCAAATATATTCATGAGAACAAACCCACAGGAGCACCATACCCCTTTGCCAAGTACAAACCTCAGCTACAATTCGTGAGCACCAACCCACAAGAGCACCAACCCCTTTGCTGAGCACCAACCCAACAACAATTCGTGAGCACCAACCAACAGGAGCACCAACCCCTTTGTCGAGCACCAACCCACAGGAGCACCAACCCCTTTGTGTATACCACACACCTATCTCTCAATATTGCTATCTCAACAAATGATAGATCAATACAACATCTCCTTCCTCTCTCTCACCTTTGCTCTTCTAAGCCAGATATAACAAATACAAATCATATTCATCTCTCACAATTGCTCTTCTAAGCTAGATATTACAATATCAAATCAACCTCTCACTTCCATATTACAAATGGCTACTCAAGCTTTTATTTATAGCTTTCCAAATGACCTTTGGCCTTCCCCATTTGTGAACCTTCAATCCTCATGGAAAATGGCGCCAATATTGGATGACCCTTCATATTCAAGCCTTTGAAAATGCATGTGGTGACCCTTCATGACCAAAAATGTCCTTCCCACTTTTGTCCTTATCTTTGGTGACTTTTCATATTCCTTTAAGTGTCCCTTCATGAGAAATTCGCCCTTCCTCTTTTGTCTTCACTTGGTGACTCTTGGTATTCCCCAAGATGACTCTTAATGGGAAAATGCGTCCCATCCTTCTTTTGTCTTTACCCCATGGCTCTTCAACTTCTCCATGGGCCCTTCTTTTGTCTCATATGCAACCAAAAATATATTCATTAATATTAAATAAATATTAACTCATATTAGCCAAGATATATTTATTACAAACAACATTAAATGCAATGGGGCCTTTATCACCAATAATACTAGACCTTTGACATCAATGACAATATTTCCAACAATCTCCCCCTTTGTCATTAATGGTAACCTCAATCCTAAAACTACCACATCCTATCACCTGCACATACTGTCATCTGAAAACATATAGTAACTCCCCCTTACTGTAGCAACCTATACCTATTCCCTGTACTTGTTTTTTGCACCTGTACTTGTACCTATTATTTTCCCCCTTTGACATCAATGGCAAAGGGCCTACTTAGAGCTAACACTTAGCTCCCCCTCAACTGATGCTGAACATCAATGGCAGGAAGTAATAGAAATTACTCCCAACTCCTCTCACTGATCTTTGAGAAGATATCTTTTCTGGCTCTGCTGGCAGTGGTTTTATCTTCAAATTTCACTATGCCACCATTAATCTTCCTTACTCTTATCTCCTGTCATATGCTTAAAAAATATGCTATCAACAAACCATGGCTGATCTTTATTTCTTACATGCAAAGCTATTTGCACCAACATAGAATCTTCATGTTGTTTCTTCTGCCATGAACATGTCTGAACCTTCTTCCTGAAGAATGGAGCTTTGAAACTCTGATCCTCCTTGATTGAATTTGCATGAGTATCCTTTTCCTTCTTTCTAAAACTATTAGCTCTTTTTCAAAATTCTAATTTCTTGTGACCATAATCATTTGAAACACTTTAAAAACTTTTAGACACTGCATATGCAAGAATCATTCTAATAGCCTCAACCTTAACACCAGTGCAAAATTTTCTTCAAAAATCTATTCACTCAAAAAGATATACAAATTAATTTGTCAACTCACCTTCTTGTCATGTAACATATCCAAGACCCAATAGCATCCACCATGCTTCAATTTTTCTTAAAAGTGTCTCCTTGAAGCCTAGAAGAGAGACCCCCACACAAAAGGGTTCTATAAATAAATCTTAGGAGATTCCCACATCTCCTCTGTTTCTTCCTTGATCTTCTTGTGTTTCTCTTTTAGAATCCGTTTAAGCATGTCTAACATTTTTGACTTACTAACCTTATCATTTATGATGTTTTTATTTTTCTCAACTTTTGCAACTATCTTATCTTGAAAAAGCTCATGCTCAAATGTAATAAGAGATTCTGCACAATCCTTCTTATCTGATTCTTTATCTACTATAGCAAGTAATTCATTTTCATTCTTAAAATCAACCTGATCAATATTTACTATTTTAGGTCTCCAAACCTTAATTTGACTCTTCTCATATCTTTTAGGGGCTCTGTAACCTTTGACATACTTTGAATATCTCTTTACTTTATTTTGACATAATCTAGCAATATGGCCAACCTCATGACAACAAAAGCAAACAATATTTCTCATACCTTTTTCTTGAATGTGACTGAGATCTCCCTTTGACTGATTGCTTCTCCTCATACAGTCTCTTTCCCTATGACCAACATGATGACAAATAAAACAATGGGCATGAAAAGAATTTGAAAACTTGAAAGCATTGGGCTGCCTGATTGGCTTCTTTGATTTTCCTTCAAAACCTGCATCCTTCTTTCCTTGGACTGATATTTCATGATCTTTTTCAACCTTGAATATACTCTTTTCATGATTATCCTTTAAAGAGCCTAACTCAACCTTCAACTGATTACACTCTTCTTCTTTTGATGTTAAAATTGAATTTGTAACCTCTTACTGATTCTTAAGATCCTGAATAAATATCTTATTTTATTTTACTTCTATATCCAACTTAGAATCCAAGATACACACCTTTTCCTTAAGAGCCTCAACCATAGATTTCAACTCTTGATTTTCTTTTTTTAGCTACTTGGCCATCTTGCGCTTTTCTTTGATCTACCTTCAAGATGTTAAACCCTTTCTGAAGGAACCTACTCTGATACCAATTGTTAAGCACAAAATATACTGAGAGGGAGGGTGAATCAATATATTATATATCTTATAAAACTTTCCCTTTATCAAATTCCAATTAATCAAACATTCAAGATATGCAATAAAACTCAATCAATAAACATCAAACAAGAGAGAGACACTAGATATAACATGGAAACCCAATGTGGGAAAAACCACGGAGAATCAATCTCAAATATATTCGTGAGAACAAACCCACAGGAGCACCATACCCCTTTGCCAAGTACAAACCTCAGCTAAAATTTGTGAGCACCAACCCACAAGAGCTTTAAACCCCTTTGCCGAGCACCAACCCAACACCTATTCATGAGCACTAACCCACAAGAGCACCAACCCCTTTACCGAGCACCAACCCAACAACAATTCATGAGCACCAACCAATAGGAGCACCAACCCCTTTACCGAGCACCAACCCAGAAAATATTCATGATTACCAACCCATAGGAGCACCAACCCCTTTGTGTATACCACACACCTATCTCTCAATATTTCTATCTCAACAAATGATAGATCAATACAACATCTCCTTCCTCTCTCTCACCTTTGCTCTTCTAAGCTAGATATAACAAATACAAATAATATTCATCTCTCACAATTGCTCTTCTAAGCTAGATATTACAATATCAAATCAACCTCTCACTTCCATATTACAAATGGCTACTCAAGCCTTTATTTATAACTTTTCAAATGACCTTTGGCCTTCCCCCTTTGTGACCCTTCAATCCTCATGGAAAATGGTGCCAATCTTGGATGACCCTTCATATTCAAGCCTTTGAAAAGTCATGTGGTGACCCTTCATGACCAAAAATGTCCTTCCCACTTTTGTCCTTATCTTTGGTGACTTTTCATATTCCTTTAAGTGTCCCTTCATGAGAAATTCGCCCTTCCTCTTTTGTCTTCACTGGGTGACTCTTGGTATTCCCCAAGATGACTCTTCATAGGAAAATTCATCCCATCCTTCTTTGTCTTTACCCCGTGGCTCTTCAAATTCTCCATGGGCCCTTCTTTTGTCACATATGCAACCAAAAATATATTCATTAATATTAAATAAATATTAACTCATATTAGCCAAGATATATTTATTACAAATAACATTAAATGCAATGGGGCCTTTATCACCAATAATACTAGACCTTTGACATCAATGACAATATTTCCAACACATAATATGCATGCCTTTGTTATTTAATATTGGTAATATCCTAAATAGGAATGTGGATCCAAAACATCTGATGAAACCTTCCAATTCTAATCCAATCAAATTTTGGACCAATTATAAGGCATTCTGATCAATTTGAATAATTTGTACACAAAGTGCTTAAACATGCTTAAGAGATAATTAATCCAAATTAGAGCCTGATTAATAATTCCATGGAAACTTGTTGAATACTTATTTTTAGAAATTAATATTGAATATCTACATCATCAAGTGACCTCATTTCTTGGGAAGACATCCCTCGGCCATAAATGCTACAAATATCAAGATTCATGCCTCCCATGCCTCATCAAAGCCCTCCATACCTCTTAATTTCTCCTCTATCCCAAATGTTGATGAGCCTATTTATCAATTTTAATTTCATAATTGGATTAATCCTTAGCCACAAATCTCAATCCTAAGATGGATGGTTCAAGTTAATTCTAGACATTTTCAAAAATCTATAAATATGAGGCCTTACCACATGAATTTTAACACATGATTATGCAAAGTTATAATGAAAATTTGATTAAAAGGCTTCATTTAACTAGTGTTACCATGCTAAATTGATTCCAAGCCAAGATAAGCCACAAGCCAAAGGTGCCAAGGAGAGATGGAGGTAGCTAAGCTTCCATTGTTAAGGACTTCATGAGCACAAAGCCAAGCAAGCCTCTACTACAAAGGCATTTGGAGCATCCAAGGAAGGTGAAGGAATTCTTGTTATTTTTCCTTAATTTTTAGTTATGTTTGTCATTTTTCTTGTTACTATTCTCACCCTAGTAACTAGGCATGAAGATTTTAGCTTAGTGTGTTTTTGATTTGGTTTCATTCACTAATACCATACTAATCTCCTATTCTTAGTCAAATTCCTAGTTTACATGCTATAAGTGTCAATATGTGAATCAAGATTGGAGAATAAGGATACAACCCCCTTATAACTATTGAGGTCACAATATTTTCATTGGACTTGGTTCATTCCTTGAAATTACCTTCAAACCCCCATCAAGACCTCCAAAGCTCACTATGTACTTGTCTAGTTGTAGATGGACTGAGACACTTTAGTTCACTAACCCATAGTGAATATATATATATATATTTAAGACCTTATTTATGATGTTTTTATTCTTCTTGAAGTCTCATGGTCATAAAAACAACTATTACATCTTTTACTCACCTTGAATGCTCAAAATAATGTCAAAACATCAATTATTGACTCACTATCTGATAACCCTACTCTAAGTGTACTTTTTAAGCATATGTATAGACTATGAGTATGCAAATGAGGTCATAGGACATCTTCTCAACCTCATGGATATTCCTTTAGTTTATTTGCATGTCACTCAACTCACCTATCCATCTAGTCAAGTGTGAATGTTCCATATTGTTCATAAAAAAAAAATGGGCCATTATCTCCTTTAGACATGTAGATATTATAGTAGGAATTCAATTTGTTTTGAGACCTCATAAAATCACCCTTTTCTTATCCTTTCTTCCCTAAAATTGGTAGGTTCCTTTCTTGTACTAGGGGATATACATGTACTAAGTTTTAGGACTTGAAACCTTCTGCAAGTGTACCTTGGGATGTTTACCAAAACCTCTTGGGACTCTATTTTGGCAATTTTGGGATAAAAGCCCTAAGTTTATCCACTCACCATTAGAAGTGTTTTATACCCTTACCTTGCTAGCTAACAAACCAAAGAGATCAGTCATGATTCACAAAACATGTTATGACCCCAAGAAATGACCAAATGATAATCCAAACACCATGAATGATATTTTGACCTTCATATAAGACCACCTGTAGGTGGATATCTGATACACCATAATGAACAAGATGAAACCTTTATGAATGTGAATCTTATGCCTCTCCCCTAGGCATGTAAATGCATATTTAGCATTGTTGAGTAATTGGAGTCCCTTTCCATCTCCCCATATGTCACCATGACATCATTAAGGGCCTATAGGTGACTGATTTGACTATGTTATATATGCAGAGGCATAGAAGGAGCATGAATATGCAAGGGTAAGGCTCTCAAACCATTTGAAACACATTTTCAATACTCAAAAAACCTGAGATAACCTTCCATTCCTTCATCTCAACATGGAAAACTTCTTTCAAGGCATCTATAAGTGTATATTTTTGAGTATGGAGTAGTGAGGGTGAATTAGACCAAGAACAAGACTAGAAGAGGCTTCTTGAGCTCTTTAAACCTCCAAAATCAAGAAGATAATGAGCAAACCTATGGAAAGGCCCTGAGACACATGAAACCACTCAAATTATCAAATCAAAGTAAAATTTTATGAAACAAACTCAGATAGTGATCCCTCTTAGATGAAGAAGCATAAAAATCTACTTGAGTTCTTAGTGATGGTTCATAAAGGAATATACATGAAACTACAAACTCTTTTCATGAAAATGAAACTTACTTAGAGTCCTTTCAACCCCAAGAGCATTCCTCCCAACTCCAACTATACGGCTTGTACCAAGCATTTCAAATTGACATCTCTTGGCTTACAAAGGCAAAAAAGATGAAATAAAAGAAAAAACTAAACTTTTTGACCTTTTCTCATCACAGCAGGCATGGAAATGACTTTAGGGAGTTGAAGAGACACTAATCCATGTTTTTGCTAAAGGTGGACTTCCCAATGCCATACAAGTGCCATTAAGGGCCTATTTTCAAGGAAAAACTACCTCTTTTTGCATGAAACTACTTCTTGAACTCACTTTGACCACTTTTTGACATCTCTTAACCTCCTTCACATTTAAATTCACCTTTGTGACAAATATGCTTCCTTGAAAGTTCGTACAAGTCATTAAATGAGCTAAAAATATGACCAAAAGGCTCCTTTTGCATATGAAAATGGTGAAAGGCAATTTTATGACTTAAAAACACATTATAACACTTAACTGACCATATTAGAACATTTTAAAGATAATTTGGATCTTTGACCATGTTTGACCAAGGTTGACCAAAGTTGACTTTGGTTGACTAGACAAGCACAAGGAAGATGGAGTTAGACCAAGGTTGGAGCAAGGATAGGTAAGGTGTGTAGGAAAACATGTGACCCCATAATACATATGGAAATCTTATTAAAGTTAAAAAATGTATGGGTTGACCTAGTTTAACTAAAATTCAAATTTGGTCAACACTTTTGGTAATTCTTAGGGGTAACATGCTTGCCTATGTTAAGGACCTGTAGCTTTATCCCATCCATTGGGTAAAGGGAGTCAAATTCACTCTAAAACAATAGTATAAGACCTTTAATTGACTAAAAATATATCTAATTGACCTCAAAACACACAAAGGAAAGACAACACATAATAAGACCAATCAAACACATAAAGCAAAGGCACACTTGTGTTACTAAGCACTCAGGGAAAATAAGACACAATGGCAAGAAAACTAATTATGTACATTAAAATTAAACATAAATGCTTTCCTAGATCAAAATTAAAGTACCTTGAAACTCCCTCCTCATGATTTGAATGAGGATACCAAGCATGCTTCCTTTTGGATGTAGTGCTAAATGACTCATGTTTCCTTTTTTCTCCTTGGTTTGGCATGCCATTTTATGGAGTCATCTCACACGAGCCTCTAAGGTAGATGAAGTATTATTTACATTGGAAACATGCCTAATATTTTTTATATTTTGTCTCATTATGACATATTTGCATATCTATGAAGGGGATAACCTCTTATAAGTCTATACATTCTTGAAAGACCTCATTATCCTTCTCATTTATTATAGCCTCTTCAAATACCTCAAGAAGTGTTGTATATTGGCACTCTAGTAATGTTTCTTGTTAAAAAAATTCATTCATGGTTGTAGGAGTAGCTTTACATGAGAATATATAATCAAACTTGAAACCTTCTTCAAAATATTCATAGTCATTATGGATTACTCCATCATGGTTTAGAGCCTCTGGATGATGATGCCTCTCAACATATACTTGTTACTCATTGGCTTGGGTTTGGGTTCTTAAGATTATTTTCCTCTCATTATATTTATACTCTTTAAACATTTGTATATATGTGTGCTACATGTATTCTTCTTGAAACACATCATCTTGCTTACCATGGCTTGTAGTCAGCTCCAAAGGACTTGTAGGCCCCATGAGACATTCAACTTCAATACAAATGTCTTCAAATATCTAACACAAGTAATAATCCTTCTCTTTATCAACATCATGAAGGGGAAAAACAAGAGAAACTTCTTCCTCTTCTTCTTTGGAAACCAAAAAAACTTCTCCCAAGATATCTTCTTCAACACAAAGAATGTCATCTTCATTACCATTACAATCTAAATTTTATTCATGAGAATTTAGCTCTTCATCATCATTAATCCAATATAAAATATCCATTTCCTTCTCCCTCTTAGTGATTACAATAATAGACATCTCAAAATTAAGATGTTTATCCCAGGAAGGCTCCCAAAGAGCCATGTAATCCTCAACATTAGAATGGAAAAATGGATTACATAGAGGAGGTGGAAATATGGGTTTAATGTCTTCTTATGTAGGGGTGGGAGGGAGTTGAGTAGTTTTAAGTTTATATTCACTTCAAACTTATCCACTTCATAATGCTTTGTTCTTATTTTCACAAGCTGCCACTAATTTCCATCTTGGGAAGGTAGGCTTAGAGAGTTCTCCATGGGGCTGAGATGTCAATGGAGGGGTAAATGATAAGATTAAGAAACTTGAGGTTTCTTTGGGCTTGGAATCTTGTATCCAACTTAGAAATTAGGCTTATAAATATCTCTATTTTATGTTGCCATGATGGATTTCCTTAAAATTTAGTTTGTCAATTCAATCTTCTTGTCAAGATGGGCCTCAAAACTCAAACTTCCTTTCTCAAAATCTTCTCCAAATAAATCAACCTACTCAACTATGATGTCATCCTTCCTTTGGATGCTATCTTAAATTAAATTAAAAGAATGGAAACTTTGGGGAATGCATGAAGGACTTTTGGAATTTTGAAACATGCTTGGATTATCATTTTGAGTGGGAAAATTTGACACAATGGTTGATGTGGGGTATATTGGGGCTGCCAAGACTGAGTTGGTTCATGAGCTCTCAACCTCTCTTATATGTGGAAAATTAAGCCACAAACATCAATAATCTCATTGGAAATACCTTTCTAATTATATCTCTCTATAGGCATCCATTCTTTCTTGAATTGTTCTAAAGCATTTCTCACACTCTTGATATAATCACTAGGGATGACTTGAACACAACCATTCCTAGTATCAAGGTCTAACATATAGTCTTTATATCCAATTAGAGTCTTCTTAAAACTTGCAATGGAATGACTTGGAGAGGAACTAGGTGGATGAGGTGAAGCACAAGATTGATAGGGATGATTATAGGCAACATAAGATTGATAGGGATCATGATACGATTGGCCAAAGACTTGTTCATATTGAGATGGAATGGGCAAAGATGGATATGTCTCCTCAACTTGTGTTAGGACAAACTCAACATCAAAATAATCCATTAATAACTCATGAGAAGTGTATATATTAAGGAAAAAACTTCAAATAGAGTAATTGGGATGCTTAAATAGTATATTTATGCTTGGAGTTTTCATTTGTTCTTAGTGAAATTACCTCCAAAAGTTGATATCTTTAGGAGAACACCAAAACTCCTCAAATTATTGGAACAAGAGTCCCATCGGGCATACCAAAAACTATTTTCACTTGAACTTTCACCATTTGAGGAGATGAAAGTTATATCCTAATTCAAGTGTAAAAATGGAACCACCTCAGGGCTGTGGGTGACCTAAAGTTGAAGTGGATCTCTAGATTAGGGCTAGTTCCCTTGATGTATCACTATAACTCAAACCCATTACTAACTTTTGCGAGGTGAAAAGGGAGAAGGATAATAAAAATTAATATAATATAGGGTATGTGATACACCAAATAAATGGTATACTCACACCATTTACAATGCACTTAGAACCAAGGATAATCCCACACATACACTTCATCCAATTCAACACTCCTCTTCTACATCAATGTTTCAAACATGGGGTCTTGAAGAGAGTTTAAGAAAGGAGGAATTAGAAAATGGGTCTTCTAGAAACACTAATTATTGAGATAATCACTATACTTATAATCCACATTAGACACTTCTTTCTGACCTATAAAAGAGATCTTTCAATTCACACAAGGCACTGGGAAGAGTAACATGTGAAGGTAAGCACAATACACTTGCACAAGACCAAAAACCAAAAAATGCACTTAGTGAATTATTGAATGAGGTAAAAAAATTTATTCATTAATTAAAGGCATAAGTTTTCTATGGATTCACCATACCGAAGTGGAGAGATGGATATAATAGCCAAAAAGGCTAGAATTTATAATAATTATGAGAGGAGAGAGAGAGAGAGAAAGTGAAGCTCAAGAGTCACTAAGACACTTATCAAGTAAAGATAAGGAGTTATGATAGTCATATAATTAGGTATGAGATAGGTAATATAGGTAAAATAAGGACAAATGTCCCTCAACTTAGCTAACTCTTCCATATCTAGCATAGATTCTCTTTACTTGCACAAGAAACTGCCCTCATGATTTGCCTTTATAAAAATACCTGACCATTGAATAAGGCTAGTTTGATGATTGATATAAATGGGATGGGTTACCAAAAATACCTCACATTAATTGGATTTTTCTTTAATCATTCATATTCCTCTGTCCATGAGTATTCATCTCAAATAGTCACAAATAACTCCTCATGCACCTCTCCCACTTGGCACCCAAAACATTTCCAATTCTAAAATCTGATCCTTGAAAAAGGATGTATGACACATTTAAAGAGTTTAAAAGTAATTAGGTTCATAAATCAATCCTTAAAAGGCTTCCCAATTGGAGTTTCACCATTTTTCACTAAGTGTTCATTATCTGCCCACTAGATTGGCTGAGATGAAGAAGATGGTAGGCACACTTAGGAGATTATATGACTAAATATATGGGCTTGAGGACTTATAAAAATTACTAATATCTCTCCCAAATCTTATTGCATCTTTTTAAACATATCCATACCTATAAAACACACACATTTGTCAAAATAAGCCCTATTGTACACCATCTATATAAGCAGGGTACACCTAAATTATATGGGATAGTGATATGTAGAGTCCTCTACAAATCCAATTTAGTTTCATGGCCTTTACACCATATTTGGATTCTTAAATTTCAATCTTTTCTCAATTGGATCCTTAGTGAGGGTTTATGAAGGTTTTGGAGTGGTATCTAGTCTTAGCATTTGTTCATGAAAGTTTGATGTCCAACCCCTTTCCAAATATTTTTTATATAATAATAGGAACCCTCCCTAACACTTCCAAACACCTTAGGCCACCATGCAAAGTGTCATGAGAGATACAAGAATCTTAAGTTGTCATTCATGTCTTTTTTCCTACATTTTGTGAGGTATGAGTTTATTTAAGCCCAAAAATGGCTTCTTGGAAACCTGCCATAAAAAATAAAAGCTTATAAACTTCTAAACACATCCAAAAAACATTTTTTTATCATTATAATATCTCCTTAAGAGTTATAAATGAAAATAACTCCCACTTTGGCATTAGGCCTAATGTTGCCTAGTAGGTATGCCCTACATTCTTGAGTTAAATGACCCATTTTGACACTTTCCATAAAATTATATAGTTTTAAAACATCATTTATACCCTAATTAACATAATACAAATCATTATAATTCTTTCAAAAATCTAAAAAAATAGGAGAGACCCCCTATTTGGAGATAGACCTGTACCCTACCTAACTAGGTTTGCCTATAGTTCTTATTGTATAGAGTACCTTGTTTACCTTTAGGGTTATATCTTAGTTTTATAGGTTCACATATATTTTATCCATCTTCAAACACCTTCTTGAAATTACCCCTTAAGTTTTGGTCACTAATTTAGGCCATACTCCAAAGTTACATGTTTTGGTGCAAGGGAAAAGTGCTCCCTATTTGAGATAAAATAGGGGGAAATTCCCCTATTATTATCACAAAACCAACTATTTAAGGTTTTTATACAGGTCCCAAGGATTTCATATACCTAAATTTATCTCTTTTTCATCTCATATGAGCCTTCAAAACTTGAAAATTCAAGACTAGTTCTTTTCAAGGTAGGCTGCCTATAGGGTTTGTGGAAATGGAACGTATTTTTTAATCATTTAGAGAATTTTTATTTAATTTTACTAATTATGAGAGTATTTAATGGTTGGAATGGCTATGTTAAATTTTTTTATACAGCTCCTTATCCCTCCAAACCATCACACACCCTCCAAATTGACTCAAACAAGATTGGGTTTGTCATGGTCAACTATGACAACTTCTTGACAGACCCCTATAGGTTGCATTCTAAGCCTTAGATTATCTTAGATTTGATGATCAAATATAATACATGAATCATGAGAAATATTTAGTCTCTTAAGTGACCTCAAAATCATTTGCTTATTCAAGACTAAGTTGGATCCAATCATGACTATGACTGAGACATCCTTCTCTAATTCCCTACTTGTAGGTGTTTATGTAAGTGTACTTATATTACTTGGACCTAGTATGGATTTTTTATAACCCACTCTTTTAATTATTTATTTGAAATAATCCATGTTTACCTTATCACTTACCTTGAATTCCCCTTGGGTTTATACACTAAAACCTCCTGTCATGACTAAGACAACACATGGTTTTCTATAGGTGTCAATATGTGAATTAAGCTTGGAGAACAAGGATACAACCACCTTATAACTCATGAGGTCATAATATTTTCATTTGAATTGTTTCATGCCTTGAAATTCCCTTCAAAACTTCATCAAGACCTCCAAATCTCACTATCTACTTGTCTGCTTGGAGATGGACTGAGACACTTTAGTTCACTAACATGTAGGTGAAGATATCTATGTTTAAGACCTTATTTATGATGTTTTTATTCTAATTGAAGTCTCATAGTCAAAAAAACAATTTTTATGTATTTTAATCACCTTGAATGCTCAAAAAAAGTCAAAACATCAATTTATGACTCACTGTCTGATAACCCTACTGTAAGTGTACTTTTTAGGCATATGTATAAACTATGAGTATGTAAAGGAGGTCATGGGACCTCTTATCAACCTCTTGGATAGTCCTTTAGGTTATTTTAATGTCACTCAACTCACCTAGCCACATATTCAAGTGTGAATTCTCCATATTGTTCCTCAAAGAAACAAATGGGCCATTATCTCCTTTAGACCTATAGATATTATTGCAGGAATTCCATGTGTTCTGAGACACTTTTGAGACCTCACAAGATCACCTTATTCTTAGCCTCTCTTCAAAAAAATTGATAGGTTCCTTAATTGTACTAGGGGATATACATATACTAAGTTTTAAGAATTGAAACCTTCTGCAAGTGTACTTTGGGAAGCCTACCAAAACCTCTTGGGACTCTATTTTGGCAATTTTGGGACAAAAGGCTTGAGTTTATCCACTCATCATTAGAAGTGTATTATACCCTTACCTTGCCAACTAATAAACCAAAGAGATCAGTCATGCTTCAAAAAACATGTTAAGACCCCAATAAATATTCAAATTCTTATCCAAACACCATGAATGATCTTTTGACCTTCCTTCAAGATAACCTATAGGTGGATATTTGATACACCATAATGAATAAGATGAAACCTTTATGAATATGAATCTTATGCCTCTCCCCTAGGCATGTCAATGCATATTTGGCATTATTGAGAAATTGGAGTACCTTTCCATCTACCCATATTTCAAGCATGACATCATCAGGGGCCTGTAGGTGATTTATTTGACTATGTTATATAGGTCGAGACATAGAAGGAGCAAGAATATGCAAGGGTAAGGCTCTCAAACCACTTCAAATACATTGTAATTACTCAAAACACATAAGAAAACCTTTATTCCTTCATCTCAACATGGAAAACTTCTTTCAAGTCACTTTTAGTTGCATATTTCTGAGTATGGAGTAGTGAGGGTGAAATTAGACCAAAAACAAGCCTAGAAGAGGCTTCTTGAACTCTTGAGATCTCCAAAATCAAGAAGATAATGAGAAAACCTATGTAAATGTCTTGAGACACATATGAAACCACTCAACTTGTCAAATCAAATCAATTTTTTTGAAACAAACTCAAATAGTGACCCCTCTTAGATGAAGAAGCATAAAAAGTTGCCTAAGGTCTTAGTGATGGTTCATAAAGGAGGATACATGAAACTTAAAAATCTTACCATGAAAATGAATCTTACTAATATTACTTTCAACCCCCAAGATCATTCCCCCCAACTCAAAATGTACAACATGTACCAAGCATTTCAAATTGACCTTTCTTGGCTTGTAAAGGCAAAAAAGATGAAACATAAGAAAAAACTGAAATTTTGACCTTTTCTCATCACACTAGGCATGGAAATTACTTTATAGAGTTGAAGAGACACTATCCCACATTTTCTTTGAAGGTGGACTTCCCAATCCATACAAGTGCCTTTAAAGGCCTATTTCAAGGAAAAACTACCTCTTTTTATATAAAACTACTTATTGAACAGACTTTGACAACTTATTGATATCTCTTGACCTCCTCCACATTGAAATTCACCTTTTTGACAAATATGCTTCCTTGAAAGTCTGTACAAGTCATTAAATGAGCTAGAAATATGACTGAAAGGCCCCTTTTGCATATGAAACATGATAAAGGATAATTTTATGACTTAAAAACACCTTATAACACATAATTACCATATTATGACATTTTAAAGATAATTTGGACCTTTGACCATGTTTGACTAGGGTTGACTAGAGTTGACTTTGGTTGACTAGATAAGCACAAGGAAGATGGACTTAGACCAAGGCTGGAGCAAGGATAGGTAAGGTATGTAGGACAAAATAAGACCCTATAATACATATGGAAACCTTATAAAAGATAAAAAAATGTATGGGTTGACCCAATTTGATTGAAAGTCAAATTTTTTTAATAATGACATTAAGGTGAATGTTAAACTTTCAAAATATGGTTTAGGTGTGGCCAAAAGTCAAGAAAATAGGGTTTCGGTTAAGGTTGAGAAGTGTTTTCTAATTGATAATTTTAGGCGTATAATTTTGCTTAGTGACCATCGATGGTTAGGGTTAAAGGTGAAGGTGACCATCGATGGTCAGGATGATCATCGATGGTTACTGTGCATTTTTTAGAACTTGTTGATTTTGGATAGAATAGGTTTTGGGTTGGTTATAAAAATGTTATGGAGGTTGATAGAGGTTGGTTAATGGTTATGAGGGATAGAGAGGGCCTCAAAGGTATCAAGGGTAAAGTTTTGGTACTCAGGTGGTTGAGAGTGGTCAAGGGATTCTTGGTAGAGATAGGGTGTTGGGAGTTGAAAAAATATTAAAACTTAAAATAAGAACAATATACTTAGATTATGGTTGATAATTTATAGCTTGGAGAAGTTATAGAGCTATCTAAAGATGATTATTGATGAAGAGGTACCTGCATAACAAGCTGATGATGATTGATGACTTTTTCTTGATGATTTGTGCCCCTCTTTTCTCCCTCCTAATTATCTTCCTCTCTTCTCTTTATATAGGAAAAGAGGAGAGGCTCAAAAAGATGTTAAAAAAGAGTTTTAAGAGCTGCTCTAAAATTAACTTGATCATACATGAATTTGTATATGGATATGGTAAGTTAATTGTAAAAAATCAAGGTGGATTGATGTGTATGTTGAATGTTTAGGTAGTGTAACTTGACAGATGATGATTAACCTAATTGTCCATGGTCAAGTTCCAAAGGAAAAAGGGGTTGAAGTATATGTTGAGCCAGTTTGTGAAACTAATTATGGATGAACTTGGTTAGGCCAAATTAGTGTAGATTAGTCCCAAGAGGGTCCTAGGTGGTCCAAGGGTTTTTTGACATTCAGAATCATAGTGTGGATATTTTTAGTGTCTACACATATCATGATGCCTTTTAAGATTTATTATCTCATTAGATAAATTTTGAAAAATACTCTTCATATCATTCATCTCTATAACTAGTGAGGATGAATCAGATGTGCTTGCCTGAGTGGGCAGATGCATTTACATATAAGGTAGTGTTCCCAAGGTACTTGGGACTTAATATTAAATTAGAATTGATATTTCTAGGAACATTGACATTAGTAACTAAGGAGGAAGTTTCCCACATATATTAAATTATTTTCTGCTCTTACTGCTAGATTATACATGTCCAATAACGTCTAACCTCCAAGTTATTAGATCATGAAAACAATATCTGAGTTAAAGTCATTAAAATATAAAATTATGGCCATGCCCATGAGTGGATGAATGAATTTTATAATCCTTTAGCAAGTCTTATTGAATTGGAATTGAAATCAATAATGGCTTCTTACAAGGCCTCTTGATAGTTATCAATTATTATAGGAGGGATGATTGGTCTGCCTTCTCATTGAACCACTCAAAGAATATGTCACCCAAGTCATCCTAAGTGGATATGGAATAAGGTGGTAAGGATAGGTACAAATCAAGAGCTTTCCCCTTAAAGAAAGTAGATAACAATTTTAAGGCTACGTTTTGTGCATTGACATAATGTACAATGCACATATTTGCAAGATCTTGGAGATGTTCTACTACAGTCTTGAAATATTCTCCTAAGAATTTAAGGAATGCCTTTAGGGAATTTTCAAGAATGGGATCTCATGTAGCGGGGGGAACTAGAGGGTAGGTGGGTTGATACTATCCCATTATATGAAGTTCCTTGTTGGGCCTAGAAGATCCATTTGTTGTTGTTAAGCAGTGCTAGACTCTATGGTATTTTAGTGAGTTGGATCTCCTAGGGGTAGTGTTAGCAAGATTAGATTTATCATTGTCTATGACATTGTAATGGGTCTTTAGACAATAAACTTGAGCTTCTAGTAAGGGAGACAAGCAGATCTAAAATCCCACTAGGCATGCCAAAAAATAAAAATTGTTTATTCTTAAAACTCTCACTTTAGGTTTAAAAAGCTCTATGGGAAGCTTTATAAGCATGGGACCAAATTGTGATCTATAAAGTAAACTCCAAGATTTTAGTAGCCAAATCTTCAATTAATCTTGGGGATGAAAAGGGATATGAGAGAAATGCAAATAATGCTAAAATAAACTAACTAAGGTGATGTACTGAGAGATTTAAAGTGTTAACCTATAATTTCATAAAATAGAATGAAACTTTAAACACTACAAACTATAAAGGAACATAAAACATGAATTAAAGTCTATGATGTAAGAAAGAATTAATAATATAGAATTAGAAGAAAGGAAATAAAAACCAAAGATAACTCTTCACTTAAATTGACATAGAAAACCACATCCTCTTCATTATTAGGTGGAGAATAGAATACAAAAATCCTCAAGGGTGATATGAAAAATGTCTAATAACACATGTAAGGGGTACCTACTAAGGTCATAAAATGAAAAAAATGTCAGCTACCATTACTTATTTTCTATTACAAATGGTTGTTTTTAAAATAGTAAAACTATAACGTAAATGATAACCAACCCTTTTCAACAGGGATGAGCCTAGAATATATAGGTGAAGCGGTTTGTCATGGGGGTGACACCTAAAAATATTGACACTCATGTATATGATGATGCCATTATAACTAAATGAATAAATTGGGCTCATGAGTGAAATTATCCTTTGGATCCCAAATATGGTGTAGCTACACTATCGTATTATGGTCACTATGCTCAAGAGGGGCATAGTGATGCCACATGTCCATCCCTAGAGATACCTCTAATATGCCATTGGATATGGAGACCCACTTGCTCTAGCTAATGGCATAAATCTTATATTTGACAAGAAAACTTTGCCTTCAACAAACACCATGGTTCCATGTGGAATGGCTCATTTCCTCCTTGTTATAACTACAAGGTGGGTCCCCTTCCTCTACTTCACTAGCCAACAGAATTGATTAAAGGCCTATAAAAAATAAACCACTCTTGGATAAGTGTCATGATGCTATGTGTCAATCATATTCTTTTTCAGGGGAAGTTTGGTACTTCCTTATAAAAATGAGACTAAAGGTACCACATGGATAAACTACATTTCCCTTGATAACTACTCAATATGTCCCACCCATTACCCCATTAGCCAATAACACTACTTAGAGTTTTGACCAAAAGGAAATGGCCTTGGATGAGTGTTAGGTCACCACATGTCGAGCTAGCACTACTCTAAGATGAATTGAGGTCTTCTTTATGTTGAATAAGTGTCAGGTTTCCATGTGTTAGAAGTGGATGGAGGCCAATACTTAGGCAAATATATACAAAAGGGGGGCCCCAAGAAAGGAAGAGGATGAAAGGCAATTGGTAGATATATTGAGTGAGCCTGAGATCAAATGTGAGATACTCAAGATAATCAAAAGGGTGGATTATGATCCATAATTATCTAATTCAACTATTTTTACATAGATGTTTAATGGACAAAATGCCTAACTTATATTGGGAAAATTTCTTGACAATGTAATAACTACCAAAAGAAGAACATCATGAAGCAGTTGATGAATAACAAATAATGGATGTTGAATAATAATTTGTAGATACAAAGGAAGAAGAAGAATATGTGAGAGAACAATATAGAGAGAGAACTAAGAGAGTAAGAAGGAAATTAATATTAACTTCTTCCTCAAATTATCAAGGTAGAGGTAAGAAGAGCACTGAAGACACCCCCTTTGCATCAATAACTATGAAGAAGCAAAAGGTTCCAACTCCACTCACTCCTAGAAGATAATCACAAAGGATTAGGTGTAGAATAACAAGACAACACACTCCAATATCCCATGATGTTATTTAAATAAAGAGTGGGGAATCATCTAAGAAATATGAGGATCTTTTTATAGATGAAAGTCAGACCATAAATACTTTTGATAAAGATAAATTTCATTCATATAGCACTTAGGTTCCATATTTTGGAGAGAGGGGACATTGGATTACTTCACATAATGGGGAAAAATAAGAGGTAGCATTGGAGGAACAATAAGATAATGGTAGACCAAGAAAACCCTGGTTAGCCTAGGCAAGAAGAAAATTATAAAGTTGTGGAATCCCTATGGGAAATTGAAACCCTTAGGGAAAGCATTGAGGATATTGAAGAATAGATAATTGGATAAATACACTAGCTATGGTGGTAGAAGTAGAGAGTGGACATATACAATCACCTATAGCTCAAAATTTAATAGAAGTATCTCCTAGGGATTTAAGACCCATGGAATATATTTTTTCAATAACTTCCACTAAGACTAAAGAGCTTTGTGGGGAAGAATTATTCATGAAAAGGGATTTCAAGATATAGACCTTGTAGATTTGATGGAATAATTAGTATAGTCAATTACGAGATGAAAAAATACATTTAAATAAGAACATCAAATATGCAAAGTCATAAATTTTAAAATTGAAAAATAAAGTAGAAGATATGAGTCAATTAGTAGTACAACTAATGATTTATAGACCTCTTCTAAGAGTGTATGTTGTCTACCTTGAGGAGCAATGGTTAAAATTTTAGTTCACGAGAGTTTATCATGACAACCAATCTAGTAAGTGACACTCACTCTTTATATGAAATATATAATAGTGGCACTCATAAGGATAAAAATAAATCATGTGAATTATATATACACAACTATGTTGTTCCTCATGACCATGAATGGAATCCAAATTTGTATCTGGGTGATGTGCTTCTGAGATATTTTTCTTCTTATCTAATCGATGGGGAAAAATAGGTAAGGAATTAGATAAGTATCATGAGAAAGATAAAGAAACCACTCTAATGGTTAGAAGGGAGGCTACCTGACCAAATGTGATAGAATTATATTATATTTTATTAATCAACAAAAGGGAGGTAGCTATAATAAATAGGACAAAACAAATAAATACCCAAAATTAGTACTTGGCCTTGATCATATAAAAAGTTAAATAAACCTACAATAATTATTTAGTTATATGGAATGAGCTTATCCCTAAATTAAATGGAAGGTTTCATTCTCAAGGTATAATTTCATGGTATCTCTCAAAAGAGTCACCAAATATATTGATGTGGAAAGAAGGAAGACATTGAGTTGTCTTTCCATGATATATCAACCCCATATTTTATGGTTTCCCACTCTTGATTGGAGGGAAATAGATAAATTCAATGAAAGCATTGAAGATAGGAAATTAAAGAGGATAATAGAAGAGAATTATGGGTTTAAAATAAAATAAAGGATGGGTAAAACATAACCATTTAACTTCTGAGAACTTTTCTTCCATGTACAAAGGTTTAGATTGCTCAAGGACTAATAAAAAGTTCAGTTGCAGGTGTGATGAGTTACAAAACAATCTATTAAACTACTCCTCTACTCCTCTTTTTCTAATGTCCTCCTGATAGTCATAAGTATATAAAGTTACCTTTTTTATATCTATTTCTTGTATAATGGTACTAATAAATATGATGTGCACGTCTTTTTGTTATGTTTTTAAAAATATTATTTCTTAATGTAGCTTGCATCATGTACTTTTATATGTTATTTGATTTTAATACTCATTACCAAGCAACATAAATAAATGGGAGAGGATCCGCATAACATTCATTACCATGAAAAAAAAAATTATACCTAAAAAATTATAGATTTACTTATAATAGACAATTTTTTGAAATAATAATGTGGTGGATACAAATCTAATTCCATGAATCAAAATCAATTATTATAAATAGGATTTGACAATATCGATTAATGTGAATGTTTATTTATATCAAATATTAAAGATATATAGTGGTAAAGTAAGTAAAATCAAAAGATGACATCATACCTCTATATACATACTATGTGATATCAATAATACATCATGGTAATAGACATATTCATAGTATCTTCAAAATTTAAATATTATTTTTTTCATTTTTATAGATAGATGTTTGGTGTTGAAGGGACCCTCACACATAAAAAAATCAAATAATATAATAAAATGGTGGGAAAACATGAAAACATTCATGATCCACATCCATAATAACTCTTTATAATTTAAAAGGAAGTAGACGAGAGGATCAATAAAACATGGAAGATAAACCTTGAGCATACTATATGATAAAGCAAGATGAAATATTGTATTTAGTTTTAATATTGAATTGAATATAGATAGATAGATAGATAGATAGATAGATAGATAGATAGATAGATAGATAGATAGATAGATAGATAGATAGATAGATAGATAGATAGATAGATAGATAGATAGATAGATAGATTTTAAAGATTTCCATGAGACCAAAAACAATCTATGGGATCTCAAACCAAAAAATATATCCAAAAGTAGTGAAGAAGCCTTCATAAGGAGAGAGATGATTTAAGTTTTTGGGCCTTAGTTCATAATCTTGTCTACCAATATTCTACCTTTAAAGGTCCACAATCCTATATTTGTGTATTTTTATGAAAAATTCCCTTGATTCTATCAATGTTCTCAACTTCAAATTTAGTGAACATAGATACTTAATGTAGGCTATCCAAGTATTTACCTCAGATGTTGTCATATGCAGAGCACTCCATTCATATTCTTATCATGGAATCATACACATTTCTCTTATTAATTTAATATATTAGAATAGAAAATACTAACTATATACTAATTACACAACATTATATTAAAATCAAATACAACATATATCCCCACATATGATGGTTTTGAAAACAAAAAACTTAAAAATAGGTTGCCAAATATACAATAATAATTCTATATTTCACTACATCTACATTCAAAATTGGATGCCAAAATAATTTTTAGAGATTTTAACATGGGATGAAATTTATAATATTAAGGGTCTTAACAAATATTAACACACTCTAAGGACACTTACATTCCATGTGAATGTGGATATCCAGAGTTGTCTTATGACATGTTTTAGCTACTATGGAATGACAAACTACTTAATAGACTAATTAATGTTGTTAAAATCCTAGATAAAGTTTGAACATCAAAATAGACTAATTTAAGAATATCACTTATACATAGAGCTTGATTTATAAGAATGAATATGTTAATGGTCAAATGGAATGAGTAACCACATGCCTAATTCTTTATGTTATGCATTAATTATGGGATTACTCAGGTAAATATAATTTGTTTAATATAAGAGTTCTATTTTGTTAGGATAAATCATCGTAAATGTTCTTCCATGCTTCAAATATCAACAAGTTGAAAACTTTGGGTAACTATAGGGTTTATAAAAATATATATATTTATGATAAATCTAGCAAAATAAATCTTGAATGTCTATACACATGGACAAGCAAAGCATGCTTTAGCTTGGCATAATCATTCATAAAAAAACTCATTGTATTAAGCTTCACTATAGTCCACTGTTGGAAATATTGTCATTGATGTCAAAGGTCTAGCATTATTGGTGATAAAGGCCCCATTGCATTTAATTTTGTTTGTAATATTTATATCTTGGCTAATGTGTGTTAATTTTTATTTAATATTAACAAATATATTTTTGGTTGCATATAAGACAAAAGAAGGGCCCATGGAGAAGTCAAAGAGTCATGGGGTAAAGACAAAAGAAGAATGGGATGCATTTTCTCATGAAGAGTCATCTTGGGGAATTCCAAGAATCACCAAGTGAAGACAAAAGAGGAAGGGTGCAATTTCTCATGAAGGGACACTTTGAGGAATACGAAAAGTCACCAAGATAAGGACAAAAGGGGAAAGGACATTTTTGCTTATGAAGGGTCACCACATGACTTGTCAAAGGCAAGGATACTAAGGGTCATGCAAGTTTGGTGCCATTTTCCATGAGGACTGAAGGGTCACAAAGGGGGGAGGCCAAAGGTCATTTTGGAAAGCTATAAATAAAGGCTTGAGAAGCCATTTGTAATGTGGGAGATAGAGTTTGATTTGATATAGTAATATCTAGCTTAGAAGATCAATGTGGGAGATGAGTATGATTTTTATTTGTTATATCTAGATTAGAAGATCAAAGGTGAGAAAGGAAAGAGATATTGTAATGAACTATCATTTTTTGAGATAACAACATTGAGAGATAGTTGTGTGGTATACACAAAGGGGTTAGTGCTCCTATGGGTTAGTGCTCATGAATTGTTGTTGTGTTGGTGCTCAGCAAAGGGGTTGGTGCTTCTGTGGGTTGGTGCTAATGAATTATTACCATATTGGTGCTCAAAAAAGGGGTTGGTACTCCTGTGGGTTGGTGCTCATGAATTGTTGCTGTGTTGGTGCTCAACAAAGGGGTTGGTGCTCCTGTGAGTTGGTGCTCATGAATAGTTGTTGTGTTGGTGCTCAACAAAGGGGTTGGTGCTCCTTCAAGTTGGTGCTTGAAAATATTGTTTTTTGAGTTGGTGCTCATTCATATACTTGAGATTGTTCTTTGTGTTTTTCCCCACATTGGGTTTCCATGCTAAATCTGGTGTCTCTTTATCTTGTGTGGTGTTTATTATTTCAATTTTATTGCATATCTTGAATGTTTGGTTAAGTGGAATTTGATTAAGGGAAAGTTTTATAAGATATATGATATACTGATTCACCCCCCCTCTTAGTATATCATGTGCTTAACACCCACATCCATAGGGGGCTCATGTGAATTTTCATTGTACATATTTAACGAAAACCACCTATAGACACCAAAAATCTGCACATCATGATTCTAAATGTCAAAATTCCCCTAGACTACCTTATGATCCCCTTGGGACAAATCTAACCATTTGACCCCTAACCAAGCCTAACTATAGTCAGTTTGACCAAAATGGCTTAACCAACCTTTTACCCACTTTAATCCTTCACCCTTGATCACCGATAGTCAAGATGACCACTGATGGTCACCTTAACCATTGACAATTAGGGTGCACCTCCCCAACCTCCAACATGAAAACCACTTTCCTTGCTTTTCTAAAATTATCTTGTCTTAATCCACATGCAATCCATTGCATGATTGAGTTAAGACTAGGAAGCTAAGTTCACATCTTGTTGAATCTCTCTTGTCTTGCCTATAAGAAGAGAGGAGCAGGGAGGTGAAATCCATCTATAATTGTTATCAAGAGCTTGTGTATCTAGAGTTATTTTAATTAGAATGTCAATCATTATCAAAAATTAGAAATCCAACCATCATGTCAAAGAGCTAACTTGTCACTGTAGTTCTACCAAATCACTAAGTATTTTTAATCTATAAAAATCATGTTAGATTCCATCAATGAGTCAACCACATCAATCAACCACTCGATCAGCTTTTTGCAAGATAAGTATCTATTTTCCAATATTTAATTATTTTATTTGATTTCACACTCAACCCAACACCAAACCATAGCCTAAAATCCAATTTTGGAATCCTGTCAATCAGCCATTTACCAACCTAGACCTACATATAGTAACCACCAATGGTTGTCTCAACCATCGATGGTCAGCTTGATCACCAATAGTCACCTTAATTTCTGTCACATCAACCACCAATGATTACTATGGAAGGAAATAATAGAAATTTATTTCTACCTACCTACCTTTATCCAAATCCATTTTTCTAAGTCCCTACCTATTCACAGACCCTTGCCTGATTTTTTAAAATAGACCTGAGCCCTTTAGCACTAGTATTGACTTGTTTATTATTATATTTATCATATCTAGTGTATTTCCTTAGCAAGCATCTCTTGTGTTAAATTTTAGTACCTTTTGATTATTGATGAAAATAATTTCTATTCTATTTTATAAACTTAATTGTTTAAAAACATGTGGATTGATGCCCCTGAGGAAGCTCTTACTTCTGAGATCTAGATAGTACTAGGCAATCTACTCAACTATCTATCTAACCAACCATTTTCTTTAGTGTTGTATTAATTTTAGGTCATCCTCCCAAGCTAAATAGGAGTTCTTCAAAATATTCTGATTCAACATGCACAACAAAATAGGTTTTTCAACCATACCCATATTTAGTTTCTTCTTCCTTTTTGAAATATAAGCTAAAATTCACTAAAACATTCTGGCATGCTCAGTGGGCTTGATTCTTTACTTTGGGTTTCTTTTATTTTCATCTATATGCTTTTCTCCCTATCTATGCTCATTAATGAAATTAAAATCTCTTTTGGGTTTAAAATCAAGTACATCCATTTCTTGCTTCTAATTTTAGCTCATTTTGAATTAAAGCATTGTAATTTTATTATAGTATTAATTTTTTTGCACACAATAAACCAAACCACTTTCATCAATTAAACATAAAACAAACTTGAAACAAGGCTTGACTGGGATTTCATCTCCTAGTGGTAACCTTACCCTTTCTTGGTGATCTTACTTGGAGGTCATTACCAAGGAGAGAACCAACTCAACTCTCTAGTTGAGATAAACTCTAAAAATTAGGATATATTGGCTAAACACTTGATACCTTATCACCATGGTGTGTGAAGTGAGGGGGTACGCCCCAATACCAAAACACATATTGATTCCCAATACAGATATTTTTTAGCACCTAAACAACCTAAAACCAACCATAGATTGCTTCTATAGTACCTGATCTACAAGACAACTTCTTTCACACATTCTCATAACTTAAGGCATAAGCCAAAAGCAAGATTAAAATTAACCATATTATTTTAATGTACTCTAGTGTGTGTTGAATTTTCTTGATCATTTTTTTTCTTTTTCTCTACGTGAGTTGTAATATTCTTTGTGTTTTCTTCTCATCTTACTTGCATAGTTCTTACTCATCAACAACAAAGAGACTTAGCAAGTCAGGACCCATCTATAGATTATCAAGTCTCCTCTACCTCTTCATCTATGAGTATATATTAGATGCTGATATTTTTCCTCATCATTATGACACTTATAGTGTGCCTCGAATAGTCTCACAAGGATACCTAGACTTTGATGCCTTTTTGGATAATAATCTGGTGGCTTTACATCATAATCTTAGAACAATATCTCACCATACACCCATTTTGATACCACATACCGATCCACCTTATGGCATACCATTAGGATTTTTAAGCAGCTCTTATGTTTCCATTGTCACCACCCAATAATTATATGCTTAGGCATCAACCTTAGATAGTAACACATCTAACATAACTATGTAGAACCAACCAACTCAACCTTCTAACACCCAAACAACTCCTAGCCCAATTAACAATTGGTCCAACATGGCTACCACCCAACCTTTACCTACCCATACCCCAATTACTATTGGGGTACCCACTACCACCACCAATACCATTCTTTTAGCGACCATCACTCCACTTCAAAATTTAGTAACACCAATACCTTCTACCTTACCACTTATTATTATCAAGGTTACTACTTATCCCTTACCTCTAACTCAACCGTCCACATATACTCAATAATACATACCCTCTACCCAACTACCAGTGACCACATATTCATATGTGTCTTTGACCCAACCACCTGTGGCCACTTACCCATATGTGGCAACTTCTCAAACTCTAGTAAATTATCAATAGGTCACTCAACCCCAACCATAGTATGCACCTTAAAATCCTTTAGGTTTACCACCACAAATAGACCTAATGAAGATGCTTATGGAAAAGATGACAACTATGGAGTCATCCATTTCTAGGACCCATAGTATCCTATCTTATGATCAGATCTATAATGAGCCCATTCACCCATCTATGCCTATTAATATATATCCTCCTCAATGGGAACTTCCCAAGTTATCTAAGTTTTATATTAAGGAGGATCCCCAATATCACCTTAGAGCATTCAAGCATTCATGTTATTTGATTACCTACAATGATGCCCTCCTCTGCACTATTCCTATGTCTTTGTTAGGACTGGCATTAGATTGGTATAGTGCCTTAACCAAGCATTCCATCTTCTTCTTTATACAATGAGCTCAAACTTTCTTGGATCACTTTTCAATACATATCTCCAAGAAGGTTTCCATCATTAACTTTTACTCTATCTAGTAGTTTGATGATGAATCTATTGCCAATTTTGTAGCTCATTGGAGGAGCCTAATCAACCAACTCTCCTTTTCTTTACCCCAACTTGAACTCATAGAGATCTTTGCTCGAGCATGTGACAAGCATATATCCTCTAAATTTCATGTTCAGAGCTTCCAAACTTTTGATGAATCTTTCACCATGGTGCATAAATTAGAGAATAGAGCCATCGATAAAGGAAAGCTAAAACTAAAAAACAAGAACTCTACTTATAAAACCAATGAGGCTTCCCCATCCAAGACAAAAAACCAGACTCAAGGTTAATGTGAATGTGGTTGCCCTTAAATCTAATTCTCCATCATCTTCTAACCAACCATATTCCCTTGGGTCCTCAAAGAAAAACTTGAGAAACTAAAACTAAACCACCCAAAAGCAATTTACTCCACTTGGATAGTCTTATGATTTGATCCTAAAGAATCTATTGAAAGCTAATATCATACAACTTCCCCATATCAAACCACCTAAGCAATTTGATTCTTCTCATCCTACACCTAGTTGGTACAATGAGACTGATCTATGTGCCTTTCACTGAGTGATAGGGCTTGATGTTAGTAGGTACAACACATTCAAGAGCATTATCCAATCTCTCATTGACAAGGGTGAGTTTGTGTTGGATAACCCCAATTCATCTCAAAACTAGGCCCTTAACATCTTTAGGCAGCGTTTCCCTAATCATACACCTTCCAAAAAAGAGAGCAACATGATTGAGTGCTCTCATGATGCCCATATTGTTAACATGGTTCTTGGCACACTCATTGCTAAAGAACCTACTTACCAACCTATATGTTCCTCACCTTCTCTACTTATTGAGGTAGTGGAGTTACCTTTCCCTCTTTTGGTGACCCAAACTAAGGAATCAACCCTTTCTCCTCCCCTACTTATTGAGGTAGTGGAGCCATAAACCCCTCCCTCAACTAACATACTAGAATAAGCACTTATTTTACCTTCCCCCTGACCACCAAATAACTTATTGCCCCTTCAAAGATCATTCCCAAAGAGGAAACATCCATATCTATGCCTCCCATAGAGGATTCACCCACTCAATCCTTACATCCTTTGATTGATTAAAAGGATGAGGTTACCACCCCTATATCTCAAATTATGTACATATCTTTCAAGTCCACTATCCATCGAATAAAACCAACCTACAAACCATTCTCTAGGTTAGTGAAAAAAGTGTATTTTATCTCCAAACCTGACATGGATCAAGCCACCTTTTTGGAAAATTTAGGGATAACTTATTTCACCAATTAGGAAATTGCAACCATGCCTTTGGTATACTAATCCACCACTTTTGCTATCCAAAATCCTACCCTATCAACCAAACCAATAGTAACTTCTACCAACCCAACAATTCCTAAGCCATCTAAAGCACCTAAAACCTAATCAACCAAATTACCTTCTCCAACTAAACTAGATAAGACAACCAAAAACCTTGGTACCCTCACTAAATATAGTCTTAATCACCCATATATGAAGGTGGAACTTACCTCACCAAACCCAACAACCAAGAACCAACCCAAATCAACTAAGGGAGTGAGAATACCATAATGACAGAGAGCCAAAATCCTACCTCCTTCCACCTTTCCCTCTATCTTGGGGCCTTATCCCTCCACTCTAATTATAAATCTGGTTGTCCCAACCAAGACCTAATGACCATTATTGGTTACACTAACACACTTACTTTTAGACACACCTATTTTTACTAAAACATCAACAACAAAGATACCTATCCTAAAACCTCCTACCTCCACTTTCTCAACCACCACCTTGCCATAATCAAAACCATCAACCAAACACACTACCTTACCCAAACCTTCAATTACCAAACCCACTACCAAAAGGATTTCCACCTTACCAACCAAGACCAAAATCCCTAAGCCCTCCCTATCTGAATCCTACTCCACCATTTTACAATAGTTATTTCAATCTTCTTGCTTAACTTTACCCCCTATTAGGCTATTCAACCCTCTTAGTTCAAAACCTACCTGGTATAATGAGCACCACATGTGCTTATATCATAGGACACCGAGACATGACATAAAGAACTATAAATCTCTCTAAACCATTATACACCAAATTTATGATGAGGATTATCTATTAATAGATGAACATTTCATGAACCCTATATTAATCCAGCCAACAACAACACCCTCTACCTAATGCCTACCTACTCTTCCACTCTCACCTCAAAGTGACAAAGAGATTGACCAATCTCCTACACTAATTTACCCTCTATCCATACCATTCATGTGGTCATGAGAGCGTAACATAAGGATAATGGGAATGGCAAAGTGTCCATCCCATAGACATACCCATCTTCTACGTCCCAACCAAACCGTACCCAAACACCTTCACCTTCACCTAAACCCAAGGTATCTATCTTAGGTGCCTCCTAATCTAACCCTTATAAGTCCATCAATAGAGTGGTGCTTAAACAAATCCACCAAAACTTAGTGAATATGAGATTACATGAGTTGATTACCACTTCACCTCATCATCACCAAGCAATGATAGAGGCATTCCAATTGGTAGAGGTCCAACTTGAAGACCCTCAACCTATGGTAGCCTTTATTGGTGCTATCTAAATTTATATCCTTGTCATCTTCAAGGATTTATAAATACCTTATATTTATCTAGATGACCCAAATCCCCCTCTTTTTATTACTATTTACATTAACCAAACCTACATTAAATACATCATGATTGATGGAGGATCTTGTATTAATATTATCTCCTCCCATGCCTACAACCAACTAGACCCTCCAGATAATGTCATGTCTTAAATCTCAGCCATCCTCCATTATTTTAATGACACCATAACCAATATGTTGGGAATGATTGTCCTTCATATCGATGTAAGACCCTGCACGCTCCCCTAACTCTTCTATATAGTGGAAGGTGAATTCTAATACAATGTTTTGTTAGGGTGACCTTGGATCCATTCTATGGGTTACATCCCCTCTACCCTATATCATTGAATTAAATTTGATCATGAATTCCAAGTCATCACCATCAAAGCTATACCAATTTCTTTATTGACATGTAACATGACCTACCGACCTAATGATGTCCTCTTACATCCATCCAACACACCCTCCTTAACCAAAGATAAGAATTCCACCATAAAAGAAGAAGTCATTCCATATACCAATGAGGCATCAACTATATCATCCATCCCCTCTGATTAGATCCACACCTCAAACCCTTTGGAATTAACATTCCACCACCTTTCACTAGGAAATATCACATTTTATCCCTTGATGCCTTCCCTACTCCTCACAAGTATGGGCACCTTACTAACCAACCTAAGTATGACCTTAATATCAAAAACATTTTCCCTTTTGGACCATTCCATTATCAAACTTTTTTCATCTATGGGGGACTTGACAAACCCATTGGTGATTCCACCACCTCTCTTTCCCTTTCTTATTTATGGCCAATTTATCCTACCTAGAAAAACTAAGATTTGCCAAGACATACCTCCATAGGTGTGATTGGAAAGGATTTGGTCTTTGACAATATGAGCATGGCCCACATGATTTGGTCTCCATCAAGACCAAAAACCCTCATAAGAAACATTGCCTTGGTTTCATTCTACCTATCATGATATAAACTAAACCACCTACCACCACTATTATTGAGGAAGACACCCCTTCCTCACCAACCTCTCCTCCACTTGTGTGTGAGGATGATGAAATCATCCCACCTACTTTTTTTTATCAACATGATCAATCTCAAACCCCTAACTTATCAAAAGTAAGGGGTAACCATCACCATCCCTTTGACCCATCCTAAGATGATAGGAGATGACTCCCCTACCATTAACACTGTTTAGTGCACGGATGATGATTCTATTATCACCTAGCTTGGTGCCCCAAATACTTCCATCCAAAAATCACTTCCTCTAGAGACTTCAACCATGTTGAAAAAATCCACTATGGATATCAACTTGGGAACTTTAAAAAATCCCTACATTATCAAAATCAGCCAATCACTGCATGTTGAGGAACTTTAAGATTTTACCTCTTTCCTCCAAGATTGTAGCATAGCATTCACTTGGTATTATAGAGACTTGCCTAGAGTTGACCCCACTATCTCTACCCATAACATATTCACCCACTATGATGCTAAGCTCATCAAGCAAAACTTTGATGTATACACGCTCATATAGCCCTTCTTATCAAAGAAGAGCTTCAACATCTTCTATCTGTGAATTTCATTCAACCCATCGACTATCCTTCAACCCATCAACTATCCCTAATAGGTCTCAAATGTCATTTCTATCACAAAAGACATAAGGGGACTATGCATTTGTGTGTACTTTCATGACCTCAACCTCTCTTGCCCCAAAGATGACTTTCCTCTATCAAACATTGACTAGCTAGTTGATCTTACTGTTAGCCATGAGATGTTATCTCTCATGGATAGATTTTTGGGTTATAATCAAATATTTATTTCCCCTAAATATCAGCACAAGACCACCTTTACCACCCCATGGGGGACCTTTTTCTATAGATTCATGCCTTTCACGTTAAAGAACACTGGTACAACATACTAATTTGCCATGACTTACATATTCCATGACCTTATTGATAAGATTATTGAGGACTATGTGGATGAAATTATTAGAAATTCCAAACTCTAAAAGGATCACTTAGTAGTTCTTAAGATCATTTTTGAATGCCTCATACATTACCATGTCTATGTTAACCCTAAAAAGTGCATTTTTGGGGTCTTGTCAGGAAAGATTTTGGGTTTTATTGTCTCCCTTCATGGAATCAAAGTTGATCCCACCAAGAACAAAGCCATCCTCAACATGCTTCCTCTAGTCAACCTTAAAGAAATCCATAGTTTACAGGGAAAGATTTAATCCATTCATCACTTTATCTCCTAGATTTTGGACTGATACCAACCCTTCACCACATTCTAAATAAGGATGTCTCTTTTAGGTGGAATAAAAACTATTAAAAGGTATTTGATTCACTCAAAAATTAAATTTTGTCTCCACCTATCCTCACCCATCCCAAGGATGACTAACCTTTATACCTTTATATCTCTACTAATAATAATCACTCCTTAGGGGAAATGCTCACTCATCATAATGATCAACACAAAGAGAAAGCCTACTACTAGATTATCACACACTTGTAGAGTAGGAGACTTGGTATACCCATACTAAGAATCTTTGCTTAGATTTATTCTTCATGGCCACCAAACTCTACCACTACCTACTTAACCATAAAACCTATGTCATAACCAATACCAAGCCATTCAAAAGTACATGCACTCCAAACCATACCAAAACTAATGGATGGCCATGTGGCTCATGCTCTTATCAGAGTTTGACCTTGATTTCCTTCAGCAAAATTCAAATAAGGGGAAAGTCATTTCCAACCAATTGGCCAAAGCACCTTTAGTAGATAATCAACCTCACCCTCTTGATTTCCCTAATGATTCCATCACAACCCTCTCTTAGTAGGATTTCACCTATCAAATCACCATGTTCTTTGATAGATCAAAATGTCAATGTGGTGGGGAAGTGGGTATCATCCTTATCCTCTTTAAAGGTGAACCTCTTCCTTTAACTTTCAAGATTTATTTTGAAAATACCAAAAATATGGCTAAGTATGAATCCCTAGTCATAGGCCTTCAAAATGCCTTAGCCCTAGGAGTCAAAATAATCAACATCTTTGGTGACTCCCAACTTGTGTTCAATCAAATAAACGGCTCTTACCAGTGTAATGATGATGTTTTGTAGTAATACAAGAAACTATTTGATGAACTCTTAGCATCATTTGAACACTACCACACCCAGTTGACCCTATGATCTACCAATTAGTTAATTGATACATGGCTTCCCTTACCTCTCAGATCCTATCTACACCCTCTAAATCTAGGCTATATCATTATCCATAGACTTACCCAACCTTCCTATGTCAAATCAGATTCTCCCACCATTTTCAATGTGGAAGAAACCTAACCTAGCCTTTGGTATTAGTAGACCTTTGACTATGTCAACTTTGCCATCATTCCTTCTAGAATTTCTAGGAATGATCTAAGAGAATTTCTTTAGATCACATCACGCTACACCCTTATGGGAGGAATTATTTATAAATGCAGCTTTGATGGCCTCCTCTTTTGTTTCCTACTTACTCACTAAGCCTCTCATGCTATCAGGGAAACACATGATGGTATCTATGGGGAATACTTTAGTGGCTCATTTCAACTAAATGCATTCTTCACCTCAACTATTATTGGCCTGCCCTTAATCAAGACTATTGTGATTATGTGAAAAAGTGTGTTAAGTGTCAACAATATGCTAATTTTCATCACACCTATCCATAATCTTCATGTTTTCACCAATTTTTAGCCCTTTTTATAGTGGAGTCTAGACCTTATTGCTGAAATTAACCCCTATTCCTTATAACGACAGCATTCTATCATCACTGTGATTGAATATTTTACTAAGTTGGTAGAGGATATTCCTCTAGTCTTAACCAAGGTCGAGAATATTATTACTTTTATCAACCATCACATCATCTATCATTTTGGTGTTCCTCATAAGATTATCATTGATAATGGTAAATCTTTAAAAAAAAATAAAGTCTAGGGTTTATGCAACATATTCAGGATTAAGTTAAGATTCTCCTCGCCCTATCATCCTCAAGTGAATGGATAAGCCTAGGCCTCTAACAAAACTCTTAAAAACATGTTAACTAAAATGTTCAATACATCAAGTTGGGATTAGCATTTATACAACCCTTTTGACTTGTGGGAATATTGTACTAGCATTAGAACCCCTACGAGTGCTACACCCTTTTCTCTTATGTTTGGAGTAGAGTTCATCTTACCTCTATATGTCTAAATTCCCTCTCTTCACATATCTTTGTAATATCTCATTACTAAGGATGATTATCATCAGCACCATTTAGCCCAGCTTGAGCTACTTGATTAGCATCACTTATCATCCCTTACCCATCTTCATGTCTATCAATAGTGTGTTAGGCATACCTATAATAAACACCTTAGACTACAAAAATTCAACATTGGAGACATCATCCTAAATAAAAATCAGCATGTCATCAATATGGAAAAAAAAAGTAGGGAAAATTTAATTTTAGTTGGCTTGGACCCTATATCATAACCCATAAGTATGGATCAAGATCTTATTGATTATATTCTCTCGAAGGCCACCTAGAACTTGAGCTCCTCAGTACTTCACATCTACATCTATTATTTTGTTAAGACGGATCAATTTCACCTTTTATTTCACTTAAAGCTCATCCCTTGCTTTCACATTACATTCATTTCCCTATTTTAGGGGCAATTGATTAAAATTAAATCACGTGATTATCCATCATAATCATAGCCTAATCTTGAATAATGGGTACTAAGGCTCTACCCATGGTACTTTATACCCCTTTCTTAGGATGAATTCCCATGATCATTGTCACCTAAATCTCTTTACACCTAATCAACCTCTTGTGTTTTTTGTTTTACCTTTATAAAGGTGAACCCTTAAGCCTATATAAGCATGTCTATGTCAAGAAAACTTAAACAAACAAAAAGCAAAATCTGAACCAATAGCAATAATGGGTCATTCTTAGCATTTGTAGATGATTCCCTCAAAGGATGGTTACATAAGCATACTAAAATTGGAAAAATATAAGGTAGACTAATCCCTTGAAAGGAAAACTATCATAAAGCCTTAAACAAAGAAAATAAACTTAGACCACTCCCTTGAAGGATGGTTGAGTAAAGCATTTGTCAAAATCACAACAATTTCTTGGAATCTTCCCACATCGATCAACTTACCATATATAGCAACCAAAAAAAAGACCTATTTTCAAAATCATAAAAAAAGTAAACTAATTTTGAAAACCGCAATCAACTCTCATGCAACATAATAAGGTGGAAACCATAATCATTTCTCACAAGTAGACCTCCTACACTGATCAGTCAACACTTTGTATGACATAGAATTGTATATACTGACTCTTTGACCACCTATAGAAGAGGCATGTTAGTCTCACACAAAGGTCCCATTTTTATCCATCTCCCCTTTATGCACTATAAGTGAGGGATTTTGAGCTTACTTGATATTATGTGGTCTAGACACCTTTTTAGCCAACTAAAAAAAGTTAATGCAAAGACTTTGAAGGGATTATGTTCATTAAGGCAACCCAACTTTGGTTTTTATTCTAGTCTTTGTCAAAAAAGAATCATCATGTCCTCTTCTTATCCCATCATGACTAGTTGATATTTTCATTATGACATTTGTCTCTTGATTATATTATTTATTCACCCATCTCATGTTGTTAATTAAACTACCTCATGTGTTTTGTCTTAAAAACAAATCAACAACAAAGCATGTGCACATGTGTCATAAGTAATAACATAATCATAATCATAACCATAACAAGCATAATAAAACCATAACATCCATGAGTAATAAAAAAAACCGATCATTTTCCACCACATGTTTGAATATACATAATGAAGCATATACTCATTAAAATTAGCATATCATAAACAAATAGGAAGAATAACCAAAAATCAAAACCATCTCATGCCTATCTAGGTGAGTCTACATTGGTGTCTAGCATCCAGAACATAAGAATAATCTATAAGCAATATAAACATCATGTCATAAGCATTAAACATCAACACAAATCATAGACCATGAGTATGAGCAACAAACAAAGATCATATATATATATATATATATATATATATATCTCGTGAGTCAAATAATATCATAATGTATGTAAAAAAATATACATGTCTCTTTTTCAAAATGTACATCTCACCACATCAGCTCACAAGATATAATGAAAATGATATACAATAATATATAAAATGTATGAGCTATGTTTATGCCCCTAGGGTACTATTGTCCCTGGCATACCACTAGGTCCTAGTACCTATCCACCTATAACACCTATCTATCCACTCATATATTTTCCCCACTACCTTGGTGTCACCACACTAGCACTGTTTGACAAGCTCATTTTGTACTCACCCTAACAGGTCTCATCAGGGCACCAACTCAAAACTATAGCCTCATAATATCATATCTACTCCAATGTAACTAGGTATCATGCCATGGGGATGGTTTTTGATGGTCTTGCCTATGTCACTACCCCTCCTCTTTTTTGCCTTAAGGAGTCCCTCTCCTATGTCACTAGGGCTAGTGAAGCCCTTGCCTATTCCCTATCACCTATAAGAATCATAAACTAACCCTATAAACTAGCCACTTGACCCTATAACACTATGACCTATGCTTATGCAGTGGTTAGGGCTAATCCTACCTATTCATTGGGGCCAACCCCTTGTGCTTGTTCCCTCTATCCCCTTCCCCTAAATAGGTCCACGTCTATAAGCCCCCTAATACCATTACCATCACCTATATCTATTGCTACATATAATGTCTGGTACCCATCTATAAATTTGAGATCATCTATACATGGCCTAGCTGGTAGCTCCTCATGATCTACCAATGTCACCACAAGATGTGGCTCTGATAATAAGATCTTTGAGTCTTCATGCCTTTACCTAAGAAATACACTTATAATACCCCATACAAGGCCAAACTACCTCCACTCCCTCTCAAATGAGATGAGCTCCATGTCTCCATCCCTTTAGCCAAGAATCCACCTATATCTTTGTAAGGATAAGATCTACCTCCTGTAGCCATGCCATATTGGAAATTGGACATAGGCCTCCAAACAATGTCATTGATCACTAGTGTACCTAGTGTACCCTTGAACCAATCCATGTCATGGGCTCCTCCACCTGCACCTAAACTGGTGAAGTTACCTCTCCACCACATGAATCCAATTGGGAGCTTAATCTACATGTATCCTTGCCATAGAAATCCCACTAGCCACAACACTTGGATGTGCTTGTAGGCCTAGTAATGTAGAACTAGGCTAATACTGATACCATACCTCATGTGGGTCCTAAACCCCTATAACTCCATATATATCTATACTAGGAGAATAGGTACCCAACCAAATATGGTCTACTTTAGTAACAACTCAACCAGTACCCTTAGTAGTAAATATGGGAACCTCCCACTACTTGAGTCAAGAAGGGCAAAGTAGGAGATGGCCATCATAAACATCATCAAAAGTCTCCTCTCACCTAGAGCCCTTACATACAACACATTATAGGAAAACCCCATAGCATTCCATTTGACCTGATCACTATCATCACTATAAAATAGCTCCATGTGATCCTCCCACTCCTCTCACTCTATGTGATAGATTGGATCACCTTGGAGTAGAAGCCATGTGATCCTATGTACATCCTTAGGCAAGATCATCATCTCATTAGTCAGTAGTAATAAGGTGTTCATAGTGGGATCCCATCTCTCAATGAGTGTTATGATCATAGATGCATCCTAAGGCACATGTTTATAGTGGCTCATCACCTCCAATCCAACCTCCTTCATGTGGTCCCATTTAGCTAGGGTCATCCCTTGGTGGACCTCTGTGAAAATGAACAACACTTAGTCGTGCATCTATATCTATTCCCTAGCCTTCAAAAATTTATTCAGAAACATAACTTAGTCACCTACACCATTATCACCTACCCTACCCTACCTTACCCTTTAAACAACAAACCTATTTCTCTACCCATCCTACCCATCTACCTAATACCCCCCAAATTTAACTTCTAAAACTATAAGGTTAGCCAATACCTAGCCAACAACATTTAATTTGCCTTATCATTTCAAACACTTTCCAAAGACCTTTTTTTCACTAGTTGATTGCCGATGGTCATGCCAACCACCAATGGTTAGGAATCTATTTCCCTAGTTATGTTGACCATCGATGGTCAAGCCCAACCATCGATGGTCACTATGGGTATTCCACAAGCAAAACACCCAAAACCTACTCTACCCTAAAACTAACCAAAGTGTAACATAAACAACTTATTTTGACACCTTAAATTACCTTCATACCCTTACCTACCTAACCACCCATTCAATTTCACCTTTCACCTAAAAATTTACCCAGAATCCCCAAAAACCCTAACTAGGGTGTAGCAGTTGAAACCCAAGAATTTAAACCTAACCTACCTTAAAACCCCTATTGTAATTACTAAATTAAGCTAGCCTATAAAATTAAGGGCACCCCCTACATCATTTTGTGATCACCACCATAGAGTCAGCAATAGGCCTTATCATCCTTTTCCATGCCAATATGATCCCTTCATCTTAATTGGTCCCCTAGGTCCTCTTGATCATTCCAACTTTACAATTCCACCTCAATAGTCACCATCAACAACTTCTTACCCAATATGCTAGAGCTCTAATGTCAACAATTCCAAAAGTTACATTGAGTTAAAAGTAATTCAACTTTTAATTTTACCAAAAGTTTCCACCCTGACCATCAATGATCAAGGTAACCATCGATGGTCACCCTTGAGCACCCTAACCATTGACAGTCATGAGGCTCACCTTTTTACAATCACCTATAAGCATCCTTCTTTTTTATCAACACAACCAAATCAACACCCACCCTATATATTACCTTCTTCACCCACCTGAACCTCCTCATCCACTTTCCATTCATCTATTTCAACCTAACTAGCACATGTTTTGTGATGACTTTTGCCTGTTCCTTTTGACCATAGTGACAACATTGCCATGTTGAGACTTTTTAAACTTGTACCACCTCATGCTTACCTAACCCATTTATATTTTATTGAGAGTACTTCCTACCTCAGATACCTATGATACTTGACCCATTTATGTTTTCACCAAGAACACTTCCTACCTTGGATACCCACCAAATCATAGACATCACTTAGGAGACTTGCAAGTGTTCCCAACTACCATGCCTAAATGCAGTCATGTGGTTCACTTATCACTTGTCCTTTTAACACCAAACTTTATTTTTACCAATTATGTTAACTTCATCAATGTATGATCTTGGATATCATACCCTTTATTGCACTTTATGCCCCTATTTGTGCTTTAGTGACCAACCTATCACCCACATTCACGATGTTCACCTTCATCCACCTTATCAAACCTACACCCAATTCTATTTTACCTCATTAGCTCCTAGTTTGAGGGGGAACACCTCATATAATCCTTAGGGAAATCAGACCTCAACCAATAATTCATTTTTTTATAGCTTGTTCATTCAAAGCCACATAAAAAATGGGAAAAATATAGACACCATAAATCTGCACACCATTATTCCAAATGTCAAAATTAGCTTAGACCACTTTAGGACCCCCTTGGGACCAATCTAACCCTTGTACCCTAACCAAGCCTAACTATAGTTAGTTTGACCAAATTGGATTAACTAACCTTTTACCCACTTTGACCCTTCACCCTTAACTGGTGATGATCAGATGACCATCGATGGTCACCTTGACCATCGATGGTTAGGGTGCACCTCCTCAACCTCTAACAAATAAACCACCCACCTTGATTTTCTAAAAATAGCTTATCTTAATATACGTGTAAGCCATTACATGAGTAAATAAAATTAAGAAGATTAGTTTACATCTTATTTCAAATCTCTTACCTTGCCTATAAAAAGAGATAAGTAGGGAAGTGAAATCCATTTACAATTGTTATCAAGATCTTGTACATCTAGAATTCCTTTACTTTTCAGGTCAATCATCATCAAAAATATAGTGATCTAGCCATCATGTTAGATAGCCAACTTACCAACTTGCCATTGTAACTCCACCAAAGCACCAATTACTGTTACTTTACTAGAATCATGTTAGACTCCACTAATGATTCAACCACCTCAATCAACCACCCAATCAAATTTCTATAAGATAAATATTTATTTTACAATATTCAATTACTTTATTTTATTTTGCACTCATCCTAACACCAACCCATCCCAAAATATAACTTTGGAATCCTATCAATCAACCATTTTCCAACCCAAACCTACACATAATAACTATCAATGGTTGTCTCAACCATTGATGGTCTACCCAACTATTGATTGTTAGCTTGATCACTAGCATCACCTTAACTACCAATGGTCACATCAACAATCAATAGTCACTATAGCAAGAAATAACAACAAGTTATTTCTACCCACCTAACTTTAGCCAAATCTAGTTTTCTATGTCCCTACTTGTTCAAAAACCCCTACCTAATTTTATGAAGTAGACTTGAGCCCTTTAGCTCTAGTATTGACTTGTTTATTATTGTATTTGTCATTTATAGAGTATTTCCTTAGAAAGAATTTCTTTTTTTAAAATTTTAGTAGCTTTTAATTATAGATGCAAATACTTTCTATTTTTTTTTATAAACTTAATTGTTTAAAAATGTGTGGATTAATATCCCTTGAGGAAGCTCACTTACGGTATCTAGCTAGTGCTAGGCAATCCACTTAGCTATATATCTAACCAACCATTTTCTTTAGTTTTATATTACTTGCAAGTCATCCTCCTAAGCCAAAGAGGATTTCTTCACAATCTTTTGATTCAATGTGCGCACAACCAAATAGGTTTTTCAGCCATACCCATATTTAGTTTCTTCTTCTTCTTTTCTGAAATATAAACTAAAATTCACCAAAACACCACCCAAAGGATGATGCCATCTACCATTTATCCAATCATAGTCCCTCGAATTTATTTATCGCTGACTTTTCCCTTTAATTTTTTAAAATAAAATGTTAAATAAGTGATTTTCTTATCTATGGCACTCGTATTGACATGACATAGGTAGTGGCCCTTGTAAAATAGTATAAATAGATGAAGGTTTTTTAATAATATTTATGAAACAACATACTATATATTAATATAGGATTGTGATAAAAAAAAATTGTATAGGAATAACTTTTTAATATATCTTAAATATGTTATATTTATATTACACTTATTAATTTTTGGTGTTACATTTTTTTGGGATATATTATATTTTATTTTTAATATAATTAAACTAGACTAATCTATTTAAAGTTAGACTAATAATCACATCCTAAAATAGTCTAATACATCTTAGTTTTCACTTTATAATAGGTTGAATTTTTATTTTTTATTTTTTATTTTTTAAAAAACATAAATATCTTTAAAAAATAAATACAAAGTTGCATCAGAGACTTTTTTAAATATGGTTTTCATAAATTTTGAAGTGCAATGTTGAATGATTAATAGTCATAATTGTTTTACATAGTCTAGCCAAGGATACCCATCAAATATAACTCTTACATGGAATTCCCTTCAAATTTTGAATCCCATCCATATTTTTTTTCTTTATTCTTAGATATGGGTAAATAATTTTACAAAATTTGGAGCTATGAAATAGAGGGGGTAACGTTGAATGGATATATGGACTAGTATGAGACAAAAAAAGGGACCATATCCCCCTTACATCCCCATAATCTTTAATACCACCACCATCAATGACATCACCAGCATCACCTAAATCATTGATGTCACCAACAACCACAACTGACCTCACATGCCATGTGAGATTTAAACCTAGGTGGGGGTGGACTTAACCAAGCCACTTAAGCATGTGTTGAATTTTTTTATGGTTGTTATCTATTCAAAATTTCCCTTTAAATGATAATATTATTTTAATAGTTAAAATAATAAACATTAGATAAAACATATATATTTATTATAATTTTAGCTTGATCTCTAATTATGAGCATGATCTGATGTGGAATTAATGGATTTTTGAATGGTCCATGAATATCAATCGATATCTATTAATGTAGTATTATTTTATGTGATTAAGTGATTATATATCATTGAGTTCCAATAAAAGAGTAAGTTATTATTTTTAGGTGAATCTCATTAGTTTAATAGTCAATTAAGATGGAGTTTCAGTTTGAGCTTGGATGCCATTATAATAGATTTCATATTGGATAATTGAAATTGCATAGGAGATATGAATACTTAATATTGTAAATATTTTGATTACAAATGTTGATTAAAATTTATTTGAGATTGTTTGAATTGTGGTGGTGTTATGTGTCCCTTCTAAAAATTTACAAGTGCCACATGGAGGAACATCATAATATTATAAATAAATTAACACCAAATTTTGATCAATATATTTTATATGCATCAATGATTTAAATTGGTGACAATGTGATCCATGTGGCATCATTGAATAGAGACCCATTGTGGCA
>JARHVA010006717.1:10000-67500 GCA_037957365.1 Torreya grandis | reverse complement strand
TTGTTACTCAATTTTTACAAGTGTTTTAGATATATTTGTGGTGATCAATAATTAATGATACATAATATATTTGCATCGAATGTTATGTATTTTCATGTATCACATTGCTCGCATGTTCTTATTTTTATATAATACATATTTACTCCTACAAACACAGATATTTAGTACATGATACTTAAATTACATTTAAATTATTATACATTTTTTCTTTCATCTCACATTTACGTTTAATTTTTATATCTGATAGGGTTTTATAGATTTTTACTTTAATCTCATATTTAATCTTTGTACTATAGCATCAATGTCTCTTGCATTTAGAGAGGATGATCATGTTGACATGTTTTCAAAAACCACCAAAGTATAGAGGGTAGATTATATCCAATTAGAAGGATACTAAATTGTAGATATATAGGAATATGATCTATTAATTTCAATGTTGACATAATATTGAATGGAAAAGTATAATTACCTTATTCAGGTTATGGATTTGAAACCTTATCAAATGTCAAGAAAAAATGGATACTACATTCCATGGAAAGAGAGTGATTTGTCAAATCATGTAGATCCATTAATTCTAACACTTCATATTGATTAAATTTTGAGTGACTTAAAGGCTTATAGTGCCATGGAAGAGGGAGATTCCAATGATGACAGTGAAAACACCATCAATTATACAAGACTTAAAGATAGAATGTATTTTGTCATAGATAATGTCAGTCTCAAATGTAAAATATTATAGTAGAGATCATGACATAAACCAAGGTTTTTTAACTCATGTGATATTGGGACCCTTGATGTTTGGTGTAATGCTTGAAACTATGGTAAAGTTATGTTTTGATTGATTAAACTTACTATAACCCAATAAATTAATAGCTTGGCTAATAAAACATTTAGTTTTTTATGAAACAAAAAGTACCCTTATGGTTAATAAAATCATTTATCAATTGGATGGTTCATAACTTATATGTATTGGTGAAAAAAATTTGAAGTTTAGGGGATTTACTTCCAAATTGATCCATTTATGCTCATCTATCAGCAATTATGTTGTAGAGGAAACAATTAAAATTATACTTGAAGAAAACATGGTACAATTTAATGGATTGTATGCCAATACCTTTATGTGCATATTGATATAGTATTAAACCCTTTTTGTAAATTATGATCCCTATCTAAAGGATCTCTCATAAAATGGCCTACTAGGAAATTGACCAACATAAATGGTTATCCTCTAAATATGAGATTAAAACAAGTCCTAGATGAGGTTAAGTTGAACAAGTGAGATGCATTAGAAAAGTGACAACCACATATGGTATATCAAGTTTTTAATGATGCCAATAATTAAAATAATTCTAAAATGTTGGAAATATTGTCATTGATGTCAAAGGTTTAGTATTATTGGTGATAAAGGCCCCATTGCATTTAATGTTATTTATCTTGGCTAATATGAGTTAATATTTATTTAATATTAATGAATATATTTTTGGTTACATATGAGACAAAATAAGGGCCCATGGAGAAGTCGAAGAGTCATTGGATAAAGACAAAAGAAGGATGTGACACATTTTCCCAGGAAGAGTCATCTTGGGGAATACCAAGAGTCACCAAGTGAAGACAAAAGAGTAAAGGGCGAATTTCTCATGAAGGGACACTTTAAGGAATACGAAAAGTCACCAAAGATAAGGACAAAAGTGGGGAAGACATTTTTGGTCATGAAGGGTCACCACATGACTTTTCAAATGCTTGGATATGAAGGGTCATCCAAGATTGGTGCCATTTTCCATGAGGATTGAAGGGTCACAAAGGGGGGAAGACCAAAGGTCAATTGGAAAGCTATAAATAAAGGCTTGAGTAGCCATTTGTAATGTATGAGTGAGAGGTTGATTTGATATTGTAATATCTAGCTTAGAAGAGCAATTGTGAGAGATGATTTGTATTTGTTATATATAGCTTAGAAGAGCAAAAGTGAGAGAGAGGAAGGAGATGTTGTATTGATCTATCATTTGTTGAGATAGCAACATTGAGAGATAGGTGTGTGGTATACACAAAGGGGTTGGTGCTCATATGGGTTGGTGCTCACGAATTGTTGCTAAGTTAGTGCTTAGAAAAGGGGTTGGTGCTCCTGTGGGTCGGTGCTCATGAATTGTTGCTAGGTTGGTGCTCAACAAATGGGTTGGTGCTCCTATGGGTTGGTGCTCATGAATAGGTGCTGGGTTGGTGCTCGGCAAAGGGGTTTGAAGCTCTTATGGGTTGGTGCTCATGAATTATAGCTGAGGTTTGTACTTGGAAAAGGGGTATGGTGCTCTTGTGGGGTTGTTCTCATGAATATATTTGAGATTGATTCTTCGTGGTTTTTCCCACATTGGGTTTCCACGTTATATCTAGTGTCTCTATCTATCTTGTGTGGATGTTTATTGTTTGAGTTGTATTGTATATCTTGAATGTTTGATTAAGTGGAATTTGGTTAAAGAGAAAGATTTATAATCTATATAATATATTTATTCACCCCCCCTCTCAGTATATTCCATGCTTAACAATTGGTATCAGAGCAGGTTCCTTTTTGAAAAGGTTTACAGCTTGAAGGTAGATCGAGAAAGCACGATGGCTGGGTCACAGGAAGGATTTTCTACAAATAAGTCACCTTTGTTTGATGGGATGAATTATGATTTTTGGAGCATGAGAATGAAGTTTTATTTGATGGCCCTTGGATTTGACATATGGAAATTAGTGGTGGAGGAATATGAAGAGCCACAAACATCTACAATTACTCCAGCAGAAAAGAAGGCAAGTGAATGTAATGGTAAAGCTTTAAATGCTATTTTATGTGGTTTATGTGAATCTAAATTTGTTAAAGTTATGCAATGTAAATCTACTCATGAAACTTGGGTAAAACTTGAGAATATTTACAAAGGTGATGGAAAGGTTCGGCAAGCTAAGTTGTAGACTTTTAGAAGGCAGTTTGAAAGTTTGAAGATGGAAGAAGAAGAAGATATAACAAGTTATCTCTTGCAAGTTGATCAGATAGTAAATCAGATTCAAGGTCTTGGAGAAACATTGGAAGAGTCAAGGTGGTGAAAAAGGTTTTGAGATCTTTACCTATGAGATATGATGCAAAGGTTTCAACAATCAAGGAGATAAAGAATTTAGCCAAGCTGAAGATGGATGAGCTTCATTGTATTCTCACAGCATATGAGATGCAGACAGAACAAGATAAACCCTCAAAGAGAGAAATGGCTTTCAAGACATCAAAGAAGGAGAAAGCTAAGATTCAAGAATCAAGTGATAGTTCCAGTGATGATGAAGATGACAACGAAGCACTTTTCATTCGTAGGCCAAAAAGAGGAACAGGTAAATATGAAGGAAAATTACCTTTTAAATGTTTTAATTGTGGAAAGATTGGACATTTTTCAGCTAGATGCCAAGATAAGGTTAAAGATGAAGAAAAATAAAAGCCTATATACAAGAAGAATTTCAAAGGAAAATCTAAGAAGGGATTCAAGAAGAAGAGCCTTATTCTAAAGATCCTAGCTCAAGAAAAGATAGTGGAGTCAACGATTTAGAAGAAGAAGAGATTCTATTCATGGCTATACATGAAGATGATCAAGAAGAAGAAGAGGAGGAAGCTGAAGTATATATGGAAGGAGAACTCAATTGTGCCCTAGAAGAGTTAGAAGCTGTTCAAAAGAAGAATTGAAGGTTAAAGCACCAGATTGAGAAAAATGAACAAGAGTCAAAGGAAATGATTGAAGATCTACAAGCACACTTTGAAGAAGCCAAGAAGAATGAAGAAGATCTCACAACATAGTTGGAAATAGCAAGAAAATATTGTGAAAGGTATGTTATTGAAATTGCCTCTTTAAAAGAAGATATTAAGAAAGCAGTCAGTGATAAAGCAGTCAGTGATTCAAAATTTGAAGATAGCACTAACATGCTGAATAAGATATTGGAAAGTCAAAAAGCATATTTAGATAAAGCATGGATCAGATTTGAAAAGAAAAAGAGCTATGCTAAAGCTCTTACATGAGGACACAAAAAGGGGAGAAGTGAAGAATACAGAGTACATTCCAAATAGAGAAGGCTGGAAGGAACAAAAATACAAAAGGCAATTAGGTCAGAGATATACAGATAGGTCTTATTTTTATGGCTATTGTTTTTATTGTAATGGATATGGTCACAAGAAATTAGAATGTAGAAAAAGAGCTAACAATTTCAAAAATAAGGAGAAGGAAAGTCAATTAGAGTCAAGCAGAAGCCACAACTCTTTTGCTCTTCTATCAAGCTTTGATGAAGAGACCATAGTATGCTACAAGTGCAACAACTACAGACACATAACTCGGTATTGCAGAAGAATGTTCAAGTCAGTCAAGAAGGATCAGAGGTTCAAAGCTCCATTCATCAAGAAGAAGAATCAGAGTGTCAAAGATCCATTCATCAAGAAGAAGGTTCAAACATGTAAATGGCAAAAGAAACAACATGAAGATTTTATGATGGTGCAGATAGCTCTGCATGTGAGAGGTAAAGATCAGCCATGGTTAATTGATAGCAGATGTTCAAGGCATATGACAGGAGATAAAAGTAAGTTCATTTCTCTAAATAAGATTAATGGTGCTACAGTGAGGTTCAGAGATAAAACCACTGCTAGGATAGCTGGAAAAGGTACTTTGAGTTTGGACTATGGTAGAACTAAGACTAAAAATGTTTTGTATGTAAAAGGTCTTAAGCATAATCTATTGAGTGTTAGTCAAATTGTGATCAAGGATACACATTAAGGTTTCATGCTGAAGGTTGTGAGATTAGAAGAAAATATTCAAACAAGTTGATTTCAGATGCTCAAAGGACAGGGAAAAATGTGTATGTATTGTCAGATATCTTCTCAAAGGCACGATCAAAGGATACATTCAATGATCAGAGAGAGGAGTTGGGAGTAATTTCTATTACTTCCTGCCATTGATGTTCAGCATCAAGTGAGCAGGAGCTAAGTGTTAGCTCTAGGTAGGCCCTTTGCCATTGATGTCAAAGGGGGAGAATAATAGGTACAAGTACAGGTGTAAAAAATAGGTACAGGGAATAGGTACAAGTTACTATAGTAAGGGGGAGTTACTATATGTTTTTAGATGATGGTATGTGCAGGTGACAAGATATGGCAGTTTCAAGATTGAGGTTGCCATCAATGATAAAGGGGGAGATTGTTTGAAATATTTTCATTGATGTCAAAGGTTTAGTATTATTGGTGATAAAGGCCCCATTGTATTTAATGTTATTTATCTTGGCTAATATGAGTTAATATTTATTTAATATTAATGAATATATTTTTGGTTGCATATGAGACAAAATAAGGGCCCATGGAGAAGTTGAAGAGTCATGGGATAAAGACAAAAGAAGGATGGGACACATTTTCCCATGAAGAGTCATCTTGGGGAATACCAAGAGTCACCAAGTGAAGACAAAAGAGTAAAGGGAAAATTTATCATGAAGGGACACTTTAAGGAATATGAAAAGTCACCAAAGATAAGGACAAAAGTGGGAAAGACATTTTTGGTCATGAAGGGTCACCACATGACTTTTCAAATGCTTGGATATGAAGGGTCATCTAAGATTGGCACCATTTTCCATGAGGATTGAAGGGTCACAAAGGGGGAAGGCCAAAGGTCATTTGGAAAGCTATAAATAAAGGCTTGAGTAGCCATTTGTAATTTATGAGTGAGAGGTTGATTTGATATTGTAATATCTAGCTTAGAAGAGCAATTGTGAGAGATGATTTGTATTTGTTATATCTAGCTTAGAAGAGCAAAAGTGAGAGAGAGGAAGGAGATGTTGTATTGATCTATCATTTATTGAGATAACAAAATTGAATTGTTGGTGCTCCTGTGGGTTGGTGCTCATGAATTGTTGCTAGGTTGGTGCTCAGCAAAGGGGTTAGTGCTCCTATGGGTTGGTGCTCATGAATTATAGCTGAGGTTTATACTTGACAAAGGGGTATGGTGCTCCTGTGGGATTGTTCTCATGAATATATTTGAGATTGATTCTCTATGGTTTTTCCCACATTGGGTTTCCATGTTATATCTGGTGTCTCTCTCTATCTTGTGTGGATGTTTATTGTTTGAGTTTTATTGCATATCTTGAATGTTTGATTAAGTGGAATTTAGTTAAAGAGAAAGATTTATAAGATATATAATATACTGATTCACCCCCCTCTTAGTATATTCTATGCTTAACATAAAAAGGTGATCAAAAGACCCTACAATGCTCAAAAATGTCAAAAATTAAATGCCCCTCTACCTAGTTCATCAAATCAAAATGTTGATGAGGATAGAAAATTGTCATTTTTTAGGATGAAGTGGATAATGTGGAAAATCATTGTTACAAATATGACTATCTCAAAAAAATTCCCTTAGATTTAGTCACATTTATATGGCATAAAATTAGAGCTATGAATGAATAAGACAAAGAATTTTGTGTTAGATGCATTAAAAAATGCCATATTCAATGAGGGTGATGAATCTATGGAGGTGCATAAAATGAAATGAAATTGGATGGATATCTATCATAATGCATGGAATAAAGCTTATGGGTACCCAAGTAACACCTTATATAGTCATAAATCATACTAGATAAATGGTCATAGGCATGAAGTAAATGGCAACATTGGGAAAGAGAAAGAAAGGTTAAATACCATACAATAGTTGATTACATATCAAGAATGGTTGAGATAAATTAAGATACTTATCTAATTTTAATTAATTATGTAGGATAGGATGGATTTGAAGTTCTTCAAATATTATATACCCATAATTTAATGCAAAAGATGTGTAATGAGGATATTGAATTATTGAAACTCCCACTAGTGCCATAGCCAAGTTTCATCAATATAGTGACCAAAATATTTCAACATGTTTTGATTAAAAATAAAAACATATTATCCAAGTGTGATGAGTGTATAGATATTTACAACACACACACAGCCACCACATGCCCAAAATCACTCTCAAAACTTGAATAGGAAAAAACATGGCACAATGATTACATTCAAATTTATCATGAACATTACTACTCCCATATATTATAATCAAAGGAACAACCCCATGGATTCTTGAGGATTGTGCATGATAAATTTGACAAAATGAAAAATTACATACCAAGGATGGGAAAAAAATAAAAGTTAATAAGTAATGTTATGAACCTCCCAAATAATTTAACTGGTATGCTCACACATGGCCACAAGACTAGGTGTTTTGGCCACTTGTGCCTACCATTTTTTAATTTGGAGTAAACTACATAGTCACATCATTGGTTTTTTGTTTTATAAAGATTGAATGACCCATCATTGATAATTATGAGGATTTGTAGTTGTGGATCATCCAAACAACCATTGTATGAAGAACTATTACAAAATGAATTACAGAATAAGAGTAAAGGGTAAAAATAAAAATATTTCCATGATAAATCATTTAATAGTGTTGATAGTATAAGTATCATTCAAAAAAAACCACTGATCCTCTGCTTACTATTGGATAATGCTTTATATGAAAACAATAATCATATCTTATTTTCATTTGCATCAATGTTGACAACAAGAAGGGTATTCAATAGGTGTACGTAAGCTTCCTCCAAGTGGGACACACCCATGAGGATATATATGGGAATTTTGGCATATTAACAACATCACTATGGAAACTAGACACATTTTATTTTCCACATATCATGGACACTTACAGAACATGCCAAGATGGGTCAAGTACATTCAACCCTTACCTTATTGAGAAAATCTATGACTTTAAATCCTTTGTGAAACCACATTTTTTGGATGGAATCCATAATATAATGGTTATTATAAAACCTAATATATTTATATTCTAAATTGTAAACAACATACCATTCATGAAATATAAAGAAAAAATAAAAGATCTCTAATGTCTCATCCAATCCTAATCTAGAGTACAAAGGATAAGGGTGAGCTAAACTTGTTAAAAGGGAAGCCTCCTCTGGTACCTTTAAAATTAACTCAAAGAAATGGAAGGGTTAAAAATGGAAATAAAATCATATATTTAACATTGGTGGAAAAGTGCAATAGATGGTAGTAGAGAATATTGGATTCAAAGATAATATATTGGGAAAATGTTTTGTGTGCTTTGGATAGACCATTTGTAAATTGTAGTAGGATGTCAAATACTTATTTTTGGCCATAAATAACACAAGAGAATGACATATATGATCAAATATAGATATTGATTTCCATATATAAGACTACATTAACGAACATATCTCAAGTAATAATGATATTTATGTTAGGCCTATTTGTGGAAGATATAAACAAGTATTCAATCCATTGATGGATGTGTATGAGGGATAAATGCTTCTAGTGTGACCAACAAATGAAAATTAAAAAATATATATGGTAAGGTAATATGGGGATATTTACCTTAAATTAGAAGGTGATAATGTGGCTAAAAAGGTGAATATTCAATATTGAATACCCTGAGGGAGAGAAGTTGGTGAAGTATTGTATAAGGATTGTTTGACACCTAATAAAAAATGGATTAACTCAGACAAAATAAAATAAGACATTGATGTGGATAGAATCATCTAGGAATGGACCCAAACAAAAAATGGAAAGGTGGATCAATTAAGATTCTTAAAAAATCCCATGAATCCATTGAATCATACTTTGCACTACTTGAATAGGGTAATGAATACTAAGATGAAACTATTAAATTTCATAAATTAATACGTGATATCATCCTAGCTTAGGATGTGGGTATTTTGAAATTTCTATTCTAAATTAAGCTCCAATAACTTGGCCTTGAATTTGTAACATAATTATTTAATATGAATTGAATATTGGCATTGATTGCTTATAATTGACCAAATTTTATTCAATATGTTTTAGTCGTGGTTCTATTCAAGCTTCCTACGATTGAACCATTAATGAGGTAACCATGTTTTTTTATTAAATATGAATGTAAGGTTAATAATTTGTTTATAATATTAATTTTCATAATTATGAATATCTAATAATATATTTTGATTAATGTTGAAGAATTTAATCAGAATAGTTTTCATTTCCTAGAATTATCACACTTAAGTTCATCGGAGATGTACTCATAGTGATGTAGCACTATATATTTTGGGGGTTATATCACACTAATTTGATGATGTGTTTGAAAAACACAAAAAAATATGGTGATGTAAGGAAGAGAGGATTGTGAAGCATTGAAATAAAAGGAAATTATTTCAAGTTTAGGATTGGGCCATCAAGAATCCATGGAGTCATCGAGATATATTTTATTTTCAATGTGGCATCAACAAAATTTATACATATATTAAAAATTGTGGTCTACTTTATCTCTCCATATTTACACCTTTCCATGTTCAAAATTATATGCTAACATATTGGGGATCAAATGTTAATTTAAAAATAAAAGGGGACTTTGTGGATATGCGAGTTTGTGTATTTCACATTAATCTATGTCTAGGTCAGTTAGTCATGAACACATCATGTACCATGTGGAATGAAACTTAAATTTGTTAGCCTTGATTTAAAACATATCTGACTAATCACACTTTTTCATAGATTAAACAAATTTATTCAAAATTTATTTATACAAGCATTCAATCCTTTGATGGATGTGTATGTGGCTAAAAAGGTGAGGTTTCAATATTTGAAACCTTATAGAAGAGAAGAAGGTGAAGCATCGTATCCATATTGTTTGATGCCTATTAAAACATGGATCAAACAAGTTAAAATAGATAGTTATTTCTCCTTCACATCAATGGCCTCCCTACACATTTAAATATATATATATATATATATATATATATATATATATATATATATATATATAGTAACTAAACCATTTAAAGCACATCAATGTGGCTACAAAGTGGTTAATTATTTATAGGAATAAATTGGTACATAAAGTGTGAAATTTTGATTAATGTATGTGGTAACCATATTTGGTTTTACAATAACATGCCCATTCTACACAAGTCTATAGGAATAATATGAGCAATATAGGCCTATATTATTATATTGGGTAGAATAAGCATAAACCCATTATATATATTGAGATAAGAATAATGACCTATAAATTGATAATATGAGCAACAAAGTCCTATGTTATTATCTAGTGTAGAATGAGTGCTTTCTCACTCTACACAAGATTGTTAGGAATAATGATAAGTATGTTTTACATTGGGCACATGGGCAATTAAAAGTTTCATCCAATACTTGTACATGGTGATAGTGTGTTTTACAATGTTTCACTAATATTTTTAAATCTTCCATGCCATGATATGATTGGTTAATATATGGTAAATTTTGGATAAATATTAAACATCACTATAACAACTACAATTAGGCTATGGTATGAAAACTATGGGGTCACATTATTTAAATTATCAGGACCCATTTTAACTATTGGACCATGAGCAAATATTGGTCTATTTCTCCTAAATATTAATATAAACATTAAAAATCATTTAAGACATAATTGGAATTTGATTCTACACTAGAATTTAGAATCTAATAATAGCGATATTAGAATCTAATATCACACTAATTAAAACCAATAATAACAATATTGTAATTTGATATCCCACTAGTTAAAAATAATAATAGTCATATGAAAATCTATTTTGAATAATTATAAAACTAGAAATGGAAATACTATAAGTCTAGATTCTTAATAATATGTCCAAATTTCATGTATAAAGATAATATCATGTTAAATCATTTCAACATGTGGAGAGTATGTCATCATAATAATGTATATATCAACAAGGCATGTATTTAAAATATGAAATACAAGGTCATATAAGTCGTATGTCAAGATAGATGTATCTATAAAACATTTAGTACTAAATTTCATTGAATATGACTATGTTTAAAGGAAGTGCATTAAATAAATCATATCATAATACATAAAGGGGAGGTGAATTATATGGATCATAATACTTGAAAACATAGTAATCACACAAGCTTATCAAGATCAACACATATTTTCACATAATAACATATAATTTCACACATAAGGCTAAAGGGACACATATAAGGGACATAAAGATGTCGCTAATAAGTTAGGCTAAGGATCCATAATCAAAGGGCATGAATTCCATAAAAGGTAATGATAAGGATCCATAAATAAATCTAAGGGACCATTTAAAGGATAAATATGTTATAAAAATCAAGGCCAAGGTGACACATATAATATACAAATAATAACTATCATATCATGCAAAAGTAACATCATCAAAGATGAATAAAATATGAAAAATGGCTTTGGCTCCTTGATTGATCAATTTAGAGGAATTAGTGAATCTCTTCTAACAACATTTCTACATAGATTGTTTGCACTAAGAAACTTATCTCTTTTGAAGTTATTCCTACATAATAAGATTACATAAATGAAAGCTTAAAGGTTATGGCCATGGCTCATGTATTTATAGATTTTCTAGAAACATTGAGAATCAACCATGACCATCCATCCTGAGATCAAGATGTGTGGTCAAGGATTAATTTAATTTTGGAGGACAAATCAATTAATATTTCGGAACATGGGAGCATTAATAAGTCATGGGTTGTCTTAAACCTGATGTTTATCTCCATTAATGCCTAGTTCTTGACACCCTTTTGATGATGTCATGGGTGATGTCATGGCCTAGATATTTTGAATTATAAATTTCCAATAATAGATATTCAATAACTTTCCATGGATTTTCCAATTAATATTTTGATCTAATTTGATTTAATTAATGAGTTTACTTATTATTTTACAATTATTGGAAATTGGTTGCATGATTAATAAAAATGGTCAAAAATGTCAATTTACTTTGTCATAATATGATTGGATTTGAATTAGAGGATGATAATAATTCTGAATAATGTATTTCCACATTTAGAGACACATATGTATAAATCAACACTTAAATGTGATGTGTGCAAACAAAATTAGAACATTTAAATGGCCTAGAATGACAGTTTGCTTGGTCACAAATTTGATGCAACGTGAATTGGAAGAAGATAATAATTACATATAATGCATTTCCCCATTCAAAGATACATGAGTGCAAATCAACACCTACAAGTGACGTGTGTAGATGAATTAGAGCATTTCGTTGATTTTGGTCTAGATTATGCATTATTGTGGAATGTCATTCATATTTACAATTTTAGCACAATAGTGATAAGAATTGGATGTCTACATTTTGCCCCTATTTGAGAAGGCATGGTGAGACATTTGGTCAAAGAAATAGTTTTTAATTGAATAAAAAGGTTGCTTAGAATGGTCATAATTAGAAGAAATAAATTTGTTCCTATTTTCTACTATATTTTAAATGAGTTATGGAAAAATGGGGTTATGAAAATTCCCCAAACAACATTTGAGTGGCCTATAATTCCCACTCAAGAGGAGGATGAAAAATTTGATGGGTTGGACCTTGATCAAAAGAAAAATAATCATGTGATTTAGCAAATGAGGTTAAAAATGGAGTAATTAGAAGATATTGGTTAGAAAAATAGATAAATAGGGTGAGAATGAGTACTCAAGGAAGATAAATGGGGGAACAATATCCAAATAGGGGGAATTTGAAAATTTTACTATAAGTTTAGCCCTAGGGGTAAAAATAATTCATTTTCACTGTCCACTATTACAATCTAGAGATTTGACAATTGCACATGAGAGAGCTAAGTAGAATGACTAATACCCCATACCATTGACACATTGGGGAGTGAATTCGAGAGTACTAATGACCTTCAAGGATTACAACATCAATAATTACCCTTTTGGGTTTTTAATTTACACATTGAATGTATTTATTACTAAGCAGAAGTAGGAATTTAATTGACCTCATTATTTTTAGAATTTTACAAATAGTAAGGTCACCATTAAAAATGGTGACTTCACCACCAAAATTGGTGAGGTCATAGGCTATTTAATAGGGTCATAGGTCAAAATGGTGAGGTCATTCCTAAATGAATGAATTCACTAATTTCTAATGAAATCATTATTAAAATGATGGGGTTAATAATTCAAATGGAAAGATCACTAAAAATAGCAAGGTTGCCCTGCCAAACTATGAGAATTCCCTATAGAGTGGTTATTTCATAAACTAGTGAAGGAAAATGGTGGGGTTGATCTAAAAAATGATGATATTACCTTCCTAAATGGTTATATCATTGTAAAAATAGTGAGGTTTCCATAAATATTAAATGAGGCATAGGAAGATGAAATGGGGCCAATAAAATATTAGTCTAGGCCCAAAAATAGAAGAAATTAGATAGACTTGAGTAATTAGAGGAAAAATTATTGACTTGTTCTTTATGTGGTGACTTTCAAGATAGATTAAGGTCATTATGGCATATGAGTGATAATATTGAGTGTTATGATGATAGGGAATATGAATAGAGGAACTCATGAGCCCATTAGATGTGGTAGAGTTATATCACCTAGCTCGACTATTAGTGATTCATGTAGATTGAGCCTATTTGTCAATACTTGTAGAGATGTGGCACTTCAAGACATTGACTTAATATTTTTTGACTAGGGAATCCATAGTGACCTTACCGGATCTCCACTAGATTTACAAGTACCTATTTAGGGATGGAGGATCATTTGGATGTCAATAGGCTGACTAATAGCATTAAAGGATTTGATTGGTGTGATTGATCTAGAGGTAGTTAAGGAGACTATAGAAATAGATGCATGGAGGACTTGGCTTGGCCTCCAGACCTTATAGTAGGAAATGTAGTGGTAGGCACTCTAATGGTGGCATCAGTACTAACATAAGGGATAGTTCCCCTAGAGGTTGTGATATTGATGGCTCTTGTTATTAGCCTTCTATTATTAAACAAAAATAGATGATTATTTTAGATTGGACTGATTGGGGTGATATAAAAAATATATGATCACTATACATGATTTTAATGGGGCCCTATCATTTAAGATAAACTCTACCAAGATTTACATATGATAGCATATTTTAGAGGGTAAAGCATCAAGCACAATACACCACTTGAGGTATGATATTGGGATCATATACCTATAGAGTGCCTAGTGGGGCCAAGATATCAATGAGGACCTAAGGATCTAGTGGAATTTATGTCATACCTCATAGGAATATGCCTATAAGGCCACTTAAGGGACCTATACTTTTATTGATGACCCATAGATGAGATGGTCAATGGTGATTTTATCTGGCAGCCATACCTAGAGACACCATTTTACTAGATTAAGGACATGTTTGGCATTGGGTTCATGCTAACACCCTACTATATCATAGGCCACCATGACCTTGTGATAGAGATATATAGACTAGATTGAGTGTAGATATAGTTCATTTTATAGTAGGATATTCTTGAGGGTTCACACTTATTTTCCCATGTGACCCATGAGATCAGGGAGTTGGGGATACCAGTGCCCTGAGACTAGGTTGTTATAGATTTTGGTAGAGTGAAGAACATACTATGAGACTATGTAAGTGGGGTAGAAGATGATGACATGACTAATGCCTATGCAATATGGTGGGATTGCGCCTAACCCATTCGATTGACTAGACCATGGCTTTAACAACCAATCTTGTATCAAAGATGGGTTAGATAGATGAGAGATATGGATCAAGCCCTAAAATAAGTACAAGTTTAGGTGTCAATTCAGTTGGTGATACCATAGGCTATCCCATTACATATTTTTCATTCTTAGGTGTAGTAAGACCCTCTAGGGGATATAAATATGATTGAGGTAATAGATGACCAGAGCCATGGGATAAGGATAGGAAAACTTGGGACCTCTAGCATTAGAATAGGAGAGGCAAGGACCTATAAAATAGAGACAAGTATATGTACATAGGAGGTAGGGCCTTCTAACACATGTAGGTCCTTATAATACTAAGCTTTTGTTAACAACTATAATGTAAGATTACCACATGATTATCAAAGATTGTAATCTTATAGAGTGATATAGTGGGGTTGCATGCAAATTTAATGACTACAAAAGTTGAGGCTACCTATCTATAGGGATTAGTAATGGCTAGGAATTTATAAACTACTACATTGAAAGGGCAAGTGGCCCAATTAATAGGTGTATAGGGCTAGTTGACCACCTAAGATGTAAATATTTTGATAGTGACTAAAAAGTGAGATGTATCTTGGGGTGATTGGGAGTGATTATTTTCTAAGGTAGAGAGGTTGATTGGATATCTAGATGAGTCTTGAAGAGCCAATGTAGATAGTAGTTCATCCAAAGCCTTGGCTAACATGATTGAGACTAAGGATGATGCCTTACACATGAAGGATGTTGTTTTACATGTTGAGGATGAAATAACATACTGATGAGGGTTATATGAGGTATTAGTCCCTACAAAGAGGAAAGATCCATCATATATAGATTATTATATATCATAGTAGACAATTAGGAACTCTAGGTCTAGGCATATGATAAAGTCAGAGCGTTCAATGGTATATCTAGTCTCACAATGGGTAGTGTTGGGTTCACCACCACTACATCCACCACTATCACCAACATTAGGTGTAGTAGATTCCCTCGAGGATGACCCAAATCAGATCTTATTTATATCTCTATATTGTATATGAGATGTATATATATTATCTCTATGTATAAAACATGATTTTGATATATATATATATATATATATATATATATATATATATATATATATATATATATATATGACATTCATTTTTGGCTCATAGATACTTGTACATGGACCGTTAAAATTATTTATCTTCATAATGATTTTTTGTCTTGTTATTATATGATGGTATATTCTAATGTTAGGAGATGCACGTCCTTAGTTATAATGTGTATGTTAGTTTATTTATTCTTATGTTTGATGTATGACTAGGTGCTAGAGGATAGCTTAGGAGATGCATGTCCTACATAGAGAGTATTATTTATTTTGAATATTTAGCCTATGTTGTGTTTATGATATTTTGGATATTCCCTAGATAATGGGATAGTTTAGTCAAAGATGTTGTTTGGTACTACATTGAGTTTTGGACTTGGAGCACTAGGTTTTTACTTTGGCAAATAGAATTATGCTTCATAACTATGAATAACCTATAATAACATTTTATTTTGATTATGAATGGAACAATTTAAAGGTGAATATTTATAACTAAAGATAAATATAAACATTACCAAAACCAAATTTGCAAGCATTTACATTTGAACAAAAAACAAAGCAAAGAAAAATAAAAAGAGGTTTCAAATATAAAATGTAACCAAATCAAAATAAAGATATAAATCATCTAGACTTAAGTAAGAAAAATAATGTACCAAAAAATATATAAGAGATAAAATAATTCAAATAAAAATGTAAACAATTTAGGTACAAGTGAAGGCTAGACTTTAAATGTTTACAAAATGAATTCAAACTCAACACTCAAAACAAGCTAACAACCTAATAAGAAAAACACACAAACATAAAAAAGTAAGATAAATAAATCAATCAATATGTATGCATATATATGAATCTAATCAAATATAAATACTAAAAATAATGGTCAATCATTATGTTAGTACAAATAGAAAACAAATTCTTCATGTAGGTGTAATAGAGGTGTTAGTCTTAGTGACAGGGTGACCCCTAAGCTAAGTAGTAATGAAACCAATACAATAACATAAGGATGATGGGTAAAAGGTTACCCCCAAGTTATAGGGAAAAAATGACATAAATAAGATGACAACATTGTCCCTAGACTATATGAGATAATTAAACAAACAAAGTAAATGGGGGAATATAATAAAAGGAAGGGGTAGCCAAGCTAACTCCAGATGCACAAAGAAAGTGGATGCTACCTACATAGTTCCACGGATGTAAGATCCCACATGAAATTTAGGCTAAATATAGTTCTCCTAGGATATGGGATAGAATAAAATTGATGAGAAGGAAACATGATGGATGTGTAGAGGAATATGGGAATGGTCTTGCAAAATGGTGAGAGTGTTCAAAGGAAAATCGCTTGTAAAATGGAGAAAGCATAAGAAAAACCATGGGTGGAGTAATGCATCCATTTTAGATGAATAATTTACATAATGGTGACTCATAAAATGGTGAGAGTATTTAGGATCAAAATGATTGGTAATAAATAGACATAATCAATGATCAAAATAAAAATGAAAGTCACCGAGAAGATGACATGATTTTATAACTCCTGTCGAGATTGTAAACCCATCTTCATGAGCTATCATTGTTTTTGGTATTTTGTGTTATCATTTTATAAATTTTTTTTTTAGGATAAGAAATAGAAACATAATATAAACAAAGGTATAGGAAATCAGTTAGCTAGGAAATGCACTTCCATAAGTAAGAGTTCAAATGATAGCTAAACCAATTATAACAGGTGTATCAATGACCATATTAATGTAGTAGTAAATGCCAAGTAGAATCAAAATAAGAATATAATAGTCCCAAAGAACCATCCATCAAGAAAAAACCATGTGATGACATACCAGATACACTTGTTTACAAAATAAGTTATGGATATTGATCAAGTAAAACTACCTCATAAAATGGTCCCTGAAGGTATATAAAATGTCGATGAATTATAAGCAGGATCATAATTAGTGAGGGCAAACAAATTAGAATAGTTTAAGTAGGATTTGTCTAAGTAAAGTGGAATAGAAATGGTCTAGGTTACAATAGTTTAGGATACAATGATAAAGGTTATAATGGTCTAGATTACAACAGTCTAGGGTGTAATTGTCTAGGATACAAGTATGATGGAAACATAAACAATTTTTGCAAAGGGTTCCCCCAAGTAAGGGATATTATATAAAATGGTTTAAAAGGTTTCCAATCATAGAAATGCTTGAGATATATAATGTTCATTGGTTTCAGATTTCACCATTATTTTATCAAATAGACCAAGATCTTGATGAAGTCTGTCTATTTGTGGTATTAAATCCAATCCTACTATCATAAAGCACAAAAAAGTAGATCTTACTTGATCTAGGATTTTTTACTCATTTTATAAGCATATAATTTGTCTATTGCCTTATATTTATTTGATTCCTACCTAAAGAACATTAAATTTATTATATTTGTGAGTTTTGAAAGGCATTACTCTACTCAATAGTCATTGGATACCCAGACACTCTCGTATTCCTAAAAATTTATTGTTTAAGAATGATAGAATTCTCTCATCCTACAGATGAACAAGGATTCAAGATCCTTAATGAGGCAAAATCCAAAGGATGCTACAATCTTGAATCATAAAATCCCAAGGAAGAAGTATTTGAGGCTGAAGATTCTGAAGTACCAAAGATTGATGAAATTGAAGATAATCATCTAGGTAATCTTGTAAATTTTAAACCTTTTGATATTAATCCTTCCAGTGTTTATACAAGCTCTCAGTTAGATTTTAAAATCAAAAATCTATTGATTAAATTTTTGTATAAAATTACATATAAGTCATTTGTCAAGCCTAATGTGAAAACCTTTGAGATTGCCTTAGAATATAAACCAAAGAAGAACTACCAAACAAATCTATTTCTTGTGCTTCCTAATTCAGAAATAGAGTATATCAATAATCATGAGGATGTTCATTTTGGTCTGATAAAAGTTTATATTAAGCCTTTGTTTCATATAAATATTAAACCTATCCATTATCTTGATATTTGTGATAGGCATCAAATAAAATTTTCTTATGTCTATTATCTATCTAGTTTTTTGTGATTAAATGACGGACACATTTTTTATGAGTTCTATCCAAATCTATCTATCAGTACTAGAGATAAGGGTTGTACAGAAGTAAAATTAGGAAGTCTAGCTCATTGGGGTTTGTTTTCATCTATTTATGGTCTTGATATGTTTGGTCCTTTTTAGTATACCAGTCTAAATATTCAAGTCCTATATTATATGACTAATAATATCCACCCTAAAATCATAGAGAATCTTCCTATATTATATGACTAATACTAGCCACCCTAAACTCGATGATACAATCTAGTTACAGAAAGGAATAATAAATTCTATCCTTGTATCTCTAGAATGGAAGCTTGATTAGTTAAAATATGCCATGCCCAAGGATAAGCATGAAAAAAGATCTATTTAGTCTGTTGAAAGAAATAAAATCCATATACTCCCTAGGAGTTTGTCTGTTAATATTTCCTCCAAATACAAGGAATCTCCTAAAAATAGTTTCTCTAGCCAGTCTAGTAGGAGTATCAAGAAATGAAATATTATTATTGAACTAGAAGATGAATAGATAAATCAAGGAAAAGATAAGTATCCATATTTATCTATATCTACCTTTCCTAGAGATCAAACTCTAGAATTTTATCAAGAAAATGATTTAATATTTTATAAAGGTGGAATATGGCCTTCACTCAAAGGATATTATAAATCTGATGAAGGGAAAATATATTATTTCTGTTATGATTTTAAACCTAGAAAATTTGAAGATAAAGAGACATAAAATGAATTTAAACATAGGAATTATATCACAATATGTAATTCCCATTTTCAAGAAAATTTTGATGATTTATGTCAAGATGTACAAAAAATTAGATCATTAGATACTATCCATCAGATCAGTAACTTTATGTCCTATCTTAAAAATTAAATTCATGAAATATATGAACATGTAGATAAGTGATTAAATATTGTACATTATATTGGTAAATTTATGGTGAGTGTTTTCATTAAATTCTACAAGGCATGTGCAATGACAAAGTGGTCTAGCAGGTGCAGTGAGATGGAGCATGGTGGTCTAATGTGTTTGGTACAGTGAGATGCTTGCATGAAGGTTTATTGGATGAATGTATGGTGGTATAGAGAATGGTACAGTATTTAAATACAATATATTGGAATGTTATATGCATGTGAGAGTGGTTTCATGAGGTTCTCATGAAGTATGCAGGTCTGGTAGGTTTGACCATGCATGATTGCCTACAAGGCTTTGAGTCATATGGCTTGCATGCCATGGTATAGAGATTATTATGCTTGGAATATGCATGTTATAAATTTTTATGGATCTAATAGGCCAGGTAGATGACTTAAAAGTGGTTGTAAGTGGTCTGCAAGGTTGTTTGGCTCTTGGCCTAGTTGGCCTAGGTAGGCTTGTGAGACCTTGTGAAGGGTCAAAGGGTGTTTGTAGGTTGGTGAATCTTGTATTTTCATGGGAGATGGTCAATAAATTTTTTTAAATCATTTTTATGAGGTTTTAGGTCAGATAAGGAGAGATGAATTTAATAAAAGTCTTCATGTGCTTCAGAGGGTGCTCGAATGGTAAATTTTGAGCTCGAGAGGAAAGTTCTCATGTTCTTCAGCTCATGTAGATTTTGAATGGGGAGATGATACTTTTGGATATGTTGGGTAAGGTTCCTAATAAATTTTTCCAAGCATTATTTCTTAGATTAATGACCTATTCTTTATGAATGATTTCTAAGAAGGTAAGAAGGTTTTTATGTGCAAAATTCCTAGTCTTAAGACCCGATGTTGAATATCTTTCTTGTTTATGATTAAGAAGGTGGTGGATGGATATAATTATTTTTTAAGGTTATATATGACTCATATATTATTATAAGGATGTTTTTTTTCAATATTGACTATTTTTGGGTCCCATAAAAAAGTGCTTCTTAACAGTGTTTTTGATATTGCGAGAGATTTCTAAAAGTAACCAGGGGAACAAATGGGTGTGTGATGAAACTTATAACTTGATTAAAGTATTAATGTAAATTTTTATGAATATTAATTTATCTATGTCAAATTTATAGGTCCTCAAATTTATCTAGTTTATATGAAGGAAAGGGTGTCATGAGTGAGAAAAACTAATCAGAGTGAAAAGTGGAATCGAAAGGCCTAATCAGTGAGTAGGGATGGGTCTGATCTCTTGGAGGTGATTTATGGGATGTATTACCTATATTAATATAATTTTTATTGTTCTTATTTACTTTTACTTGAGTTAATGGTTGACTCATAGTTGACCATGATGATTTTTCTAGTAAAAGGAACTTGGTTTAAGTGATTGAGTTTGATTATAGGGCAGATGGTTAGATCAATTATTCCTGATGGTTAGAGAGTGTTGAGGAATAATTAAAGATATTTTTAAGTGATTTTTAAGGTTTTAAAAATCTATTATTTGTCAAACATATTCTTACAAAGTGAATTTATGTTTCATTTGTAAGGAGTATGAGACATGGGCTCACTACATGAACTAAAAAGTTGTTGCAGAGGTTCATGGACAACCTTGGAAGACATAAGTGATTATTTATAAAATATCCAAACATAATTGAGAATGGTATAGATACAATATTTTATTATGCTCTTTGAGTGAGTAATCAAGATAAGATAAGCAAGTGTGTGTGTTGATATTTGGAGACCTTGTACGAAGGTTGTTGGGGGTATTGGTGACCAATTTTTGTATGAGATTGAGTAGAGAAAAATTTAATTAGACTCATCAATTTTTTTAAATTATATTTATTATTTTTACTAGATTTATGAGTGCATATTTTTATATGAGTGAATGATCTATGAATGGATTATTTCTTATGTTAAAGATATAGTTTGGTATTGGTGACTTTTGTGGAGTTACAAACTTGGAGAAGAGTGTTCTTGAAGTTTTCTCTATCAAATTGAGAAGCAATTAGAGTTAAATAATTGTTCATTTGATAGGTGTTGTCTTTTTTCTCAACATATTAGGCAAGTTGGTGCTTTTCATCTTTAGGAGTTAGTGTTCCTTGTGAAGTGGGTTCTTCACTAAAGCCTCATGTTTGTGATCATCTTATAGGATTGTAGTCCATTGTTTTTGTAGACTTGAGAGTGGGTTTTCTTCCTCATGAGGGTTTCCCACATAAATATTTTTGTAATAGTTGCATTCATATTTGTTCTTTGATTCAACTATCTTACATATTGATGTGATTGGTTAAGTAGCTTGAATACTTGGAAATTAGATTGCATTATTGTTAAACACTGGTTCACCCACCCATCCCTCTTAGTGGTTTGTACCTCTATTAATTGGTATCAAATTAGATCCCTTTTTTTAGGCTTAGAAACTTGAAAGGTGATTTCAAGGTACAATGGCAAGTCAAGAATGTAAGATGGTTTCTTTTCCAAACAAGCTCCATTATTTAATGGTTCTAACTATGACTTTAGGAGTTTAAGGATTCAGAATTTTATCATGGCTCTAAGATTTGATGTTTGGTAGATTATTTTTGATGGATATGTTGTTCCTACTAGTGCTACTGATAAGAAACTATTTGAAATCAATTTAAAGGCTATGAATGCTATTTCTAGTTGTCTATTAGAGACTGAGTTCAACTAAGGAGATGTAGACTAAGTTGAAAACAATCTATGAAAGAGACTTAAAGGTCAAACTAGAAAAACTATGAAATTTTAGAGGATAGTTTGAGATTATCAAAATTGAGGAGGATTTTATGGCATCCTTATTCAATAGTTTGGATGATGTGATCAATATGATTAGGGGTTTTGGAGAAGATCTCAAAGAGAATGTTGTTATTCAAAAGGTCTTAAGATCTATATCTTACAGGTTTGACTCTAAGGTATCTACATTTGAGGAAAGTCATGACCTTACACTAATGAAGATGGATGAGATTTAAGGATCTCTCACTACTTATTAGATGATGATAAATGAAGACAAACCTCCTAAGAAGGATGTTTCTTTCAAGGTAGAGAACAAGTGTAAAGAAAAGAAGACACAAGGCAAGGGATCTCAAGGTAAAGATGTTGTGTTAGATAATATATCTGATGATGATTTAATTGTTTTTTTTTCAATAAAGTTGAAGATTGGATTAGGTAAGTATAGAGCTAATCTTGCTTTTAAGTGCTTCAACTATGGTGAAGTAGGTTATTTTTCAAACAAATGTCCTCACAAGCATAAGAAAGATGAGGATGAGGATCAAGTAGAGGGTAAGAAAGGTTTTAAGTTTGATAGAAACAAGAGATCATTCAAGAATTTTGATAACAAAAGGAATTTCCATAAGGACAAAGGGAGTCTATACACAAATATGGATGATAGTGGCTTAGAAGTAAGCTATGACAGTCAATCTGATGATAGCCATAATGAAACTAAAGCTTAGGATGATGAATTTCTTTTCGTGGAAATCAAATTAGATGATGAAGGTGATTATTGATATCAAATTGAAGGAAACTAGAGTGGATCAGATGAAGAAGATGAGGAAGACATTACAAACTATGAGAGTGAACTAAAAATTGATCTTAAAGATTTGAAGATTGAAAGAAAGGTATGTAAATGTTTGAAGGCCAATTTGAAAGACTATGAGGTTCAATTCAGTGTTTTTGAGGCTAAGATAACTGAAGATAATAGGGAGCATGAAGGAGCAATCATGTTCTTAAATTCCAAATTAGAGTCTATAGCCTCAATCCTAAAAGGTAAGGAAGAAGAGTGTTCCAAGTTAATTATAGAAAACAAGTTTTTGAGAGATGAATTGGAGAAAGCTTTGAGAAAATCTAAGTCATTTGCCAAGTTTGAGAAAATCTCAAATGATCTTAACAATCTATTGATAAGTCAAAAATATTAAAGTTATAAGATAGGTCTGGGTTTCATTGAGAAACCAATAGTTGTATCTCAAGCAGATGAGAAAATCATTAAAGAGAAAAAGAAAAAACCTAAAAAGATTAATAACTAAGCTAAGGGTGTTAGCTTTAATAAGGTAAGATGTCCTAATGACATAAATCATTTAAAATTTAATGGATACTATCATATTTATCATGAGTTTGGTCATAATTCTAATTATTGTGATATGAAGGCTAAGAAAGTCAATTTGTCTAATCTTGTGAATGAGGTACAGTGTTTTAACTATAAAAATAAAGGACATGTGTCTGATCAATGTCCTAATAAACCTAATCTCTCTAGGAATGCACCTAAGATTGTAACATGCTTCAATTTTTAAAGAACTTTTCACATGACTAAATCTTGTCAATATTAAATAAGGATTGTATGCTTCAATTGCAAAGGATTTGGTCATATTGATAAATTTTGTAAGCAAAAGGGGATTCTTAATCAAGACACTACCAATCAGACTTCATGTTTTCAATAAATAAAGAACAAAGTCTTATACAGGCCAAAGGATGAAAAGAAAGTGATAGTTGATAAGTCTAAAGATTAGAGTAGTGTGTTTACTAAGGTAGAGAATGTTTCTTTAATTGATTAATTATCATTATCTACTCATATTTTCAATGAAGAGATAAAAAATAATGAGAAATTGAAGAAGGAAGACAAAGATAACCTTAAGATAAGTGTTGATCATTTTGTAGTTGTAGATGATGTTTCTTTCATAGATCAATCATTGATAAAACTTGGAGAAGTTCTTTTAGTTGAAAATGTGAGTCAAAACATGGTATCATCTTCATTTGTTGCCTATTCAAGTCTGGAAGAAGAGGTAGAAAATTTCAAGGTCAAAAAAGATGGTCACAGGCAAGTCAAAGAAGAAGAAGAGGAAGACTATGTTGACCAAAGAAGAAGAAGAATATGAGAATATGTGGGCCACTCCAGGCTTCACACTATTCTATATAAATATTGAGGGATTAGATGTCTCTTTCTATGCTTCATAAGAGACTCTTGTAGGTGAATAAGCAAGAATGTTTAAGAGGTAAGTTCAGGTCTCTTGGTCCTAAAGTACATTTTTGATCAATTTTTGATGCCTTGGTTGAGTGTTGATTTTAAGGAAAAGGAATAAGTGGTTTGTATGAGGTCATGAGGAAGTTAGTCATGAGTCATTCCCATGTGGTTTGAGTCCTTGATGAGCTCAGATGTGAGTTTTGTTGTCAAAAGTTAGAGTTGACCAATATTGGTAGTGATGACTACCTATAAGGTGCCCAAGGTGCTCTTTTGGTGATTTATGATGGCTAGAAGGTTATAAATATATGATTCATGTTGGTTTTGACATGTGAAAGTAATAAAGGAGGTTTGATCGTATCCATGAGGTGCTCAGGTATGAATTTTCCCTTTTGTCAAGGTGCCTACTGTAGATAATGAGCTTGTATGTATAAATTGATTGGTTTCAAGGGTCAATTGAAGAATGAAGATGTGTCATGAAGAATTTTTTTCTCAAGAAGGTCTACACATGTGTTTAAGACACATTCTAAGTGGTTTCAGAGGTTGATGAATGATTTTACACCAAGAGGAGTGTTTTGAGTAGTCTTTGGCTCTTCTTCTTAAGAGCATGTGTTTAGAGGCTTAAAGGAAGTCCATGTTCCCAAAGTTATGGAAGCTTTAAATTTGGCATGGAAGTGATTTTTTATGGTCTCTAGGTGTAGTATCTAGCTCAAGTATGTGCATTGAATGAAGGTTGACTTTTGACCAATTGTTGCTTTAAAGGCCTGATAATTTGGGCATGTTTAGAAAAGTGATCAAGATTTTGAGTTAGAGGCTCAAAGCCTAAAAATTAGTTGAATGGGACAAATGGGAATCTGAATCAACTTTTATAGTGGTTTGTAAGTGAGTATAATTCATTTTATTCAATTTTTATCTCAGTAGGAGGCCTAATTGGCTAGTAGGCTAAGGAAGGAAGTATGCTAAGGATGATGAATTAGAGGCTTAGTTTTGTCATGCCTAAAGGGGAAAATTATTATATCTCATGTATGAATTTTCAAGGTTTGAAGTGATGAGGGTAGAGAGTTATGAGGCCTGTAGTGGTCAGATAGGGCTATAAGGGGTCTAAATTGGCCTAGTGAAGAAAATGAATATTTTTAAAGAAATTTTCAAAAAAGGGTTGTATTTTTGGTTCTATTTGCACATGTTGGTATATTATTAGCATGATTAAAGTTTGGTGATATGATTAGAATTCCCTTGGTGTTCTATGTGGTACCTTGAAAGTAATGATAAGTGAGCTTATATGGAGCTTTGGTGCTCTTGTTGCTATTTGAAGTGATGGTAGCTATTATTGGATCCTTGTAGGTGTGAATGGGTTGTGTAGACTAATGGGGAGCCTTAAAAGTGGAGTAGGATCCTAGGGGGAGCTGTGTTACCATGTAATTGGTGACAAGTCCAAGGATCTAGGTAGCTTGGGAGTAGTTTCTAAGTGTAAGCACATTCCAAGGTAGAGTTGTGCTTATTTGAGGTTAGAATGGTAATATTTCAAATGTATTCTTGTAGGTGAGCTTGATTTCATGTGTTTCATGTAGCTTACTTGTTTGATTTCTATAGTATCCATTGTTGAACGGTGTCCACTTTATTATTTTGGCAAAGGGTGAGAGAGAAAATGAGTGTTTCCATCAATGAAAAAGGGGGATATTATTGGTAAATTGATGGTAAATTTTGTCATTGATGTCTACAAGGCATGTGCAATGACAAAGTGGTCTAGCAGGTGTAGTGAGATAGAGCATGGTGGTCTAATGTGCTTGGTACAGTGAGATGCTTGCATGAATGTTGATTAGATGAATGTATGGTGGCATGGTATGCTATTGCAAGACATGATATTGGAATTATCTATGTATTTTAGATTGGTTTCATGAGGTTCTCAAGAATTATGTAGGTCTGGTAGGTTTGACCATGCATGGTTACCTATAAGTTTTGAGTCCTACGGCTTATATGCCATGTTATGAAGCTCAGTATGCTTTGGATATTAATGTTAGACATGTGTAGGGATCCAAGGGGATAGTTATATTAATTCCAAGTGGTTAAAATTGGTCTATAAGGTTGTTTGGATCTTGGCCTAGTTGGCCTAGGTGGGCCCTTTGAGGCCTTGTGAAGGGTCAAAGGGTGTTTGCAGGTTGGTGAAGCTTGTATTTTCATGGGATATGGTAAATAATTTTTTTTCAATCATTTTTATGAGGTATGAGGTTAGATAAGGAGAGATAAAGTAAATAAAATTATTCATCTGCTTCAGAGGGTGCTCGAATGGTGCATTTTGAGCTCAAGAGGAAAGTTCTCACATTCTTCAGCTCATGTAGATTTTTCATGGGGAGATAAGCCTTTTTGAGATATTGGGTAAGGTTCCTAAGAAAAATTTCCAAGAATTAGTTCATGGATTAAGCACATATTCTTTACGAATAATTGTTAAGAAGGTAAGAAGGTTTTTATGTGCAAAATGCCTAGTCTTAAGACCCAATGTTGAAGATATTTCTTGTTGATGATTAATAATGTGGTGGATGGATAAAATGATTTTTTAAGGTTATAAAGGACTCCTATAGGATTTTGAGGATGTATTTGGTCAATGTTGACTATTTGTGGGTCCCACAAAAAAGTTCTTAATAATGTTATTGATATTGTGAGAGATTTTTGAAAGTAACCAAGAGAAAAAATGGGTGTGTGATGAATATTATAAATTTAATAAAACATTCATGGAAATTTTTAGGAAGATTCATTTCTCTGTGTCAAATTTCTAGGTCCTCAAAGTTGTCTAGTTGATATGAAGGAAAGGGTGCCATGAGTGAGAAAAACCAATCAAAGTGAGAAGTGGGAATGGAAGGCCTAATCAATGAGTAGGGATGGGTTGGAGCTCTTGGAGGTGATGTATTCCATCTATTAATGAAAGTGGTATTATTTATATTATCTTGGATTTGAGTGAATGGTTGACTCATAGTTGACCATGATGGTATTACTAGCAAAAAGAACTCAGTTTGAGTGATTGAGTTTGATTACAAGAAAGATGGTTAGATCAAGTGTTATTGATGGTTTAAGAGTGTTGAGGACTCATTGAATATATTATGTAGTGATTTTAAAAATTTTAGCAATCTCCTATTGGTCAAAAATAGTCTTACAAAGTGAATCTATGCTTCATTTGTAAGGAGTATGAGACATGGGCTCACTACATGAACTAAAAAGTTGTTGCAGAGGTTCATGGATGACCTTGGAAAACATAAGTGATTATTTATAAAATATCCTAAGGATAAATATTCAACCTTAATTGAGAATTGTATATATATAAGATGTTTTTATGCTCTTTGAGTGAGTAATCAATCTAAGATAGGCAAGTGTGTGTGTCGATATTTGGAGACCTTGTGCGAAGGTTGTTAGGGGCCTTGGTGACCAATGTTTGTATGAGATTGAGTAGAGAAAATTTTCATTAGAATCAAAATATTTTTATTATTCTATTTATTATTTTTACTATATTTATGAGTGCAAATTTGTATATAAGTGAAAGATTTGTGAAGGGATTATTGCTTGTGTTGAAGAGATAGCTTAGTGTTGGTGACTTGTGTGGAGTTGCAGACTTGGAGAAGAGTGTTATTTTAGGGTTTATCTATTAGATTAATAATAAATAAGAGTTTAATAATTTTTCATTGTATAGGTGTTGTGTTTGTGCTCAACATCTTAGGAAAGTTGGTTTTTGTCATCCTTAGGGGTTGGTGTTGGTTGTGAAGTGGGTGCATCACTAAAGCCTCATATTTGTGATCATCTTATAAGATTGTAGTCCATTTTTTTTAGACTTGATAGTGGGTTTTATTCCCCATGAGGTTTTTACACATAAATATTTGTGTAATGGTTACATTCATGTTTGTTCTTTGATTCATCTATCTTTCATGTTGATGTGATTGGTTAAGTAGCTTGAAGAGTTAGAAATTAGATTGCATTATTGTTAAACACTGATTCACCCCCCCTCTTAGTGGTTTTTTATTTATCACATTCTTATACTGATAATATTTATTATATCTAAGGGTCTATAAAGACCATGTCAAAAGTTATGCATAATATTGATAGCCAGTTTGACCAGCTTGTTCAAAACATTTGTTAGTTAGAAGCAGAAGAAAAGAAGAAACAAGAAAACCCATTGGCTTTACCTTCAACCTCTGAAACTTAATTATAGATATTATATTTTTTCCCTATCTTTCATGCTTCTTTGGTTGAAAAAAACTAAACTAAAGCTTAAAAGAAAGCTGTTGAATCCAACTCTCTTATGCAAAGAGGTTATGTCCTAATCTAGCCATGGTATCTAAATATTGATGATCTTTCAGATCCTTATATTGAAATTACCAATTGGTGTAATGTTTTTGATTCCATAGCTACTACTATAAGAATGGAAGAAACTTATACTAATAATCTTTCTACAAAATATTTTTAGGGCATTGTTGCATCTTGGTGGGATCATTTAGGAGAAACATTGAAAAATACTTAGGTATTTATGAAACCTAAACCTATGAAATATTTGTATTATTTGTTACTTGTTAAATTTGTTCCTCCTAAAACTAATAAGCACATGGAAGAAACTAAATGGATTATGAGAATAAATCTTTGTGATTTATCCCAATTTGAGGATTATGCCAAACAATTTAGAAATCTTGCCTATTCTTCCATTTATGCTAATTTTGATGCTGTCAAAATGCATTTCCTAAATTCCTTACCATATAATATTGATGATAAGGTTTTTGCTTACTTAAAGTGTAAAAATCTCTCTATTGACCTTTGTGATCTAGTTGACATAATAAAATTTGCACGCAATCAAGTTTTAGCCCTTATTTCTAACACAAAGGTTGTTACTAAGCCTAGTAAGCATCAAGCTAGTTGACTTTCTCTCAAATTTCTTGAAATTTCTCCATATGGCTAAGAGCAATATGTACATAAACCCAAACATCAGTTTAAGCATAAATGCTGAACTTTCCACAAATACTATTTTCCTCATCACCACATGTCTATTCCTAAGCATTCCTATCTATATCACCACAAATTTTGTCATCCTCACTCTAATAAAATCATCTATTATAGATGCCATCAACCTGGTCATAAAGCCCCTGATTGCAAATTTAAAAATCATGTTGTCAAAGTTGTTTATTCCTCCAACACAATAGCATGGTGGGTTATAGTTGAAGAAAATAAAGATTTGTATGATCAAGATGAAATCTATGAACTTATCATTCAATAAATCAAGGATGAAGAAGTAGAAGAAAATGAATAAGAATCCTAGATAGATGAATTAGATGAATTGGCTAATGATTTATAAGTTGAGTGTCCTACTTTCATGTAGAGACCTTGGACTCCTTTAGGAGAAAGAAGCTCTAGGAATCCTTGGGGAAGAGGTATAAATCCATGTATACATCCTATATTATCATAGAGAGGAAGAAAGAATTAGTATCTAGGAAGAGGTCAACAAACTACACATTTTAGTAGACCTCTTACAATTTGTCCCCCTAGTCCAGTACCATTTGCATTTCCCAAAAGCTTCAGAGTTAGTGATTAGTGGATGAAAAACAAATTTAGTTTCTTACTTCTTGATGAAGCTATGATAGTTAGATTAGTACCCAAATGGGATGAGGATCTTATTAGCCATGAAGACCCTTATACAAAAGAAGTAAGAGAAGAATAAATCTATGAATCAGAAGTTGAAGCCACAGTATAAGAACCAGTTCAGTATAGAATGTAATTGGAAGAAGATTTTTATTGGGAATAAATCCCTCATCCTACTAGAAGAAGACCATAATGTTCATATCTAAATAAATGCGTATTGGTATGTTATTCAACTCTAGTTCCATCAAAACCAAATCCTTCATATATAGCTTAGTTGATAAATGGCAGGTATGCATAATTTGTTTTGATTTAAATAAATGATAAACAAGTTGAAGCACAAGTAGACACTGGTGCTTCACTTTCATTCTATAAAATAGTTGTCCTAGATAATTGGGAAGATTTAGATGAGAAACATAGTTATAAATCATGAGATATTCAAGGAAATGGGTTTGTATACAATAAGTATAAACATCAATAACCCATAGAGAAATAAGGAAGAATTTTTTTCTGTGATGTTTTACTCATGACAAATTACCAGTAGACTATTTGTTAGGAGGAGCCTTTATTGATAGATATTCTCCATATGGAATTACTCCTAAGAGTGTTTTAATCACTATCAATGGATAAATAATTAGATCCCCCATATTAGTCTATGCTACAAAACAATATCCCAGTATCACAAATCTTAGCCAAGCATCAAATAATCTCGTCCTAGATGAAGTTGGGAAATTAGGATAGAAAATAAAAGAAGATATATATTCCAATGATCCTCAAAAGTTTTGTAATAAATCTATGCCTACCATGGAAATCAACCTGGTGAAAGGAAAATATATGAAGGTAAGAAAGAAAATTCCTATCCCTACACAAGACTATTAGGATATGTAAAAAGCTATTAAAGAATTACTTGATGCTAATTTAATTTAACTTAGTACATCTCAATATTGTTGTTATGTGTTCATGGTAAATAAACATTTAAAATAAAAAAGGGGAAAAAAGAGAATGGCAATCAATTACAAGACATTAAATTACATTACTCTACCATATCCTTATCCCATCCTTGATAAGTCTTATTTGCTTCATAAAGTTTTAAGTTATAAATACTTTTAACATTTTGACTATAAATCAAGATTTTATCAAATTAGATTGAAAGAAGAAGATTATCTAAAGACAACATTTAGTTGTCCAATTGGTCATTTCCAGTGAAAAGTGATGCCTTTTGGTTTAATGAATGCACCTACTTATTTTTAGAGTTTCATGGAAAAAATATTCATAGGTATGACAAGCTTTATCTATGTATATATAGATGACATACTAATTTTTATTCAATCATTATAAGATCACTTGCAACATCTCAAGAAATTTTATGACACTACTATAAATGTTGGTATTATGCTCTCTGAAACAAAAATACATCTTTTTTAGATAGATTGTAAATTTATTGGAATGGAAGTCAAGAATAGTAAACTTAAAGTGAAAAATCATATCAAGGATAAAATTCTAAAATTCCTTGGCCAATTAGATAAAAATTAATTGCAAGCATTTCTGGGAATTCTCAAATATGTAAATAGTTTTTATGTAGATATTGGATTAGATAGGCATTGATTGCAAGAATTAATAAAGAAGAATATAAATTATAATTGGACTAAAGAACATATCAAAGTATTCTAGACTATTAAACAAAAGATAGTCAATCTTCCAGAACTCCATGTCCCTCAAACATAAGACTATGTATTGTATATAGATACTTCAGACATAGCTTGGGGAGGGATCCTTTGTTGTATAAAAAATGAAAAAGAATATGTCATTGACTATGCAAGTGGAGTATTCTTATATGACGTGAAAAAATGGATATCCTTTGATAAGGAAATTTATGTAGTTAAGAAATGCCTTGAGAAATTTGCATTAAAATTAATGCATGTGTCACATTTTATGATTAGAACCAATTGTACCAAGTTCTTGACTTTCAAAGAAAAGGATAATGGAAGGAAAGATGAATGAGGTAAGTATGTTCATTGGAAATATTATTTCAAGCATTTTTATTATACTTCTAAACATATTTTTGGCCAAGAAAATATAGTTGCAGATTGGCTTAGCAGAAATCCTTCACTATCCTATATGGATCAGCCTCAAGGACCTCAAAGACCCCAGTTTACTACTGAAAAAATAAAATGTAAAAGGTTTGATGCTCTTTTTATTCATATCCAAATAGAAATATTTATGGATGAAGTCATTGAAAGATATCACAAAATATCTAGGCATGTAAAACAAGAATTAATAGCTTCTGAAGCATGTAGTATTGAATCCTTTGGTTTGCATGAGCATCTAACTATTAGAAGATTGAATAATGAACTATTATTTAAAAAAAAAATTATATCTTATTTATAGGCTAAAATATCAGTGGAGAATTAAAATTGAATAACAATTAAATGATTATTTAATTAAGTTTGTGATTTTATGTGGACCTCCTATACTGTGAACGTATGGACCACATCCATCAGAAAGACTAATTACATCCACTATTATCAATAGAAGATTTACATGGGATTATGAAATACATTTGTGTATGAATTCCCATTGTACTCTTCATACTCCATTTTTAAAATTACAATTCTTTTTTTAAATCATGTGTAATTTTAGGTCTATTATGACAAAAGATAGCATGCATCATGCTGAAAGATTCTTGTTTGAAGGATAAGGGTCGAATCAGTGGGACATTGGAATCTCATCCTCATCCAAAGATTATTGAATACCATCACCTATATCTCAACCTCTTTATCTTATCTCCTCATGATCAACATCTTTTTAGTGTGCATATACTTTAATAATGTGCTTCAATTTATGTCAATAAATTGTACATTACTCTAGAAATGTTGATCACTTTAAAGTTATAAATCTAAGGATGTGATAGACAATGTCACCAAAATATTGCAATAATCCTCACTCATTATGCTATAAATAAAGGTTTGGTGAAGTGTAGTGGGTAGATTAGAACTTAGGAAGTCCATAGAGAGTCCTAATAGAGTCTAAATAAAAGTATGCTCTTCACTTTCCTTCATGATCCTGTGAATCATTTTTTTTTTTAAAAGACATTATAAATATAAATCTATTGTATTTTTTACTATTTTATTAATATATAAGCCTTATCCATTCAGACATCATCCTTCATCACTATTTTATCAAACATACCTATATGCCCCTAAACCATAGTTTATTGTAATTACATATGGGCCTAGCTAATTGGGATGAAACTTACCCTTCTTCTTACCTTCATCATTAGTATGCTTTTAATTTTCCTTTAAGACTAAGTCAAAAACTTTAACTCCTAAGGGAGATTGTATTTGTTATAGCTGTGATGTAACTTATTCTAATATGCTCTCAAATTGTCTAGGGTAGCTAAACACTTACCATCAAGAAGTTTTAGCTCTTGTAACCTTGAAATTATATGGTCTTCATCATCAATAATGGGCTACAAAGATACCCATAATGATGGTAGATCTATCTAAATTGGGATAATAGCCTCTATGATAAAAACTAGGGAATATGGGATGGCTCATATAGGGGTACAATGACTAGTATGGTAGGCCCAAAGGGCAGTAAATATTTACAAGTGCCAATTATGGCCAATGCCATTGAAAATATTCTTAAGGATTATGATAATGGTTTTTTGGGATTCCTTAGCTTGCTTGTTTCCTAGGTTATATGGTTTGGATTTATTATGTTTGATTTTAAACAAGGTATAGAGGGATTTAACATATTTATTCATAAGAACTTCCATTATCAAATATGATTTAGGTAGGGATACCATAATGACAGATGATATGGTAATGAATAAACTTGTAAATTTGCTTTCTAGTTATGTAAGTGAGAAGAATGGCCTCAATTCACTTAGTAAAGTATTCTTTAATAGTAATAATGTGTTTATGGCCATAAAAATATGTTGGATTTATTTTCCCAATGTGATCGAGACCTCACATATAAAATGCCCATGGTATAGTAATTATATGTAGTGGTAATGAAGGTGCATGTATCATATTATTATGTTATTGGTAGGTAACATACTTCTTAATTTATTTAAAATAATCTATCTCTATATCGGGCTAGTAGTATCTTATTATGAGGAGTTTCTTAGCAAGGACTACACTACTGGTATGGGCCCCACACATTCCATTGTGGACCTATTTAAGATCTAATGTTGATTCTCCTAATTATAAACAACAAAGAAGTGTTCCATCATATCCCTTATGATAAAAAAATGTTTTTAAGAAGAGTATAATAGGTTAGTCAATGAAATAAAAAAAATTGGTGATTTTTTGAAAGGTCAAGAGGAAGAACTTAGTGAAAGTAATTATAGATATCTTGATACCAAGGAGGTTCAGTTTGGAGATTGGGACTAGCAATAATACAAACCCTATTTGAATATAGTAATACATGAGTAGGCTATATAAGGTTCTTAATGAGAAACTAATACTCTTTAACATCACTAACAACTTTTACCATGGACCCAATTATTGTCATTACATAGGCTAATTGGTTATTGACCCATAATATCTATTCAAATTATAGTGACTTGAGATTATTCACAATATGCTTTTAGGGTACAAGATTTTCATCTCTGGTCTGATACAATTTTATAGTCTAATTAATAATTAACTGAGAGTCCCCATAAACCATTACCTATTGGATATCCCATTATATTATAAGATGAAGTCTTGTAATAAGGGCTTTGTTGTTCCCAAAATCTATCACTTGTTTTTGGGGACAACATATCGACTATTTTGGTTTTGAAGGCCAAAATGATCTCTTCCCTTCTCAAAAATGTTCTGAGTAGCCGAGTTCTTCAAATTATTCAAGCATTTTCAGTCAAGGGACTCGCAAGTTCAACAGCTTCCATAGGTTCAACCGATAGGATTTCACAAAGAAATAACTTCCAAACACTTAGGTGATTTCAAGGTTGGTTCAACATCAAGGTTCAACCAAAAGGTCCATTAGTAGGCTTCAAAAAAATGGAATGAACCATTAAACCATTGAACCCCGCTTCAACAAGGTTCAAAGGTTCAATGAGTTCAAAGGTTTAAAAAGAGTTAAGTGCTCAACAAGTTCAAAGAAGTTCAACCACTTCGAAGAGTTCAACGAGTTTGAAGACTTTAGAAAGTTCAAAGTTAAACCACTTTAAAAAGTTCAAATGGCTTTAAAAGACTTAAAAAAAAGAAGACTTCGAAGAAGAAAGATTGAACCATTGAACTTTTGAACCTTGAGCCAAATGAGTTCAAAGTTTAAAGGTTCAATGAGTTCAATAAAGTTCAATTGACTTACAAGAACAAAGGATTCAAAGAGGAAGGAAAGAACCGTTGAACCTTGAACCAAAAGAGTTTAAAGTCCAAAGGTTTAACAAGTTCAATAGAAAAGAAAAGGATCTAGAAAGTTCAAAGGACCAAAAGATTCAAAGAAAGAGAATGAACCGTCGAACCTTGAACCAAAATGGTTCAAAGTTTAAAGGTTTAAAGGTTCAAGGAATTTCAAAATTCAAAAGGAAGCTTTGAGCGAAGGAAGTGGAAGATTCCAGAGACAAGTTCAAAGAGATGGTTCAACCGATTAAACCAAGGAGCTGATAAGACCACCCAAACCATTAAACCATTGAACCAATGCACTCTCATGGTTCAAAGGTTTGAGTTTCAACATGGTTCAAGCGACCAAGTGACCAATGATGTCCCTGTGAATGTCAAATTCAAGGTAATAAAATGCCCATTTATTTTCAAATATGGTAATAAACTCAGTGACCAGCTGAAGAAGAAGCTGAAAGAGCCAATAGAAAGGGAAGAGATAGCTCGAGATCTCAGATCATGAGGAAGAGACAAAATACAACAAGGAAAGAGAGAATGATGTAGAAAGACCAAAAATATCTATGCAGGAGTTATTTCTAGTAGGTGAAAAAGTCCACCAGGTGGACATCAGAGAGTGCGAGCACTCAATAGCGTAGCCTATTTTTCTAGATCAAATAAAGGTGAAGTGGACAGTTGCACAAATATCAGGAAGAGGACCAGGTGGCCCATACTTTGGAGGAGAAATTTGAGAATAATTAACATGCCAAAGTTAAGGTCGATGCCCTATTCTAGCATGGCCCCTTCAAAAAATTTCAAATGCATTCAAGGCATTGGATGCAAGATGGGCCATTTCCATGAAACAAGTGCCCAAGTCTTTCTTAGAGTGCTATATATTGTAATCTCTCTTATTGTTTTAAAGAGATCTCTCTGTTATAGAAGCAAAACTCTACCCAAATTGAAAGGTATTTCCTGAGACTTTAAGCTCAGATTGTTAATCATATTTCTTTATTTGAATGAGAAAACAAGTGACCTTTCAGACTTTGTGTTGGAATAGCTTGTGTTATTTAGGAAATTTTTATTATATCTATTTCCTAAAAGCATTCTTGTCCAATTTAAAAACAAGTAGAACTAGTGGAAGTAATTAGGAAGGTGTCCTAAAGCTGACTGTGGAGAGACTTTGTGCTACCATAATGGTCTTCAGTGTGTTGTTTTCTGTATCTGTGTAAAGGATCTTGGGATGAATTTTTGCCTCCATTGTCATTTTTATATTTCACTCTTTGGTAGTTGAGGTGGAGAATTTTAACTACACTTCATCCTAATGTGTTACTGCGTCTAGTTACTTTTACTACCTAGGAAGGAATATGGGTGTTGACTGAGTATTACTTCTGAAAGAAGAGAAGTACCTCCAGTAATCATCCAGATTTCTCCTTTGATCTATGAACATCATCTCTAAAAAAAGAGAGATGGATAGTTTTTTCCTACCCCTGAGTGTTATTTTCAGCTTATATATATAATATATTAGTACCTTATAGTTATAGGGAACCTCCCCTTGATGAGAGGAGAGATTTGTCCCATTTTGATGTGGTAGACCCACACATTTTGGCTGATAAATCTCCTTATGCTATGGTTGAAACACCTATTTTTCCCATCAGTTAGCTGGTCACAAAAATATTCACCCAACAGTTTTTGGTGACTCCACTGGGGAAGAATGAGCAGTTTCAGTTCTTTTCCATATCCTTTCTCTTCATTGTTCCAGTCCTTTTCCATTACCATTTTCCTCCATCTTCGCACCAACAATTTTTGGTGACTCTACTGGGGAAGAATGAGCATTTTTGGTTCTTTTCCATATCCTTTCTCTTAATTTTTCTAGTCCTTTTCCATTACCATTTTCCTCCACCTTCGTGCCAATAGTTTTTGGTGACTCCACCGAGGACACAACAATTTTGCGCAATTTGAAGCCTCAAGCTTCATATTGAAGCATCACCTATGTCTTATCCATTATCATTATAGCCTTATCAATTTCCATTATATACTCTAATCTACAAAACCAAAGATGCTAGAGATCGAGCATTTCATTTCAAAAGTAAATTCTCTGGCAGCTCCATGCCAACTAGAAAGAACGTGCAGTTTGAAGCCTCAAGCTTTAAGCTGAAGCAGTGCCAGTTCTTTTCCATTTTTATTCTACAATCTGGTAGCTCCATGATATAAAAGAAGCTAGAAATCTCAAGGTGTTTTTGACCCTATTTTTGAGTTGGTGTAGTAGAGCAATTTTGATTTGTTTCCTCCACAACCTCACCTTCAACAAACTAGGAGTCTTCCTCCTACCAACACCAAGTCATCAATACAAGGTAGATCTTATTTTTCCTCTACTAGTAGAGCTTTTCCCATACATACCCCACCAAGATTTGTTATTCCCCCTTTCCATAGTCATACAATGGCAGCTCAAGGCCCCTGGGGTAACTCTTTTGGCCCACTCAATTTAAATCCACCTCTACATGAGCTACCATGTAGTTCAAGGAAGAATTTCCACAAATTCTTTGGTGATGGGAGAGTTCATCCTGATGAACATATTTCAGCCTTCAGCATAGCATGTGGTGTGGTAGGTGTAGAGTATGAAGACGTAGTAGTCAGGCTGTTCATAGAGATATTATAAGGTGCTACTGCAGACTGGTTCTACCATCTACAGGCTCAGTCAGTGACTAACTGGAACACTCTCAAAGCCAAATTCAAAGCCAAGTTCAAGCCTGTAGAAGATGTGCATGCCTTACTTACTCAGCTCACATAAATGAAGAAGGAGCCTCATGAACCAATGAGAGATTTCATAGCCAAGTTTGACAAGCTTAGGAACAAGATTCCTATAATTACTCAGCCAATAGCTAAGAATCTCAAATGCTTCTTCATCAACTCTTATCTACCTAAAGTGAGTTTCCTATTGAGACATGCTAGCCACATAGACCTTTGCTACAACATAGGATTTGACTATTGAGGTGGAAGATGATTTCATCTTGGTAGGGAAGATAAGGAGAGATCCTAACAGAGGTAAATATTATTCATCCTCTGAATATCCATCTACATGAACCACTGATACAATGGTGCAAAAGATGGAAAATGCATTAATAGCTCTAAAAAAACAAATGGCATAAGGGATGTCTACTCCTCCTTCATACTGAGATATACTAAGGAGGACATTCCCTAATCATTCATACCAAGGTAATGCTGCCAGGAATTAAGGGCAGCCAAATCATCTACCTCCCCCTCAGGGGAAACTTGCTATTGAAGCAGCTCTAGCCAACTTAGTAGTTGGATACCTTGAAATAGAATCAAATTTTTCTTTCCAACTTGAGTTGAACCAGGAAGATGGCACTGATATCTTTATGGAAGACCAAGATGAATTAGCTGGTGACTCCAACTTTGGTTTCCTAAATTACCAAGAGGAACCCAGAAGTAAAGGTGAAGCATTTGATGGATCATACACTATATTCACCTAGTCCCAGAACCAGTCAGCCCAACAAGTTGATAAGAAAAACATAGAGGAGTGATCTCAACCAACAATTTCAATTGTTAAGTAGGGAACCACTCTGCCTTTTCAATCAAAAGACTTGATGATCACTAAAAAGGTAAGTACATCAAGTTTTCCTTCATCTTCTGCTTTAAATTCACAGACCAATACCATACCCCCAAAAAACTAGAAGGATGAACTTCCTTCCTTTTTTCTTAGTCCATTTCAATCATTTGACATAATTGACCATGCTAAGAAGACCAAAATTCAAATGATTGAGTTTGAATATTTGAAATCCAACCCTAAGTAGTTGGATAGGTTAGTTCAATGTGTGAAAAATCAAACCGTCCCTATAGAACAAGATGTTAGAAAGGTAACTCATGATATCCCATGGAAAATGTCCACCCCAAACAATATTTTCATTACTCCTCTTACTTCCCCTAGGAAAATAGAGCCTTTTTATGTTTCCCTATTGATAAATGGTCACAAGTTGAGCAACTGCATCATAGACTTAGGCACATCTGACAATGTCATGCCCACCAAGGTGGCAGATTCTCTTGGCCTTATATTGACTATAACTTTTGGGAGATGTTTCTCCATGGAAAAATAATAAGTACCACTTATAGAATATATCAAAGATGCCTAGTTTGCATTCACAGCCTTCCTAGAAAAAAGAATTAAAATGACAGTCCTAGTGGCTAATGTTCCAGCCTCCTATGGCATTCTGCTTGGATGAAATTTTTGCAAGGATGTTGGTGGAGAATTTAGCATGGACCTATCTAAGGCAAGGATCCCTGTGAAGGGCATCATTTAGAGGCTACTTCCTAAGAAGGAGGCAAAATATATTGTCACCCAAACATCAGCCCTTGAAGCTCAAATTCTATTTGAGTCTTCAGGAATGGGTAAATTTTTCCTATCTACAGAGGATGTCCCTATTTCATCTAATAAAATTCCTATAGCTGATAATCCAAAAAGTTTAGATGGGATAGTAGGAGAATTGGTAGAGCAAAATTTAGATGCAAAAGTATCCTCCCTCCCTGACTAGGAGGAATCTAAAAAAAGATTAGTTTCTGATAATGTCTAGGTTCTAGAATTTGATGGCAATTATTCTTCTACCAGTGTTGGAGCCAGGATTGTTCTAATATCTCCTCAAGGAGATTTTTTCCTTCTTCATATAAGTTGCAGTTCAACAACACCAACAACACTACCGAGTATGAATCTCTATTACTTAGGTTGAAGGCTGCTCAAGACAAAGGTGTCAAACTCCTTCACACCAAAGGAGATGTTGAACTAATGGTTTATCAAGTGAAGAACTTGTGTCAAACCAAGAACAAAATATTGTGACATTATCTCAATTAGGTATGGGACTGCCTTAAAATTTTTGATGCTTTCAATATTTTTGTAGTGCCTAGAGAGCTTCATAATCATGCAGATTCATTGGCTGTCTCTGCAACCCTCATGGTTCCTCACAAAGAATTTAAAGAGTAGAAGTACACTATCGAGCTGGTCTTTTGACCAAGTATTCCTAACAATTCTGATCATTGGTAGGTGTTTGATGCTGGTAATCAAATCATGTGTTGGACTGAACCAAAAGAATAGTGAATTATGATAATGAACCATACTACTGCATGTCAAAATCAAGAAAAGAAACTCTTCTGTGAGAGAACAAGGATTCATGATTTTTAGACTAAAAATAAAGTCTTGTTGTGGGGCAAGAGGAGAGAACCAAAAGGAATGCACAAAAAAATTGATTCTTGGTAGAGAGTTCCATTTACCAATCATTGCTTTTAGGGAAAAAATGGGTTCTTGCTGATATATCAAGATAGAACACCATTTCCACTGCCTCACAATGGGCAGCATCTGAAGCATTTCAATCCTTGAAGTATCAGATGACATCAGTTATACATATTTATATAGTCTTTAGTTTTGTTTTATTTAGTTCATTTTGTTTTGTTTTTGCACCTTTCTTTTTGGATAGCATGACTCTGTAGCCCAATGGCATACTTGAAAGCACTAAGATTCTAGTTTCTAATCCCTTCAATTATTTTTGCAATCAATGGAAGTTCCCCAACTAGAGCCAACTATTGTTCCCAAAATTTGTCACTTATTTTTGGAGACAACTTATTGACTATTTTGGTTCTGAAGGCCAAAATGATCTATTCCCTTCTCAATAATGTTATGATCAGCCAAGTTCTTCAAATTATTCAAGCATTTTTAGTTAAGGGACTCGCAGGTTTAACAGGTTCAACTGGTGGGATTTCACAAAGAAACAACTTCCAAACACTTAAGTGATTTAAAGGTTGGTTCAACATCAAGGTTCAACCAAAAGTTCCATCGATAGGCTTCAAACAAATGTAATGAACCATTGAACCCCGCTTCAGCAAGGTTCAAAGGTTTAACGAGTTCAAAGGTTCAAAAAGAGTTAAGCGCTCAATGAGTTCAAAGAAGTTCAATCACTTTGAAGAGTTCAAAGAGTTTAAAGACTTCAAAAATTTCAAAGTTCAACCACTTTGAAAAGTTCAAATGGATTTAAAATACTTAAACAAAAGAAGACTTTAAAGAAGAAAGATTAAACTGTTGAACCGTTGAACCTTGAACCAAAGGAGTTCAAAGTTCAAAGGTTCAATGAGTTTAATAAAGTTTGAGAGACTTAGAAGAAAAAAGGATTCGAAGAGTAAAGAATGAACCATTGAACTATTAAACCTTGAACCAAAAGAGTTCAAAGTTTAAAGGTTTAATGAGTGCAATAGAAAAAAAATGATCTAGAAAGTTTGAAGGACCAAAAGATTCAAAGAAAGAGAATGAATCATTGAACCTTGAACCAAAATAGTTCAAAGTTCAAAGGTTCAAAGGTTCATGTAATTTCAAAATTTGAAAGGAATCTTTGAGCAAAGGAAGGAAGTGAAATATTCTAGAGACAAGTTTAAAGAGATGGTTCAATCGATTGAACCAAGGAGCTGATTAAACCAAGGAGCTGATAGGACCACTTGAACTATTGAACCATTGAACTGATGCACTCTCATAGTTCAAAGGTTTGAAATTTAATGTGGTTCAAGTGACCAAGTAATTAATGACATCCTCATGGATGTCAAATTCAAGGTAATAAAACGCCTATTTATTTTCAAATGTGGCATGGACTTGAGAACAAACTCAGCGACCAGCTGAAGAAGAAGCCAAAAGAGCCAGTAGAAAGAGAAGAGATAGCCCAAGAGCTTAGATCATGAGGAAGAGACAAAATACAACAAGGAAAGAGGGAATGATGTAGAAAGACTAGAAATATCTATGCATGAGTTATTTCTAGTAGGTGAAATAGTCCACCAGGTGGACATCAGAGAGCGTGAGTACTCAATAGCATGGCCTATTTTTCTAGATCAAGTAAAGGCAAAGTGGAGAACTAGGCAAATATCAAGAAGAGGACTAGGTGGCCCATACTTTGGAGGAGACATTTGAGAAGAATTAACATGCCAAAGTTAAGGCTAATGCCCTATTCTAGCATGGCCCCTTCACAGAATTTCAAATGCATTCAAGGCATTGAATGCAACATGGGCCATTTCCATGAAACAAGCACCCAAGTATTTTTTGGAGTGCTATATATTTTAATCTCTCTTATTTTTTTTAGGATATCTCTCTGTTATAGAAGCAAAACTCTGCCCAAATTGAAAGGCATTTCTTGAGACTTTGAGCTCAGATTGTTAATCATATTTCTTTATTTGAATGAGAAAAAAAGTGACCTTTCAGACTTTGTGCTAGAATAGCTTGTGTTATTTAGGAAATTGTTCTTATGTCTATTTCATAGAAGCATTCTTGTCCATTTAATTTAACAAGTAGAACTAGTGGAAGTAATCAGGAAGGTGTCCTAAAGCTGACTGTGGAGAGACTTTGTGTTGCCACAATGGTCTTTAGTGTGTTGTTTTCTATATCTATGTAAAGGATCTTGGGATGACTTTGTGCCACCATTATCTTTCATATATTTCACTCTTTGGCAGTTGAGGTGGAGACTTTGTGCTACACTTCATCCTATTGTGTTACTGTGTCCAATTACTTTTACTACCTAGGAAGGAATTTGGTTGTTGACTGAGTATTACTTCTGAAAGAAGAGAAGTACCTCCATCAATCATCCTAGATTTCTTCTTTGATTTGTGAACATCATCTCTAAAAAAAGAGATATGGATGGTGTTGTCCTACCCCTGAGTGTTATTTTCAGCTTATATATAATATATTAGTACCTTATAGTTATAGGGAACCTCCTCTTGATGAGAGGAGAGATTTGTCCCATTTTGATGTGGTAGACCCACACATTTTGGTTGATAAATCTCCTTATGCTATGGTTGAAACACCTATTTTTCCCATCAGTTAGCTGGTGACAAAAATATTCACCCAACAGGCTTCATATTTATCCCTATTTAAGGTGCACTTGAAATTGATATGGAATGGTTTGGGGATGAAGTCCCATTATGGAATGACTAGTAAAATGTTGAATCTAGATCCATGATAGGTGAATGAGCCATCAAAATATAGTTTATAGTATTCAAATTCATGATCCACTTCCTCTATCATCATGATAGAGTCATCTAGAAAATCAAATGTAAGGGGTATAGTGTTTATGACAAGAGCTTCAATAAGTTTATCTATGATGACTTTTCCCTTAATATATTTATGATTTTAGTATTCAACATAAAATTCAATCAATATCATAACCCATTTATCCATACGGCCTACAAGAGTTGCTTTAGATAATAAGCACTTGAGAGGGTCCACTTCAGTAATGACAATAGTCTTATTATTCAAGATGTAGTGCTATAAATTTTAAGAAGTGAACACCATTGTCAAATAAAATTTCTCAATAGGTGAATAATTATGTTCATATGTTATGAGTGTTTGGCTCAGATAGTAGACCGCATGTTCCTTACCTTGTTCTTCAAGCTAGGCCAAGAGTGCCCCTAGTGCATCTTTTGTTGTTGATATATAAAGAATCAATAGTTGGCTAGGTGTTTGCAATATCAATACTGGCAGGTTAGATAAGCATGTGTTGAGTTTTGTATATGCTTACTAACATTCAATATCCCACTAAAATGTGACAACTTTCATTTAGAGGTGTGTAAAAGGATATAACTTGTCTACTAGTTGTGATATGAATATAAAAATAGATTTAATTTTACCCTACAGGCTATGGAGTTATTTCAAATTAGAAGGTGAAGGAATTTCCATGATGACCTTGACATTAGTGGGATCCACTTCAATACCTCTCTGTGATATAATAAATCCTATCAATTTTCCCAAAGTAACACCAAATATTCCCTTAGGATTAAGATGAACCTTGTATTCATGAAGTCTCTCAAAGATTCTTCATAGAATGTCAGGATGTCTAGTAGGGGTTATTGATTTTGATACGATTTCATCAACATAATCCTAAATTACATCATGCATCATGTTATAAAATATGATAGTCATGTCACATTGATAAGTGGAACCAACATTCTTCAAGCCAAAAGGCATGACTTGGTAACAAAATGTTCCCCATAGTGTGGTGAATGCAATCTTTTGCTAGTTTTTTAGGGCTATCTTGACCTGGTTGTACTCAAATAAGTCATATATGAGGGACAATATCTCATACCCTACAGTTGATTCAATAATCATGTCTATGTTTGGTAGAGGGAGATCATCCTTAGGACATGCTTTATTGATGTCTCTAAAATTAGTACATAAGAGTATACCCTATGGATTTCTTCTAACTAAGATATTTGATATCCATTCAAAGTATTCAAGTGTTCTTATGAATCCATCTCCAAATAATTTCTCTATCTCCTTTTTCATTAATATGGAAATGTACAGGTACATTTTTCATAATTATATTTGACCATCTTAGCATCTAGATGTACTACAAGTTGATGCATGACCAAGCTAGGTGTAGATACCTAAATTGTGTCTACCCTTTACTCCCCCTTGGTCCCACTGAGCATGCCAGAAATGAGTACAAAGCTATTAGTGGGGTCTTATGCTTTGATGTTATGCCAATTGTTGCAGTCATCTAGCATCACTCTTTTGCCTATTAAACCATACCAACCTCTCGAACCAAAACCCTCTTGGTTCGATGACACTCAAATCTACTGGTATCATTGCACACCTAGACATGATACTGAGCATTGTTGTGCCCTTAAGGTTGTCATTCACCAACACCTAAAAAAGGATACCCTTCTCATTAAGGATCCTCTTAACCACCCCTTTGACAAATCATCGACACCATCTCATACTTCTCGAACATCCTCACCTAAATCGGGATCTCAATATAAGACTATGGTCCCTCAACCACCTTTATTTGAAATCAACACAATTAACGTGGCCACTAGGCCCCAAACTGTGAAGGATAAAGGCAAAGACTAGACTTCTACACCTTTGACATATCCATTATTCATCAAGACCTCTCAACCAACACAACCCAAGATTTTTATCTTGGACATGTCTCGACCATCATCTCTGGGGGAAATTCCTCCTAATCTCTCTAGTCCACATAACACTTGGTATAAGTGACTTGTTGACTACTTAACATATTCTATCATCCCTCCCAAACTCTCTAGCAATAGACAATGAGATTTTATCAAGAACACTGCTCACTACACCATGCTATGGGGACTTCCCTACAAACAAGGTCTAGACGGCCTCCTTATCCAATGCCTAACAACCACTGAGACTTCCCATGTCATCAAACAAGTCCATGATGGGATTTGTGGGGAAAATTTTAGTGGTAACTCGGTTGCCAAGCACATCCACCACCTAGGCTATTATTGGCCCACTCTTAACCAAGACTGCAACAACTATGTTCGGCATTGTACAAAATGCCAACAACCTACTAACCAACTTCACGTCCAACATCGACCAAACCATGCCCACAACAATAATTTGAAAGAGTGAGATTTCAAAATCAAAGATCTCATCCCTATAGAAGACCAACATGTGACCAATTTGGAAAGAAGCAAATAGGGCAAGTTTGCTCCTAATTGACTCGGACCTTACACAAGCATGGATCAGGGACTTATCATCTATCTTCTCTCAAAAGCCAACCAAAACTTGAGCCCTTTAATACCTTACATCTATGACCATTCTACTGTTAGTCAAGTAATCATTCACTTGACATTTAACTTGAGCTCATCCCTTGAGCAACCCTCATCATCATCATTCCTATTCCTTTCAACCCTTTTTCCCAACATTAGTTAACCCTTTTGTCAAGCATGAATGCTTTGTCCTAATAAAAGGGAACCCTTAAACCTCTATAGTCCAGTCCATGACCAAAAATTTAGTCAAAAATAAAAACATACAACTGGGATGCCTACCAAAAGGTCATAAACTATAAATGTAGACTGCTCCCTTGAAAGACAACTGCATCATTGTTGTAATTAATAGACTTCTCCCTTGAAGTACAACTATCCACAAACATCCAAACATACAAAGTAGAATATAGACCACTCCCTCGAAGGATGGCTATGCCTAAATTTTTCTACAAAAACACCTTTCACTTCTTACACACTTTGGTCACATACAACAAAATCATTTTATAACCAAACCAAACATTTTCATACCACTAACATGACATAGCCAATTCACACTATTTTCTATGGAAAACAATACACATAGAAACTATCAACCCAACATAACCAATGTTATAGAATACACCATCACACAATATGGAAAAGGCTATAACATCATCACTCATTTCATTTTTAGCATACACCATCACCAATATGGAAAATTGCTAAGAATGAAAGACCATATAACCAATGTTACAGAATACACCATCACATAATATGGAAAAGGCTGTAACATCATCATACCATTCATCATTTCAAGCATGTACCATCAGACATATGGGAAGTGTTAAACCATTAACATGACCAAACCAATTATCAACCTCTTTGACTCTATCTTCCCTTTTGGGGAGAACTACATTGGCCTGAGGCCCTTAAAATAGGGGCTATGTAGGCAGCACTCAGATGACATGACATCTTCTAGGGTTATCTCGGCCACATTCATTCATTTGTCAACCTGATGGACCAACCATATAACCTTTAACCATGACTAAACCTAGTCCAAAATCATGCCCAATCACCTAGCCCTGCACTGTAGAAGTCACCTTTGACTTCTCATGGGGCACATTGGAGATCACACACATCTCCCTGACCACAATAAACAACATTTGAGATCACTTATATCTCAACCCGACTCAACCAATGACCTCGGAGATCATGACTATCTCCTCAGACCACGACCACTTTTGAGACAACTATGCCTTGGTTGTTTTGATTGCATATGCTACCTCACGAATAGTTAGCAAATTGTACATGACCCTCACAAGTATCAGATCGTGCTCTAGTTGATCCCCACTACTTGTGATATTTTTGTGTTTTCCAAGAGCACTTCCTAAGCCTGGGATACTTGGAAAATGATGACCATTGGAGCTACAGCTTGGATCGAATAACCCAATCAGCTATGACTAAAAGCAAGGGACTAGTTACTTTGATTTTAGCACTCCTCGACCTTGCCTGTGACAATTTGAACTACCTATCACGTGAAGTGGTATACATGCAATCACAACTATTGCAGTGTTCACACTCAAAATTCACCATAACCATCCACTGCCTATCAAATCAGCACCTAATATCAGGTTACCTTCCCTCGACGCCTGCTTTGAGGGGGAATACCTCATCCCACATCTAGGACAACAAACTCTTATTTTTGTCTTGCAGTTCATCAGAACAACCAACATGACAAAAATGACCTTATCCCATACCGGGGGCAACAACAGGTATTTTTGTCTTACAGTTCATTAGAATAACCAACAAGACAAAAATGACCTCGTCTTATACCTGGGGAAACTTACTCCTATATTTGTCTTGTAGTTCATCAAAACAACCAACAAGACAAAAAGGGGCAAATGTAGACACCTAAATTGTGTCTACCCCTTACTCCCCCTTGGTCCCACCGGGCATGCCAAAATGTTTCTTTCATCTTCTGAATGTAAAATAGAAAAAATGAGTAGAAACACTAGGGTCCAAACCTAACATGCCTAATTAATCCCACATGAATACATCAATAAAATCCTTAGAATAGTGACAACATAATCATGCTCTTTGTTAGTTAGGGATATACCTAGATAAAAAATCTTAGTATTTTCATAAGTTTCATGGTTTACCTTAGTTGTATTCTCTACAAGGAGTGTGGAGCTATCTTATAAAATAGTAGGAAATGTTTGATATTGATCCTCTTCTTAAGTTATTAGTTGTGAGTCCCAAGGCTCATCCATAGAGTAAGAGGAATCTGAGTTTTCCTATTATGTTAATGTCTAATTGAAAAAATTCTTAGGTAAGTCAAGAGAAAGATGCTCAAAGACTTTATGTTGTTCAGAAGTAATACTAAAACTAGTTGTAAAGCTTTAAATTGTTGAACATTGCACTTATTGTGGATGTGAAAAAACTTCCCCATCTAGGAGTGCCTAAAATAGATTTTCACTCAAGGGATTATCTTTATCTTTACTATTTCCTTGACCAATGAGCACCTCAAATAGGTTTTCCCCTAAATATCTTGATGTTTTTGTTATTATATGACCAAGGTAGTTTGCCTCTCTCTAAAGTAGGCAGTAAGGTCCAATGAGAAGCTGAAACCTTGTTTGTTATTGTTAAGTGGCAATCCATCTCTAAGACCCATATACTCTATAATATATTCCTCATTATGAAACCCATCTATAGGTATAATATAGTTTTATTTGTCCTAATCGATAAGTTTAGGATGGTAAAGGGTATGTGGGTAATGAGTTGTGATGGTCATAATGGAATTAGAATCAAACAAGTTAGTATAAACTAGCTCATTATAGGCACTATAATGAGATGTTGTGTCACTATTAAGAGTTTCTTCATCAATTTAGAAAGAGAAATCACTTTCAAAATACATGAGGTCACCCCCAAGTAGTATAAGTTTAAGGCCTTGCTTCTTAGTAGGTTTGCTAGTAGATAGAGGTTCAAGAATACCTTGCTCTTATATCCCCAAGTGTTTACCTGTATAGTCTAAAGTATCCATAATTTGATTACAGATAGGGTATTTAGGATTCTAAAAGTAACTGGTGAGGCCATCAACATATAATGAATCTCCTTTAATAATAACTTCTTGATCCTGATTTGGTGAAGTTTTTGGTACAAATACCATTGGCTACCTCTATACAAGTGCATGTTTATTCTACCAAATCATGTTAGACCTATTAAGTATTTCATAAATTTTGGGTCTCCCATAGATCTTCAGATATTTGGGAAACTTTCCTATATGAAACACATCTTTTAGGTAGTATGTGTAAATATCGACATCCTCGACAGTAAAAAAGTTTAAAATGGTTGCAAGAAATGGATCGATCAAAGTGAAATCAAGATCACTAGGGTCAATATAATTGGATTTAGGTGGTTAAGAAACTATGAATTTAACATTCTTAGATACAAATTCAGAACTAGGGAAATATTTATAGATCTTATATTTAGCCTTTAAGTGATAACAATATTACTATGGTTATAGATCAACATAAATAATGACCTCAATCTAAAATGGGGGAGCTTGAGGCATTGATGCATGTTATAAGGGATGGTTCATACTTCGTAGATCTAAGGATGACTAAGAAGTACATTATAAGGAAATTCTATGTGTATGACATTGAATAGGGTATCATAGGTTACAATCCTAATAATAATTGGAAAATAAATGGTCTTTGAAGACTCTCTTTCATCATTGTCATATGTTTTGATCATGATTGTTTTTGGTTTCATGTATTTGGTGATATATCCCAACCATTGTATCAATTTTAGTGACACTATATTCAACCCTGAACCATTGTCTATAAGAACCCATTTGATCTTGTGCTATGTTATAATGACCTTGATATACAAGGGATTATTATGTCTAAGACCAAGGGAAGACACATATCATTGATTAAAGGTAAGTCATTGACTCAGATATAGATATCACACAAGTGTTTAGAATTAGATAGGGTTAATGTCTTTGGGAATAGTTTACTATTATAAGAAGTCATTTAATATAGTCATGTGAACTTCTAGCATATACAAGAGATCTAGAATAGATATTTACATAGCTATTTTTCTTAGTTGGTCAAGAATACTATATGGTTTCTCAATAATAGGGAGAGAAGGTTTGGCCTTAGATAGTATAGTGTTTTATTTTAGCTTAGTATGGGAAGAAGGTCAAGGGATTTGAAGGGTAACTCATGATCATCTACTTGTGACTGCACAATTTTGAGTTAGTAAGGAGTTAGCACAATTAGAAGAATTGGGTAGTAGTCTAAGGATAGTAACCCATAGAAACTTAACTGTAATAGAATTACTTCAACTTGGTGTGGCCTTACTCGAGGAAGAGAGTGATAACCTTAAAATAGAGGGACCAAGGATTATAAAAACATTACATGGTACATGGGGTTTGACTATAATCATGGTGACATGATTACCAAAAATATGCCAAAATAATGTTATTATAATCATATGGCAGAGTATTTTAGCCCAAGTTATTAACATGGTTATCATGATCTTGATTATGAAGATGTTGATTTTATGATTGACCTTATCCTTGATGACATTGTATTTATCCTTGGTTTGAATGATTCCATTATTTATATTAATTGTTCTTGGGAAATGGGTCTTTATAGATACCCATATCCTAGTTGGTGTTCTATATTGATTTTTTAACTTCAATTTATCCACTCTCAATCAAGTCTTCAATGAGATGCCTTAATTGTACACATCAATAAATAACATGATGGAAATTATAAAATTCATCTTCAGGATACTAGTCATGCTTGGGTTGATCTTCAAGAAATGGTTTTGGTATAGGCCATATCATTAAACTGGCTAAAACTAGCTTCTAGAATACTACCTCAACAAGTTCTCCTAGATTGTTCAATGGTCTATATTTGTTGAATCCTCTATGTGGAGGAACTCTCTACAAAGTGGGTGGTGGATTATGTTATGCATTTTGAGCCATAATAGCATGTACCATTTTCACATGTTGTTACTCTATTACTCCATTACCCACCATATTCTTGTTTTTATTAGAATATTTTGGTTTCTCCATATTATTAGCTTAAATAGGTGTTTGATTCTGATTGGATGTTTGATCCTGTGAATAGATCTTCACTATGCCTTTGCTAATAAGTGTTTTCTTGATCTGCATGCCTTTCTCAATGATTTATTCAAATGTGTTAGCATAAGCGAGTCTTAATTTATGGGCAACTTCTGGTGCAAGTTTTATGTGAAGATGTCATCTAGCTTCCTATTTGACAAATTATGCTTAAAATGGCTAGAAAGTGTTCTCCACTATTTTAGATATGATACAAAACTTTCCACATCTCTTTGTCTTGATTTACATAAGTCAACCATTATCAACTCATGCTCAATTTTATAATAAAAATGGTTGAATTTTTTTCTAATAAATCATTGAAATTTATCATTGATATTTTAGGTATTTTTAAGAGCCAATCTAATGCTTATCCAACCAAACTGTGTAGAAACAAGTGTAGAAAATAAATGCTTATGTAAGTTACCTCCTAGCATACCACAAATAAATATTGAATATGTTATCTATGGTCACTATTCCCTTTTTATTTATCAAACTTTTAGTGGCTCAAAATGAGGTGGAAAAGGCATCTGAAGAATTCTCAATTTGAATGGATAAGGGCATATCTAATCAAACTCATATTTTTTTATTTGATTGACTATTTCAAGCCTCATAACTATCTCTTTCATTGAATCCCACTATTGAATATTTGGTGCATTCATTGGTGGAAGTTAGTTTTTTATTGGGAGGAATTTACCCTCCCTATGTATTACTATTAGGGATATGGGCCCTTTGTCTAGAATTTTGATTTTGGTTCATCCTTGTATGTGAATAAATCTAACACTATTGGTTCAAAGGATTTTACTATTAATTCCTAGATGCTTAATATTTATTCCCAAGAATCTATTATTATGAACTATAAGAAATCTATTGGTTTTATGGTATTTTATTGTTGGTTTACCAGTGGGCATTATTGTTTCTAGTTCATAAGGGGAGTTGGTTGTGGTTACGAATAACTCAGTAAAGTGTTATGTAAAATACCCCCAACCTATGATTATGATGGGTATTTATCAATGTGTTATTATGACTAGGCAAGAGTATCCTAATGGTTGAATAAAGTGTGCTTCATATCAAGTGGAACTTATTGTGAAATATTTATGGGTTTATTTTGTTTAGGAGAAGCCATAAGGTCTACATCAAATGTAGGATTGGTTATGTTTTACTACATTTATTCTAATGGTTGTTATTATTCCATAGAAGTGGTATTATGGATTGAAGCTGCATATAATTTTTTTTTTAAGTCATCAATGAGTTGATCAACATATTGTTGACTAATTTTTTGAATTTTGGTCGCAAGATCTTGATCAATTATGAAAGATTTCACAAGTGGTTATTTCCATTTGATAGAAGAAGCAATGTTTAGTTTTATGATATGAGTAAGAGGTTGATCTAGTAGTTTCTCCTCTACTGAAACAAGTGTATGTAATTTCTCCATTAAAAATTAGGTGGTAGTCTAACTCTCGATTCTATCAACCTAAAGAGAGATTCATCTTTATCCTCTATAGGTTGATGTTCAAAGTAAACTTGTTTAGATCCTACCATATTTAGAATGTCCTAAAAAATTATGGGGTGTTCTTATCCATCATAAAACTTCTCTTCCTCGTAAATATGCCCGTAAGAGACCCCACTACGAGTATACCTTTGCATATTTGATAACAATTTTATGCATTTGTGAAGTATTCTAACTTTTAGTTTAAAAACATTAAAAAGTGTTTGGATTCTAAGATAAAATAGATACAATGTGGATATGGGTCTAAAATCAGATATTAAGTGGTGTGATGCCTCAAAATTATAAGAATAAAAATAAGACTTGAGAGTACTCAACCTTAGTTAATTAAAATCGGTAATTAGAGGAAGTTAGAACAACCTTGGAGCTTAGGGTGTAAGCTAACACAAGAAATACTAAATTTTAAGTATGTTGGTAGCATGAATATCTAAGAACAACTATGGAATTTCATGATAAAAAAAATTATAAGAAGGCTCGAGTGTTCTAATAAGCTTAGGATATATGCTAACACATGAAATCCTAAGTCTAAATTCAAAAATAAAAGGGCAACACAACGGTGCCTAATAGAAAATAAAGTCAAATGGAAAAATAAATTAGAGCATGAGTAAATGTAAAATAACCCAAGTTCAAACAATAATAATATGAGTAACATATATACAAAGTCTTCCAAACTAAATAGAAAAATCCACCCAATTTACTCAATCCAAGCACAAAGCATGAACCACCCAAGCCCAAGTTATAGGTAAGACTCTGACATAGACCAATCATGTTTTGGGTTAGAAGTTAGAAAGGTAAATTTTAAAATTTGGAATAAATGACCTTAGATATCTAAGTGATGAATAGTCTAGACCTAAATGGACTACATAATTATGCCTTTTGGAGACACAAGCACAAATGGTTTGATTCATTTTTAAACAAGGCTAAAATGTTTTGAATTAATTTGACTAGCACAATGCCTTCTTGTTGAAAAGGTAGTGTCTAACATGTGTTTTGTTTTAGAAGTACTTTGGTTCTTTTTTTTGGCATGGTACACATACACAAATAGTTTTAGACTCAAAATTATTCAAGTAAATAAAAACAAGAAAACACCAAAGTGTATGTCCTATCCTAGAAACTAACAAGGTTTATTTATACCATTAGATTCCATTGATATACTCCTTGAGAGGAATTAATTTTGTTATCTAAAAATTAAAGGTGAATAAGAATTAGGGTTGTTTATACCCCCTCTTCTCTAAATAAATTGGAAGGTGACATAGAACTTTAGGATACTCACCCTACACCAATAATACTCTACGATAAATGGGATTTATCTAAAAAACTAGAATTTTTGATCAATATATATGGTCTCATATGTGTGGTGAACACTAGGTCATAACACCTAATTTGAATGCAAGATAATCAACTTCTTGTAAAAATGTCTTATCCTTTTTACAACCACTACATCCATCATATTGCTTAGTGTAGTGTGATATCCAAATTATGCCATTGTTCCCATCGAGCATGCCAAAATGTAGAGAAGGATTTCAAAGAAGGTTATTTCATGCATTATTAAGGAAAACCAATAATAAAAATAAAGAACCTAACATGATAAGCCCACACCCTCAAGGGGTGGTGTCAATTAAATCAAGAAACTAATGATGAAAGAAAGACAATTAATACCCTCCCAAAGTGGCTCTCCTTCAAATACATTCCATAAATGTGTTTGTTCCCATATTGGTACTCCAAGTATTTGTAAATATAGTTGGGAAATTTCCTACAAATCTCTTCTAGCACCAATAGCTTTGGATCCTTAATTGTTAAATTTAGAGGAATTAGTGAATCTCTTCTATTAACATTTTTGCGTAAGTTATTTTCACTAAAAATCTTGTCTCTTTTGAAGTTATTTTTACATAATAATATTACACAAACAAAAGCTTAAATGTTATGTCCATGGATCATGTATTTATATCTTTTCTATAAATGTTGAGAATCAACCATGACCATCCATCCTAAGATCAAGATTTGTGGCCAAGGATTAATTCAATTTTGGAGGATATTACAATTAACATTTTGGAAAAAGGGAGTATTAATAAGGCATATGTGGTCTTAAACCTGATATTTATCTCCATTAATGCTTGGTGATTGACACCCTTTAGATGATATCATGGATGATGTTATGGCCCTAATATTTTGAGTTATGAATTTTTAATAATAAATATTCAATAACTTTCCATGGATTTTCCACTTAATATTTTAATCTATTTTGATTTACTTGATGAGTTTACTTAGTATTTTGAAATTATTGGAAATGATTCACATGTTTAATTAAAATTTTCAAAAATGTCAATTTACTTGGTCATAATTTGACTAGAGTTGAATCAAAGGATGATAAATTTTTTGAATAGTGCAGTGCCCCATTCAAGGACACATAGACAACATGTGCAAATGAATTAAAGTGTTTAAATGGTCAAGAAAGATAATTAATTTGGTTATAAACTTGACACAAAATGAATTAGAAGAAGATAATGATTGCATAAAATGCATTATCTCATTCAAGGATATATGAGTGCAAATCAACACCTACACATGATATGTGCAGATAAATTAGAGCATTTTAGGGATTTTGGTCTAGATTATGTGTTGTTGCATAATGTCATTCATATTTTCAATTTTAGCACAATAGTGATAAGAATTGGATGTATACAATGAAAAACTTAAGGTTACATAATATTCAAGCAATATATGTGTTTAGTAATATGTTTACCCTATTTTAAATTATTATGAATCATAATAGGATAAATTGGAAAAATTAATTTAGATTATAATGTATGAAAATTAATCATAAATATGAATGTAACTAATTTATATCAACTTTATAATACAATTTACTATATTTGAAAAGAACTAAGGAGATATGATACATATCTTCATAGTTTGATTAGTTAATTGTGACTAAATTATGATAGTTGAAATGGATTCAAAGTAGGTCTATGATATATTAAAATATATAAATTTAGATTTATCCATGTATGGTGATTAATAACAAGGATGGGTAGAAATGTTGATGGTAGTGAGTGAAGATAGATTTACTATTTTTTGAAACTTTGTCTCTCTAAGATCATAGAATGTGATAATATATTTATATGTGTGATCTTGACCCTTGACTATGTGCACAACTCTATAAATTAGATATATTATCCTTGAAACCCTAGGTCTACTTCTGAAGGATAAAAACATGTAAAAAATCTAGGAAGTATAATCAAAATGAGTTAACCCAAATCACCCCTATTGATGATTGACAATTACCTATTTATCAAATATTCTAAATAGGGGATTAAAGACATGTTTATTTATTAACCTTAGTGTTATTGTGTGATTATTTTTTTAATATTATGAATGAAACTATAATTATAACATTGATATTTGACAACGTTGACTCTTGACTAGGCTTGGTGAGCTTTAGACTTTACTAATGGTTACTCCTAGTGACTAATTTGAAATTTTGAAAGAACAAGGTAAATTTGTTTAATTTTTAGTATATTTTATAATTAATTGATAATATATATATGGTTAATAAGTTTGACCTTTATTTTTATTTATATGCACTCAATTAGGTAATTTACCATGCCATCAATACATTAGGTGAATGGATTTCCCTATGAGAATGATTTGATTTTGAAAAATGTAAATTGATAAGTGAAGGATGGTAAAGTTAAACTTAGGACAATAATGTCGATGTTACTATCCACATATGTCATTACTATCTAGGAGATATAAATACAAGTATTTTGTTCTAACAATGTTTGATTAGGATATTTCATTGATTTAACATAGACTGAGAGGTTCATATAGGTGACTTATATCAAGATATAATGAATCAAGATAATATTTAGCATGAACATCTATGGGAATGGAAAATAAGAGTTATTTAGATATTTACAAGTCATTTAGGATAATTCTAGGTCAATATTGACATTACAAAGTGTTAAATATTATATTTTGTATCTATAAGGGGATTCCTTTAGGGAAAGTAGATCCCTTAATCACCTTATCTTACTCAGATTTGATTCACAGGGCTTGATTTTTTTAAAATCACATTCCTCATTGAACCAAATGTATAATTTTTTCAATGAAGGATTCCATTGGGGAAAATAGATCCCAAATTCACAATATGTGGTCATAATTAGGTTCAATAGGCTTAGTTGGCCAGACTTTCATATCTTATTAAACCAAATGAGTAATTGATTTAATATGGGACTTAACTAGGGAAAATTGAGCCCTAAATAATATTATATAGTTTAAATTAGGTTCACGGGTCTTGACTTCCTCAAGTTGTGTTTTGCATTGAACTAAATGACTAATCAATTGAATCAATGACTCAAATGCAGTAAATGAATCCCAAAACCACATTATATAGTCATAATAAGTTTCACCAAGCTTGAATAATTAAAATTACATCCCTTGCTCAACCAAATGAGTAATTAAATCAATCATGAAGGACTCGATTGGGGTAAACTAAGCCATAAATCACATTGTGTGGTGGAAATTAGGTTTTTATGGATCAATGTATCAAATGATTAATTGGTTTGTCTAGGGACTCACTTATAGAAAATAGAGCTAAAAATCACTACATTATCTTTAAATATAATAATAAAATCACCTCTAGTGACACCCCAATGTCACCCCTTAGTGACGCCAATATAACATAAGTTAGATTAGGAGTTATCATATATATGTAGGTAGACTTAAGTAATATGTACCATATATAAGAAATATTTACCCTTATATTATGAAAAATGTAATTATTTTAGAAAAATTAAATGAATTGTGCTACAACTAGGTGCTTTTAGATACATAAAAATAGATTTGGGTAAAAAATAC